>JACJUM010003259.1:17717407-17766681 GCA_020976665.1 Heortia vitessoides
ACATTGCTACCAACACCCCCTCTCAATGTAATACACCCTTACAGTCACATATTTATTCATACAAACCACAGTTTTTAATAAATCTTAACAATAAATTTTTATTTAATGCTTTTGTGAACATATCTGCGGTTTGGTCTTCAGTTTTAATATATTTTAACATTAATTTTCCACGTTTAATCAACTCTTTTATGAAATGATATCTGATATCAATATGTTTTAATCTTTTGACACTTTCAGTATTCGCTACCATTATAGCACTCTGATTGTCACAATATATTGTGGCAGGACACACTTTTACAATATTAAAATCTTTAAGCAAATTAATCAACCAACATGCTTCGCTAGTAGCCATACTTATAGCTATATACTCTGACTCGGTAGAAGATAGACTGACACTGGCCTGTTTTTTAGATGACCATGAAATTAAGCAATCTGCGAACTTAAAACAGTATCCAGTTGTCGACCTTCTATCCTTCAAATCCCCTCCCCAATTTGCATCACAGTATCCCACTAATAAGTTGCTATTACATTTGTAGACAAGTTTGTAATTTATTGTATGTTTTACATATCTTAACACTCTTTTCAAGGCAGTTAATAAAACATTATTTGCATTATTTTGATATCTGCTCAGAATTGACACAGCAATACACAAATCAGGCCTTGTTCCTAATACAGCATACGACAAGCAACCTATAATTTTTCTACATTTATTTTCAATGTTTTTATCAATCACAGAATCATTGTTATCTTCTAATATTTTAGTGTTAAAGTTCAGATCCATTGGTGTACATATTTCTTTACAATTTTGCATATCAAATTTTTGCAATACACTTTCCAAATATTCCTTTTGATTAAGTTCAGTGATCCCTGTAACTAAATCTTGTTTTACATGAATACCTAAGAAATTTGAAACTAATCCCAAATCTTTCATTTTGAATTCATTATTTAATAATGACTTAAGGTCACAAATCTGCTTTTGATTATTTCCAAATATTAATAAATCGTCTACATACAGTAAAACATATGTTCTGGCGTCGCCTTCACATTTTGTGTACAGACATGAATCACTTTTTGATTTTACAAAACCTTGTTTCATAATGACTGAATTAAATTTGTCATTCCAATATTTGGGTGATTTTTTTAACCCATATATAGATTTATTTAATCTAACAATATTTTTATCACCACAATATGCACCTTCAGGCAATTCTAAATACACTTTTTCATCAATTTCTCCATATAGGAAGGCACCTGTAACATCCATTTGACTGATCGGCAAGTTTAATTTTGCTGCTATACAAATAAATAACCTGAAAGTTGACAATTTAGCTACTGGTGCATATAAATCACATAGTTCCATTGTATCACACTGCTCAAAACCTCTCGCCACTAGTCTCGCTTTATATTCTACATTACTATTAGAGTTTTTGATTTTAAATACCCACCTACTACTTACAGTCTTATCAGTTACAGGTTCTTCACAAATAGTCCAAGTATTATTTTCTTTGAGGGTATTCAATTCTCTCTGCATTGCTTCTTTCCATTTACTCGCATCTTTCCGTTGCATGGCATCTTGGTAAGTCTTCGGTTCATTTCCCTCAACATAGACATGATGACACTTGTAAAATGAAGTCTGTTTCCTAATTCGAGTACTCTTCTCACGCGTCTGTATCTCTCCATTATCATCATCGCTGAATTCGTCATCACTGGAACACGGTAAGTAGACACTGTCACTTTCGCCAGACATATTAAGGGTCTCCTCTACCTTTTCCTCTTCAGTCTGTGCTTCTTCTTGACTAATGACCTTCTTCTCCTCCATTGTAGTGTCCAGTATAACTAATTGTTCCTTCTGTTTTTCACCTTTTTCTAGAAATATGACATCTCTTTTAACTTCAACAGTGTTCTTTTCTGAGAAGAATATTCTGTAGCCCTTGACATTTTCCTCGTAGCCGACCATGACTGCTTTCTCCCCTTTTGGATCCCATTTTCTTCTCTTCTCTTTTGGAACATGGACATACACAGGACTTCCAAAGACTTTAAGGCCTGTTATATCAAAATGTTTGCCTGTCCACGTTTCATATGGGGTCTTTCCGGTTTCATTGCTTTTACTTGTTCTGTTTAGTACAAATGCCGCAGTATGAACAGCTTCTGCCCACAGCTTCTTAGGTAGACCTGCTGCACACAACATTGTACGTGCTGATTCTATTAGAGTTCGATTCTCTCGCTCCGCCTTGCCATTTTGTTCAGGAGTATATGGAACCGTGGTTTGATGGGTTATTCCACGTTTCTCAAACAGATTTTGAACCTCTTTGTTCATGAACTCTAACCCATTATCACTTCTAAAACACAATACTTTGTGTTTGGTTACATTTTCAGCCTTGTACAAAAAGTTCTCAATACACTTCTTAACTTCATCTTTGCCTTTAACAAAGTAAACTGACCTGTAGTTAGAGAAGTCATCTTTTAGAATTACGAAGTATCTGGATCCTCCCACGGACGGCACCTCCATAGGCCCGCACGTATCTGCATGTATTAACTCACATGGCCTACTCGTTTTATTTTCACTGGCACTGAAAGGCAAACGATGTATTTTGCCCTCCAAGCAACCCTCACAATCAAAGTCAGAGTCTTTCACTTCAATGTTGTTGTTTTTAAGCACCATTCGCACATACTGTAAGTTTTGATGAGCAAGTTTTTCGTGCCACTCTTTAAGTCCAGATTTCACTTCAATCGCGTTCGCTATCTCACATTTGTAACGCACGTCCATATAGTACATATCTCCGTTACGACTCGCTACGGCACTCACAGTATTTCCTTTGTAGATTTTACACAAGTTATTGTCCATTTTAACAACATAACCCCTCTCTGTAGCGCATTTGACAGATAACAAGTTTGTTTTCAATTTCGGAACGAAGAGTACATTGTCTATGGTTGTGTTTACCCATCCGCGGCCGTTGTAGACCTGTACCGCCACCTGTCCACACCCGAGCGCACTAATCTCCTCGCCATTTCCGACTATCACTGTTTTATTGTTCATCGTTAAGTATGTTGCAAATAGGTTACGATCACGGCACATATGTTGGCTAGCGCCTGAGTCCACTAACCACTTAGATTCTTGAACGTTACTATTTGAGTTCATCACCATAAATGCATTACTCGTACTGTCTTTTTCCCGATTCTTCTTGAAGTAGCACTCACTTTTAGTATGTCCCATTTTTTTACAATAATAACACTTTTTAACCGGTCTATTGTCATGTCCCGAACCCTTGTTTTGATTACACTCACTTTGATAGTGTCCCAGCTTATTGCACTTATAGCACTTAATGTTTTTCTTAGCTACAAACGCTGATGCTGACGAGTTTTGCGGCTCCTTGTCGTTAATACGTTCTTCTTCAATCAGTAATCTCGCGACAAGATTTTCTAGCGTTTGTTTATCGTCGGGCGCGGACTCCCACGCCGACACAAAATGTTTATAGGCATCTGGAAGAGACATTAGCACTTTTGTTATTACGAATCTTTCTGAAATGTCTTCTCCCATCTGTTTGAGCTGGTTTCTTAATTCCTCTATTTTAGATAAGAACATAGACATCGCCGTGCCCTCCTCGTACTTGTATTGGAAGAAGCGTTGTTGTACGATATGTATACTTGTTTCAGATTTTTGCTCATACACGCTCGCAAGTTTTCGCCACATTTCGGCTGACGTAGTACATGTTATGATATGCATCATCACGCTTTCTGACATTCTTGTAACAAGCCATGATTGAGCCTTCGCGTCTTTCTTTTCCCATAAAGCCTTCTCAACCGCCTCCTCCGGTTTCACCCTGCTTCCGTCTGTCACTTCCAGTAAGCCTTGACTCCGTAACAAAACGATGGTTTGGAATTTCCAAATATTCCAATTGGATGTTCCCTCGAGCTTTATGTACGTTTGGAGTTTCAAAGAATTGTCGTCCGCCATCTTCCTGTCTGTTCGTCCCGACCTTGCTTCAATCACTCGCAAGTATTTTTTTTTTCTTCCCGCCGGTTTCTAACCTCAACCACACGCGGACAATTTTCACTTTTTGGTTTTTGACGAAAAAAAGTTTTGATTGTTTTACTTTTTCTCAGGATTATGTGCCTGGGCCCATAACCTGTAGAAATGTAAGTAAAACAATAGTTTAACTTAAAGCAGACTTTTATTTATTTAATCAGACGTTTTTTTTATACACTGCACAATATCGGCCATGACAGTGCGGAGAGGAGTGTTACCAACATAACAAAATAGAAAAATATTACATTGCTACCAACATATATATATATATATATATATATACACACATATATAACTTTATAGTATCAGCGTGCAGTTTATTCGTGAATTTGCAAAGAAAACACTAAAAACGACTTATGTTTATTTACTATTCAAGCTATTTTCACCTATTAAACATTTGTAGTCCATTCCATCGGTCAGTAATGTAAATTAGGTCCCTTCAAATTATAATGGTAATTAATAAAGAGTTAAATGGACCAAATATATTAACAACGTTTGAGCTCGTTACGCATACACGCAATATTAAGTATTTAAACCAAGTTCAAACTTGGTTGTCAAATATTTATAGGAGAGCTCAGATATTTATTTCAAAATTAAGTTTAAACAGTGATATTTTTTTTGTATTCGAATAGGTAACAATTCAGATTTTAAAAATAAATAAACTTAAACATGTATTCATTAGTCTTCATAGATTACAATAATTAAATTATTAAAAAAACTGATAAAGAAGATGCCTTGTGTGTTCTTTACGTGTAATTGATTTTGTATGACCTAGTATTTTCCCTTTACTAAGGTATAAATTGATTTAAAGATTTTAATATATTGTATATATTGCATTGCAACTTTTATAAAAGTAATAATAATGCGCTTTGGACGTGTAATTTTGTGTTTTATTTTGTTCTAAGTAAGGATAACTATTTGCTCTGTTTATTTACACAACCAATTCGTAGATACACTTAAGCGAGATAGACTTAAGCGAGTTTTTCAAGAAGAAAATAATACAAAATATAATACGATGCATGCCCCAGTCCTAAGCTTCAGGAATTGTAGGGACATTTTCTGAACGGTTTATCGAGAGAAATATATTTCTTACACGTGTCTGTCGCAAGACGCACGTGGTTTTGACTATAACGCGCATGTGCAAGCACGCCAAACAGGTTGATAGCGGTGCATTGGTACCAGGAGATAATAGGTAGTTAGCTGATCGAATCCAACCTGACTTCTATGAAAGTGAACGGTATTATAGTTGGGGTGACTTAAGTTTTAGAAGAGTTAATAAATCCGTTACGTTGTCCTTAGTATTCGAATGTTCCGAGTTACAAATATATTGTCTTTTATTTTATTTCTTTAGACGGCAGCAAGATAGCAACTGAGCGTCAACCAGGCGAGGTACAGAAGGAGATTTAAATGTTATTTAGAAAATTATAGACTTAAGTTGAAGAACGTAGATGGTTTATATATAAACCCTTTTAAATCTGAATACAATAATAGGTACTTGCCTGGGCGTGTATTGGGTACGATCGTGTCAAAATGATTACGCTTTAGCTTACGGTCTATTTATTTATTTCAAATTTGGCAGTGTTCAGAATATCGCCTTATCACATTGATTTCACCGACAATTTATAAAGGTAACGATTTCTATGTACATCTTTATTATTGCACACTACTTTTATTATTATTTGAAATTAGTAAATTTGTCTTCAGTCATTAAAAAAGCAACAACAACCCAGATAATGAAAACTATTATGAAGAGTAATATAGATGGAATCCACTAATATCACAAATGCGTTGGATGCTAAAAATAATGTTATAATGATGCATAGTTGCAATAAAAGCAGCAAGACCGCGTATCAATAAATTAATATAATATAATATATAATAATAATATAATAATAAATTCCCACAACATCTCATACATTGACCTGACTCCGTGGTAAGTCGCTTAAAGCACTTGTGTTACGAATGCCAGACAACAGAGGAATCACAAATATACTACTTAAATACATATATTTTACACCCATACACAGAGCAAACACAAATATCATCATATAAATATTTGCTCTGGGTGGGAATCGAACCCACGACCCCTGGTGCACAAGACAGGATTACTGCCATCTGCGCCATCGGGCCCGCCAATATTGGGTATATATTGGCCAAAGTGCAGGAAACTGAGCGAAAGATAAGCAGTTATAGAACGCATAAGTGCGAGCTAAAAAAGCATACTGTGTTCGAATGAATAGCACAGCATTTGCTTATCAGCAAATAAAGGAGCCGTTTACGAAATCAAAGACAAGCAGACAACACGTCAATATCAACGACGATGCTAAACTTTTCAAAGAAACCTGACAAAAGTATTGTAATATACATATTTGATTCCAACAGTAAAAAATATCTAACAATGATGAGCACGTATGAACACGTAAATAAATTTTGTTCTCGGATAAAAGCAGCACATTAAATTAATTTATTTAAATAATTTTTTCTTACATATAATCAGGTTAGATGTACTACCCTGTACCCTAATATATTACCTAATGATGTACCCGTATATGTATATCAGAAAATAGAGAAATCTCAAATATTCACATTTGAATTTACTTGATTTGAGCACTAAGGGTATAATATTACTGAATGATCCAGTTTTTATTTTGTATATTATTTTTTTCCTAACATACATTTTGTTATTATCTCTGAAAAGCTTTACACAAAAACATTAACGTATCTAGTTCCTGTTTGACGGTACCAAAAACACTTGTTGTTTTTATATCCGTCTCTGTTCTCCACTATGGAAATATGAGGAACAGAAATACTACTAACCATCCCACTCCATCTAGGCTGCAATTGCATAAGTGATATCTGTTTTACTTAAGCCACTGCTGCAATGGCGCTTTAGAATATATCTTTACGTGTCATAAGCTCCTGGTACAGATGCGGCTGAATTTTGACGGAGCGTCAATTACGAAGATTCTTGAATATTTAAAATATTTCGTTACGAATTGTGCTTGCTACTTTTAGTTAAACAAAAACTATCACTTAACAATAAAAGAGAGTGGAAAGTAGATTTGAGACTATCGAAACACCTATCACACAGTATAGAGAACCCGTTAAAAGATATGTAATTTTACCTAGTTAGATAAAAAACTTTACTGAAATATGAGTGCCAGCTATACAAAGTTACTAAAATCTTCCATGGGACCTAGATAAATAAAATGAGAATTCCAGATGGCCAGGCTTTGATCCTTATTAGTTCTTACAATATTAATTATAAATATGAAAGTAACATTATCTATCTATCTGTTAAGTAATTACGCCTAAAATACTGGACTGATTAGAATAAAATTATGTACATAAATAGTCTAGAACTTGAGAAAAAGTATCGAAAAGGAAGATAAAAATTTGTACAGAATTATCGTTATTTTTAAAGCTAAAAACCTGAAGCTTATTGATTCGATATAAATAAATATCATATTTAAAGTTTATATGAGATAAGAGGTATGTTTACCAAAGAAACTATTCCACCCGAGCAAAGTCACGGGCACAACTATTTATTTTATAAAAGCAAAATATGTCTTTTTATGTCTCCGCCCTATTTAATAAATCTTATCTTATGTTTATGTATGTCTAGGGCAAAAACATAAAAGACGGTATAATAATTAAAAATAATTTATAAAACATAAAGTTAATATATTTCGTCCACAATAATATAAGAATATTGTAGTAATACTTTTATTATAATATAAAAGCTGAATATAATTACAGCAGAGTAAAATAGGACCTCCGACTGCACCAAGTATTGTAAGGTACCAGAACCGATAGATGACGGTATATCCATTGAAAAGTACAGCTCGAATGCACAAGGGCGGGAATCGGCCGCTGCATCCTTGTCGTAAAAGTTGCGCTCTGCGAGTGCCAGCACACTTGCCCAGCGCGACAACTATTGCCAAAAAACCTCTTTTCTTGGAAAGGCCTAAGTCTAGCAGTGGACTTCCAATGGCAAGTATGATGATGAGTATTATAAGAGGGACTTTTAAGAGTTTCGTTAGGTCTTTCATTCTGCCAGACATAAAAAAAATATGCCATAAGCAAATACAAAATACATACATATGAGCGTGTGATATGACATATTTTAAAAAAAGGTTATATCTTTCTTCTATAAAAACCTACTTTAAGCTGCCCAAGATAATCAACCAGTTCTTACTACTTTTCATGATGCTATGTCCATTTAAATTACTGTCTATCTTGTATCGTTCAACTCAAACAAATGATCCATATAAGGGTTAAAGATTGTTTTAATATATGTTATATATTTATACAAAATTCGCACAAATACCTCGGACTAGTAGTTTTATAATCTCACTAGTCACAATTAGCAGTCAAAATTGACCAGAAAATATAATAACAAAACAAAAAATCAAAAAGTTAAAATTATTTTTAATATTACAGGAAAGTAAAAATCAAACCATATTTAAACTTATTTTTATTTACGTAGTACATTGATTAAACAAAGTAACTGAGCGTGGTGTTTTAATTAAAAATATTAATAAAATTTTATACACTTAACAAAATTAGCTAATACCACGATAGAGTCGATAGAGGACAATCTTATACTCAGCGAAACAGCTAACTTATTCAGTTTATTGTGACATCCAGATAATAAAGTTGTTGTGCTATCAAACCTTGAAAGGCGTTAGCACTAGGTCAGACAAAATCAATAACGAGGGAAAGAGAGCAGACAGGGCATCACCCCAAGGCTCGTAGTAGCTGTTGCATACTATGCATCTACATATGTTGTTACCAGACGCGGTCGCGTCTCGTTAAACATATGAAACTTATTTTTATAGTGTCAATTACCCAGAGTATATTTAAAAAAAAGAAAGTTTACGAAATATTAATCGACAAAGATCAATAAATTAGACGTCAGAAAATGAAAGTTTTGTTTAGTGTTGAAATTACGACCGCTAAGTTTTATGCCTCATTTTCAGTTTCTGTTAACAAAAATCTACTTCACTACATACGTGTTTTTTATAAATAGAGCTCAAAACAGTATATTATATCATTTACAGGGGTAAAAATAAGGTCATTTGCAAGCATTTCTCTTAATTGTACATAGAACACATAACAAAAAAATGGTTAAATTGCCTTTCAAAATTGTCTGTGTCTAACAATCAGCTAATTGTATTTCAGTAGGTTTAAGCTCTCGTAACATAATAAATGGTTAGTTAACACTAAATTTATCCCTACATAACTACATATCGCACACTTAGATGAAGACAGGAACAACATAAAGCTGTAATTTTATGAAGACTTTTCGAAATTGACGTAAACCCAGGTACTTTTTTGAAAAGAAAACTCCGAATATACATATCTCTTAAATTATTACTAAAGGCATTTACTATTTCGTTTAAATTTGCGTATAAATAACGTTGTTTCTGTAATTGAAAGAAATATATTATTTTCAGTAGATTTAGTCCTCATTTAGGACGCAATATATTATTCTATATATTTTTTATCTATTTCCTACTATTATAAGGGCCAAAAAGGTGCTGCGTCATGTATTTCTACTACCACATCTATCTTCTGAATAATTGTTGAAGTTTAAGGATGTGGTCTATGGCTGCCGCCTTTTGGAAACCGCCTCGTTTGTTGCAAGTAATCAAGCCTGCACTCAATGTGGTTCGTAATCTCCTTGAATATAGCTTATTATACATAGCTCAAGGGCCGAATGCAACAGAACTTCTGGATATTATGTATTCAAACATAGAATTAGTCTTACAACTTTTAATATATATATACAATATAATGCTTAAAAGTCGTGAAACAAAAACTGCCCCTGTTAAAAATATAATATTGTGTCACGGTACTTAGAAACTGCCATCTTTTGATAGTTTTATTGATGGAAAACATCCAACTTGCCTGTTATGAATGGATAATAGCAACATAATGTATGAGTATGCGTTGGGTTGACACCGTCTAAAATTATATTTGCCAAGTATCAGAAACTCTAATACAATTTGTAAAACGATGTAGCCAAATATGCAAAGAAAATGAGAGCTTACTCTATTTTAAATGTAAGTAAACAGAATTCAAGTAAAAAGTGCTACTAAATACGAGTATATAAACATACATATCAAAGACCATTCATGTTCATTGCTGCGCCTATCCATACAGACATAGACTAACACCTGCACGCCACCACGGAGTCTACCGCAGAATGAATGTAGACTTTTCTGATGATGGAGCCATAAAAAAATAATAATACTTGGTATTATATTAAACTACATCCCTAAAAAGTAACATAGGCTATCTTATAATACGAAAAAAAAATTTGATCCCTAACTAAAATAGAACTATTTAAGCATGATTTGTATTTTTTTTGCTTTTCTTACAAATAAAAAAAAATACTGGGCCGAATTAAAAGTTCTTTACAAATGAATTAGATTTTCAACAAAAACAAATTATACTAAGATATATTTATATTTTCACATTATCACGGGACAAGGAAGCTTTGATAATAAAGCTTGTTTTCTAACTTAATAATTCAAATATCTCCAAGTTAAAGGTCAGAGTCACATTGAAAACTAAAAGATATTTTTAAAATAATGTCGAAACTCTTTCACCCACTACCTATTATTGATAATAACATTCTTACTCTATAAATAATAAATCGGAAATAATACTATGTAATATCGGTGTTAAATAATTTGTATTATAATTCTGCTGAAATAAAATTGAACTCTTAATGCTCGGTTACTCGTTTCGGCCGTGCAACTTTCAGATAAAACTGTCTCGTTTTCGCACGCGGTAAATATCTATTCATACTCTTTACTCTCAAATCATCGAGTACCTAATTTATTGATTTACTCTGGACTGGGATACATATTGATTAACTTAGTGAAATACTTTAATTGTAGCTCATTCAAAACTACACCTTTCCGTTGTTTGTCACGATAAAAATATTCAATAAAAATATTATACCTAACTATCACTAGTTAGCTAGCACCATCTAGACCTAGAGATCTTAAAATTGTCTAATAATTAATCACGTTAAAGTAAGAATCATTTAACATTTACATGTTGCTTTATTATGCAATAAAGCCCAATAGCTGGTGCGACTAAAGTTTGTGAGCCACTTAACATAGTAAGCTAGTTCGATTTATTTTATTATTGTACGTCGATAGTAGTTATGTTAAAGTTACGTTAAATAGAGTACTTCCTGTTACCCGCGAGTACCGGTTATAGTTACCATTATATATGATAAACGATATCACAAGTTTGTTAAAAATGTTTTATTAATAAAATGGTATCTAAAGTTAAAGTTGTTGACTCGTACGTATACCTGGGATAAATAGACCAGTTAGGTAAGTCCAACTTGAAGAAAAACGTCTAATGCCGAACCCAAATCTAGCTGGGCAGCATTCGAAAAACTACAAAACATCCAATTGTCGGCCATACCTCAGTGTCACAAGTCAAAAATCTTCGATCAATTTGTGTAACCAGCAATGACTGATGGTAGCGAAACGTAGTGTTTAACCCCAGCCTTATTAGCTAACTCAAAATAGCCCAACGAGCTATAGAGAGGGCAATTCTCCGTTAAACGTCTCTTTGCGCGATTGAATCTTTGATTAAATTGAATTAAATTAAGTGGTAGTGGAAACGGCACTTAGTACGCAGAACCGAAGGGCGATGGAGTCGTAAGGTTCTGGAGTGAAGACCACGTAGCAGCAATCGCAGCATAGGGCGTCCATCCAAAAGATGGCCGGGCGGTCTGACTAAAGCCACAGGATTGCGCTGGACGCAGGCTACATACAACCGATCTTATTGCAAATCATTTGGATCGCCTATGTCCTTTAATAAACGTCCTGGGGCTGATATGATGATGGTGTTCTAAAGTTACGAACGAGTTATGACCCGAAGCTAGCCACCCGTGTTCGAGCTGAAGCTAGTTAAAACTAAAGATGAGTTTTTTATGGGTTTTTCTACAAGTGTTTCTGCCGTAGTGTACTAGCAAGTAGAGTAAATAGGTGTTGTAAGATGTGACAAATCTCAATCTAATGCCTTATTTTATTAGTACCTGTTTATCATTAACCATATAAAATTATTTGTAGTCAATTTAAGCTATAACTGCAATAAAATGGAGAACTATGGACGATGATGGCATATAAAAGCAACGACACTAACCATTTTTTTTGTCTTGTTAATTAAATTTAAAAAAAACCTTTTAATAAGTCGATTAAGTTACTTAAGTAGTAACATAATCGACTTATAATCATCCCAAACCTAATTCCGTGATAAGTCGCTTAAAGTACTTGTGTTACGGACTTCAGTCAACTTCAGACTTCAGTCATAGGAATCACAAATGTACTACTTAAACACATTTATTAAACACCCAAAAGGTTGATAAGTTCCCATGGGAATAATAAAGGATAAAAGTAGCCTAAGTTACTGCATATATCGGATTTATAGTAGTTAACCCGACAGACATTGCCCTGTCTATAACAAATATTGCACTCAACTCACTTCTTGTTTTGTCAGTCCGTCTTTAGCCTGATAAACAAACTGAACATGTTGTGCTTGATTGTCCGACTAAAATAAATAAATCCAACTCTTAGCCGCGATCAGACATCGTAAGGCTTAACAACTTTCTTATTTGATTGTCATTGCAAATGCTTTGAATGAAACTGACACTTTTTGACTTTTAAAATTTTTAGTGAAATTCATGTTAAAAATACTGATAGATAGATAGATATATATATATATATATATATATATATATATATGTATATACACTTTCATTGAAATAGCTTCGTATGTACACAAAGTTTAAATCAAACATTCACTGCGCAGCCGTCAAATAAACACGAGTATCGTCAGATCTACGTAATCTCATTGTCGATCGTGCCGAGGTGCATGCGGCTGCCATTTTGGCCCGATCGACAGTCACAAAGACTTGATTAAATGTTTAATTATAATAAAATACTCTTTACTACACACAAAAAATTACATAATAAGAAATAATAAAAACGGACAAGTTATTACTATAATACAATTTTATCATCTTCAATACTTTATCGCTCAGGGCGATATCTTCCAGGCAACCTTTGGATGAACTTAGACAAAGAAAATGTGAAAAAGGGAGGTAGATGTGTGTTATTATTTTATTTATATATATTTTTTAATATTTATACTATATATGTCTATATAATAATAAACTTACAAACCAATAAATGCTTAAATAAATAACATATTTTTTTCATGATATCATATTTATATTGAAATAATGAATACTGTAGTCTTCTGTTAGGTTGGCCGTTACAGTGACAGGAAATATTTCCTGAAATGTGGTAACAGGCTGCATCTGATATTCACAGGTAGCGCATTCCACAAACGTGTAGCCTTAAAAAAGAAGATGGTAGAATAGACCAGTTAACTTTTGAGAGCAATATCGAGCTGCCAAGCACTGCTTGTCTTGGTTGGGTTGACCTAAAGCCCAAATCTTTTACTCCAATCAGTAATGTGGACAAGATCGCAGTTTATAATCTCGAAAAATTTGTTGAGTAAGAGAAAATAAGAAAATAAAATAAATAATATAAATTTCTTAGATGGAGTCGAGACTCGAGATGTAATTATTACGTAGGGATGGACAATCCTCTTAGCACATAACGTAGGCAAAATAGTTTGTACTCTATATAACTCACCGCGTAGCACTGTAATATATTTATACATGAGAGTAATTACAAATTGATTAAAAGAAATAACAAAATTATGAATACTTAGAATTTAACTTAAATAGATTATCTTTCACCGGTTTATTCCTTTTTTGTTAGCTGGGTCTTAAAAAAACCCTCAAAGATAAATTTAAATACGCCAATAGCTGTCAATCTACTGAAACGTCGAATTGATACCGGACCAAAGAGCACTACTAAAATAGACACAGGCACAGACAGTTAGAACGTCATAAAAAATATAAAACCCGTGCTAATTTTAGGCTATAGATGCGTGATTTGTTGATTGTTAATATTTTTTGTTTATATTATGGTTGTATAATTGAATCACAGTAATATTTCTGAAGTACCTCGACCATTTACCCAAGCACGTAATATTCATAATCCTATAAGTATAAAGCCACCGCAAAAAATATTGCCTCTCCCATCATCAAAGTACTCATTGCGCAGCCGTGAAATAATCACGCCGGACGGATCAAATACAGGAATGACTTAGTGCACGCCGCGCTGTTGAGCGTGGGGTCGTCTCTACAGCGCGGCGTGCATGCGTAAATACTTGTGGTGCTGTGACAGCACATAGTAATGTATATTAGCCGACATCATTATATTGGTCTTTGAGTTTCAGTCTGAAGCTAAAAATAATTTATAAATTCAATGTGTTTAATTAATTTGAAATTTTGCTATATACTCACACCAAATTATCACAAATATGATTTTTCGTTATTTGAGATATTGAAGACACGAAAAATTGAGTATGTAACATGTAATTACTACAACAAGATGTAGTTATAGAATGGCTTTTTAGATACAAAAAGTGGATTTTTCGCTTAGAAAAAATACCTTCAATTTAGACATTTGTTTTAAACTTTACCTTTTTTATAAAAGATTCTGCTCGAATTCTTTAATAAATGGCATTACATCCAAGCATACAATGAAAAAGAAATTACAAATTAAATTAAAAGAAATTAAACTAATAGTAAAATTTTCACAAAATATGAGATATTGAAGGAACCATTGATTGCAAATTTAAAGTGGAAAGTTATTTCTATGAATTAAATATATATTAAATTGCCAAATTAAAATGATGCTAGTGGTTGTGTTAGTAAATTTAGTAGTGTTTATTATATTTACATCTTCATTTAGTACGTCTAACGAGGATTACGAAGTCGTGAAAATTGACGGTTTATAGGCAACCAGCGGGCATCGCTCTTTAAGTCATTGTTCGAGTCGATCGTGCCGAGGTGGCGACCGCATGCACCTCGGCACGGTCGACTCTAATTTGTTGTACGTCCGATCTTTCCTGTGGATATTTGGCGGCTGCGCGGTAGACTCGATTAATTGAAACACATCTCTCCAATAGCATAGGAAAGTTTGCCTCCTCTGCTTGCACTGTATGTGTGACCATTTAAACAAATTTCATCACTTGAAAAACAAAATTTCAAGCAAGCTTAAGTCTTCAGCGGTTTAAAGAGAAATTTGGTATTTAAGTGTTTATTGTAAATATTAAAAAATATAAATTAATCAATCAGAAACGGAGATTTACTTTAATATCTTAATTGGTTTGCAATTTATTGCTTTAATATTTAAAACAAAGATATTTATATCGAGTGATTGCCTTTTTAATTATAGCATTTATTTGAATTCTAATTTTCGATCCCATTAAGCCTATCGTTCGTTTTATTCCAACAGTAAGCACAAGAACGAAAAGTAGTTAATAGATGTAATTTTTTCATCGTCTATCGACGTGACATCTATATTACACTGTGAATACAAAGATTTCGTTACCAAAACTAGCGATATTCTATGTTCAAACTATATATGTAATGGTTATATTTCCCCTCGTAATATGTTAAGACAAACCTTACAATTAGACACTTTTGACGGTGTTTAGATATTTTCTTGTTTATCTGTAAATAAATTAATTAAATTAGTTATCATTTTACTATCGTTTAGAAATAGTGTACTTTATGTAAGTACTAGCAACCAAAAGAGGTAAAAAATATATCTTAAAATTTTAGCACCATCTACACATTTCGCATTAAATAAAAACGTAGTACAAAATATTGCAGGTCCTTAAAATTTTGGAACCATTTGATATGTAATGTATTTTCGATAAACTGATAGATGGCGTTAGTCGACGCATAATCTATGGCGTGCTACTAACTATGCTACTTTTAAGGAACACTAATGGTCTGCTTAGGAAATGTGCTTCTTGCTTAATATTGATGCCACTATGTATAAACATTCAGACATACAAAAATTTTCTTAATAAAATTTATATTACTTGAAGTGTAAATATCTCCAACGTTAAACTTTAATTGACAGATTAGCAAGGCCAAGTGGCAATAACATTTGGAAAAACGACAGAAGAATAAAGTAAGGCTTTTGAATGGAGACCACATATTGTAAGACGACCTGTTTAAGATATCCAACTACAAAGTGGACAGACGATTAAACTAAAACCGCAAGTTTGCCCTGGATACCAGCCGATATTGATGATAATTAATACTTTACATTGAAACAGAACTCTTACAAAATACCTATGTTAATTAGATATATATTTAGTAAAAGATGACTGAACGGATATAAAACTAGGTAAAAATTACTTATGAAGACCAACTGGACTGAATTGTAAATTAATTTTTAAATTGTTGTTAAGTTTCATGGAATAAAATAAGTATCAAAACGGGGTTAAAAAAAAATTTTAGTCTCCGCCTTTAAAATTGACGCTACGTCAAAATGTTACCGTATCTGTACCAGAAGCTTATGACACCTGAAGAGAAGAGAGTTTCTTTAGCGTACTTATGGTTGTGAGTGATAGACATTTGCATGTACGGATAACGGAGACGCAATTATACTATCCAAGCGATTGATGCCTGAATCGAAAGAGATGGACAGTGTTGTTTACCTTCGTATGTAAATGGTTAGAAAGAGAGAGAGATGTAAATGCAACAGGTGTTCATGATGCAACCTTCAATAAATACAAGCGGGATAGGTAGCTCAGTATCTGCAGTGCTAAGTTGCATATAGTCGGCATTTCAGCAGACGTGGACAGAAATTCTAATATAACTTACCGTTGATGTAAAAATGACAAAGACGATCTGATTAGTATAATTCATGGAAATTTTATTGCAGGTATTGAAATTATTTATTACCACGAAGTCTTAAAAAAAGAAGCTAAAGTAATATATAGCCTCAGTGAAGTTCTAATTATAAAGCAAATTTTTATCTAACATACATACCTACGTTTTTAATTTAAAATAACAATTTTTTTATATTATAATAGCTACTTTCGTCGATAATTAAGTATATCATTAATCATTTTCCTAATAATACAAAGCCACTAATCCAACAAAAAGATGACTTGACTTATAAAACTTTAAAAAGTATTATTTTAAATAAGGTTTTTAATTTACTTTGATCAAAATGTTCTCAATTAGACATTGAATACTACGGAAAATCAGATGCACTTTTACAAAAATTTTCTTTACTGATGGTATAACTGGCCTTGATTTGTAAAAATGTACGCAAGCAATGAAAACTACCGAGACCTTCTCGCTATTCCTGTTATCCTGGTACCCATAACTAACGTTCGAACCCCGGGAATACACCTGTTGCTGCTGCCGAGGTTATATATAAACTACGCAATAAATCGCATGTGCAGTTTCATGCAGCGTATGGATGGCAAACAATTATACCTGGTACAAACCCTATCAACCGTGGGACGTCTTGACTTTGTTGATTTTGCACTGGGCTAGCTTAGTGGCAATCTCAGAGCATAGTTTCTCAACGGGCATGTTGTTGCTGCCCAACCTCAGCCTATTCATTTGAGCTACTCTAATTTAAAAGGTGGAACCACCGCTATCTATCGATTGGGCTATCTCACTCCCTAGGATTACGACTCTTGATACAAAGGAAGGTACTATTCTACCTAGAATATCGCCGAGTATCTTCTCTGCCGTTACACCCTGTTAAAGCTGTTAGGAAACTTCTACATAGACTGAAACTGTTTTTCGAGGATTAAAACTCTGTTGTATTTAGAATGAGGGAAGAATTTAACTCTAATTTATTATTGCATTTATTACTTATCATGAGAAAGTATTATAAATCGAAAAGCTTGTTCCTAGAGTTTAGGTTTTTTGGAATTTAAAGTAGACATTTTTTCACACTAGAACTGCTTTCAAGGCAATAACTGAAGTACTTTTTTTGTTGACATAAATAGAGGTAAACTTAATACATTCGTATTGTAAACTCTTTCACACCTATTTTTACCGCCAAACAGCACTGTTCGCTTTAGTGGGTTCCGGTTTAAACGATAAAAGAGGTAATAAAATCACTTGATTGTGTGACATAATATGATGTCACAAGGTTGGCAACTCATTATGATTATCCTCGTGATACGTGATAATACGAGCAACTATAATGACACCGCCTATAAATCACGCGGATAGCATGCTTGTTCGTTGACTTTGTCTCATAAAAAACATGCTTTATAGTAATTACTTGAGATTTCCTAATTTTATCAAAAATTTAGATTAGTTAGTTGGAAATTAAATTTCTTAAAATAAATATATTAAAAAAGGAATACCTGCTTGTAGCTGCCTGCCTGCTCTTATGGTGCATCATGTATTAAAGGTACTATATAAAAGACATCCCTTTCCTAAATAATTATGCAATCTAACAAATATAACATTATTATTACTACTTGTTATCAGACTAAGCATTGCTATAAAATTCGTGTTAATAAAACCCTGATAAAACATTCTCATCAATACTGAAAAGTAACCGAAACGTGAAACTTAAAATATAAAAAATTGAATCAACAGCGTTTAAAGCCCGTTATAAAGTTGATTTGATAAAAAAACAAAACCTTGTTTAGGAACTGCTATCTTAATATAGATCAACTTACACCTATCTTTGAACTACCACAAGCACGAAGCCGAGTACAGATATAACACATGCACATGCATTTATAATCGATAGGCAGAAAAGGATAGATGCAAACTTGATGCTGTCTATTTAGCTTGGAAACGAGTTTCTCTCACTACGTTATGAGATCCTAGTAGGCCATGGCAATATTGAAGGTGGCATGGCAATATATATATATGTATATATAACATTTTATAGCATAGAAACATTTGTTTTTATAACTTTGTAAATGTTTATTATACTTTTGTAATTTCCACATTTGCCTTTAAGATTGTTTTCATAATTTATTTTATTAATTCATCTTTTTTATATATTACATTTTGGAGCGTTTCAATAATAATGAGTTATGTTTTTATTTATGGCGTACAGGCAGAAAGCATTCATGTTATGTAAATTTTCTTTTGTGGTTGACGATTTTCGTGCTGTGGTTGAGTTGATCTTTTATCAACAATAGTCTATCAAAAACACACTTGTAGCACTGTTTTTATTAAATTATGAGATAGACAAACGCTGTCCTTTCTTAACTTTAATTATATATTAAACATGAAAAAATTATTATAAATATAAATTGAGATAGCTATCCTATCTCTCAAGTCGCATCAAATTGTACACAGTAAATAATTTATTTATAAATGCATCCTGGACAAATAACGTGAACACACGAAAATTTTACATGCAGTTTTTTTATAGACAAAGTTAACAAACAGACGTACGGCCGCCGCAGCTAATAGACGTCAATTTTATATAAAAATAACAATCTCTGGGAGAAGATCTCCATAAAATTGTTCATGCGCAATTCGATAAATTTAACAATAAAATGGACAATGGCCACAGGCCGCATACAACCGGGCCTATCGGAGATTACTTGGGGTTGCCTACGTCCAGAAGTAGACGTCCTATGGCTGATACGATGATGATGATAATTACAATGAAATATCGGGCAGCGTATCGAGCGTATTGAACCTATAAATCGGCAATAATTTTGACGGGCTGGATGGTGCAGATGGTTGTGGACCTGCCTTTCACGCCAAAGGTCGTGGGTTCGATATATATATGCAATGGCAATACTACGAGCACTACGCTTTAATATGACTTTTGACTATTTTTTGCGTTGTTATATTGTGTGTATTTCTCTAGCAATGCATATTTTTTATATAAAATGCATTGCTGCTGCTTGCGCTAAAACACACAAGTTATATCGACTTTACTATGCGTATCATTTGTAAGATGAGGGGTAAAGAACCGATCTGTTTATCAGTTTTTTCTTCCTAATCATTTCCTTCATAAACACTATTTCGATGAAAAGAGTGAATTCACAACAAGATTAAGATATGAGTTTGGCTGCCACTATTATTTCATTCGATATGTTCCTATAAAATTAATAAAAAAAATTTAAAAAAAAATTATAATTTATTAAAATTTTGCTTCATAAAAGTATAAAAACTTTAGCTGATTTTTATTTTTGTTTGTATGGAAACATATGTTTATGTTTTTTCTATACAGCTTTTAAACCGAAACTAATCTTAACATTCAGGAGCGTATTCTTCTTATAAATACAAAACTTTTCAGAGCACTTTTTGGATGTATCTAGCAATCTAAAGGATAAATTAATCGTTTCTTGTTATGTTGACATCCTTTTACTATAAATCGGAATATTTAATATTGACAAACAAAATACCCTAAATAATATTCAAAGGTCAATATGGAGAGAAACGCAGGCGACATCCGCCGTTACTTTTATTACAAATAAGGGTAGGCGCAGTACTCTACCCTTACTAAAATAAATTAATGGTGCCCCCTTTTTCTTCATCTATCATCTAGTACGTTTATCGGAGGGTTTCTTACGAGGGGAAGTAAGAGTATACGAAAGCATGATTTTCTGACTTTATTTGCTGGAGCTTGTGCTTGGATTGGGCCCTCACTTTTATTATCTATTTTATACCCTATCTTTTATATACAAACTCCACCCAATAGAGGTTCGACAATATTACGTTGCCCTTTTCGAATATTAACTGTTATTTGTGTTAAAACAAGATGATATTGTGTATTATAAACAGTAATATAATCAATTTATTAATCAGACAACAGAGAAATCCTAAATATACTACTTAAATATAGGTATTTAACACCCAAAAACAGCACAAATACAAATATCATCATAAAAATATTTATTCTTGGTGGGGATCCAACACACGGCCTTTGGCACAAGGCAGGATCAATAGTAATAAAATTTTAAAAATTAATTTATCCAAATTTATTCAAACAGCCCGCTTTCGTGTTAACAATAATAGTGCCTGTCAATACGAATTCACAAAATAGATCGCCCGTTATACTAGGACCGCATAACATCACAGATTTATTTTGTTACCATGGCAACGAGACGCAGTGTAGCGCATGTACACAAGTGCTTTAAGTGACTTATCTCAGATTCAGGTCAATGTATGAGATGTGTAAATTTATTATTATTATTAAATAGACACCCAGTACGTCAAACGATACTGGCAGTTGTCCTGATGGTTAACACCGACAAAAACCGATACTCGTTTGTGGTTTCAAGCTAAAGTTGGTAATATAATTACACAAATATATACGCTTTGCAGAAGCTTATTTTTAGATAGACTAAGAAATAAAGACTTTTTTACACTGATATTTTAATTATTGTATTTGTAGTACAAAAACATGTATAAGGAAATAAGTAAATCGGATTTGTGTGGCTAGAACTAAAACTGTCGGTATGCAATTGCAACTATATGCAGTTTTGATGCAGGTGTACCAGGAACTCACAAGAGACTAGGAGTTATCGCTCTAACACTAAAATGTATATGAATGTGCAACATTATACGTACACATCGGTGATCGTCACGATGGGCGGAGACCTAGAGAACACGCCTACCTCGCCCAACTAACTTCCTTTTTTATATATACGGAAAATATTTGACATTTCAATAGCCTCTAGTGGTAATCCCACTAGTCAATTCAAACTCTCTTCCTGATTTCTTTAAAGTAGCAGAATAAAATTATCTCATTCAAATGAAAAAAATAATCTAAAAGAACACAATAAAAATAATGTCTTAAAATATGTCCCTGTCAAACAACAATTTGTTCTATATGCAAATAGCAATCTACAGATTGTGTGTGGACCCTCAGATAAAATAGTAAAGATTTTACAGTAGTATACAGTTGTCTCCTGCAGACATTTGGGTATTTAACGTACGTAATGTGTATAAATTCGCCCTATAGTTCTACGAGTCCTCAAACACAGAAACTTTTACACATAGATGTGTGAGTAAAAGCAAAATAATTGCCGCCATCTACCTGATACGCATGAAACGAAAACGTTTCAAGCACTAAGGCACACTCATTGCACAGGTAATACATCAACAATGGGGTGACAGATGGCAATGCTGTCAGATTGAATTAATACTCTTGATGTGATGACAATAAAAATATGCATAACCAACGAAATAATATTTAACTCACAAAATGTTGCCAATATAGATGCGTTTCGTACAGTTTTAAGTAAAAATAGGTATCACTATACTTTGCAGTCAGTACAGGACCCTGAATAGTGCTACCGTAAAACGATCGCCTGTGTTAATTCATTCTACATACTTTATAAAACCGATAAATAGATTTCCAATTATGCTATAATACTGACGACAAATATATTATTGGGGAGTAAAGTATAAATACTATTAATTACTTATAATAATAGGCATTAATCTAACGAAATTAGGAAGATATGAGCAATAATTCCACAAATAAAAGTGATACTAGGGCTTGATCCGCGTTTATTGACTAAGGCATGATGCTCACTTTATATTGAGTAAATTTAACGCGATGTGTTGAAATTCTCATCTCCCTGATCTTAGGAGCACATAACGCAAAAGAGGCCTTTTAGAGTAATACTCACTCGTACTAGTGAACGAAATACAAGGACAATATCATGTGTCTACACTACAAAAAGCGGAGAGAGGCAAGCGGCTAGGACTTGTGTTTAAAGCGGTAGTGACAATTATTTTCATCCTTTTATATGCACCGCTAGTATAAGAGATGGTAGTCAATGCAACATAGGTTCCTGTGAAGATATCGAAGTATCCACGGCGTAGCCGCAAAACTAACACGTGGAGGGACGTGAATAAAAGAGTTTTGTTAAATACGTGTTGATGCCTGAGCCAAGATATGATACCACATAGTATGACTAGTGAATGCCAATTTTTTAAAGTTCTTAATATTTTGTATTAAGATGACTGACCAATCACTGGGCATTTTGTCTTAGCCAAATGTTGATGTACTCGATGCATTAGTGTCATAATCAAAACATCCTCGTCGCAAAGTTGCGCTCTGAAATTGCCATCACGTCAGTCGAGCGTGTCATTTATAGGCAATAATCCCCTATCTTAAGGTTTAGATGGCTAATATGATGAGGATGATGATGAAATTCTCAAACTTTTCATACATTGGCCTGACTCCGAGATTAATCACTTTAAGTACTTGTGTTATGGACAACAAATTAAAACACAAATTTAATACTTAAATTCATATACTCAACATCCTGACGTATATTTACATGACACAAATATCATCATGTAAATATTCTTCATAGCTAGGAATCGAACCCATGACCTTTGGCACACAAGATAAGATCAATACCATCTGCACCATTGGACCTGTTTAACACTTCTTAAATAAAAAGTTTATTTAATACACACTTAGCTCTAGTTTTTCCGCTTTCTGTGCTCTGCATATTAATTAAAATAAATATAAAATTACCATGGTGAATCGATACTGCAAGCTCAAGGTGATGCCCTGCCTGCTTTCATTCCCTCGTTATTGATATTGTCTGACTTGGAGCTAACCCATGTCTAGGTAAAAAGCTTGATAACTTTATTCACGAGATATCAAAAATAAATAATAGTCACAAATTGAATTAAATCCATGTAATATTATCCTGTTTAATTTCTAATTATTATGTATATATATATATAGTGTACTTACGATAAGGGTTTTTTTACGAAATGTCAAATACCAGTGCTCCTTTGATCTCAGAGACCCTAGTAGTAATGCCACAACCTTAAAGATTGTTCTAGACGTAAGCTCTATTTAAATTAATTCATACTATTTTCTATCTATGTAACTAATACAGCAACATCATTATAAATTAAAGATGCCTCTCAACGTTACCCCTGAATCTTAATGCCTGAGAATTATGCACATGAATGTTATATATGTATTACTGTTATAAATAATGAGCTTTTATCGTGGTTCTAAATTCAATATGCCCATGGAAAATCTAATCCAGGCAATCTTTGAGAAAGTCCTAATATATCACACCATCAACTAAATGTTAGTAATATTTAAAGAGCAAAGTCTGCTAAGCAAGGAATTGATTTAAATGTGACTTAGACCGAAATTTAATATGTTTATTTTAACTATGTTATTTTTATTTTGATAAATAAGTGCCTTAGGTTGTATATTAACAAGTTGTCATATTTATAATCATTTAGAATAGTTACATAGCCAATATTGTTTGCAATCCCATAAAATAAACTCCTAACTACAACAATTTGTGTAATTTTATGAAGCTTTATTTGTATTTCTCATAAAAAATATTTTTTATTTCTAGCTGAATAAAATAGATCTCACGTGTACGACTGTTCGGCTTTTACCACATACACTTTTCTTTTACACAACAGGAGTTCATAAAGCACCAGTAGATAGTTTTCTCTTTTTAATGTGCTTTAAAATTGCTGAACTATTGCTTATTAAACCAAAGAGCTTATTTTGTTTTTTTAGAGTTAAAAATTTCATGAAATATTTAAAGAACTTCGAATACAATCAACATTTTATCATGATTTTAACATTAACAAAATACGATTTGTCACTGTAGCAATAACACTGAAGTGCTGCCTATTCACGTTGTTGTTATTTGAATAAATGAAACTGTATTTTATAATTAGAAACGTTGTTTTATTGAAAAACAATAGACAGTCACTCTATCGTTTTAACACAGAATTGCCAATACAATAGATAAAAATGAATTTACATTGCTTGTCTACTAACATTACACATATATTATGGCAATTGCGAATAAAATAAATTACCTTCTAAAATTGCAAATTTTTTAGGTTACTTTTCAAAGTATGAGTGTGATACCATTTCTCCATTTTTTAAAGCAAAAAAAGAAAGAAAAGGTTTTCTAAAAAAATGCCTAAGATATATATATTTTTCATATTGTTGCTGTCGGCTTACAGAGAGCAAATCTAGAAATTAAAAGGTATTACCATACTTCTTTTAAGTTATCCTAGGGTATAATATATGTACAGATTATTAAAACACTAAGTGTTAGCATTTTTATAGAATGTATTTTCTGGTAAAGGTTCGTGTCTTGTCTTTAGACAATTAAAAACAAGACAAGCATGCGTCGTAGCAACCGCGTAGTCCGTAGTCCTCGTAGTCGATATCGCGGCATGCAAAACTACCTTACGTTTTATTATTTATGTACACCACCATGCTCAAATATGAACACAAATATTCTCTTCTGAGAGATCAACCATATAATAAAGTATTTTGAAACGGGGTAATTAATATAGGAAGCGACAACATTTTACATTTCAGGTAACTATTTATTACGGTACAATTACATGAGATCTATCAGAATGCAATCGGTTTATTGTCAGACACAGATGAAACTGAGTTGCAATAAGCCTGAAGGCTCTAGCAATAGCTGAGGCTAAAGACGAGGTAAACGTACCAAACAAAATACATTTTTATATACTAGCATACATGGCAATGGCTGCATTATTAGATGGTAATGGTAACATATTACTGAATTTTTTGTATGACTATCACTATGACTTGTATGTGATTTCTACCTAATTTTATATTAAATTTTGTTTTAAAGCATAATGTTTCTGAATGCAAGATCTTGTAACATTATGTTAATAGAAAAGTACATATATACGAAGAGTGGTTGTCATCGTAAATATACATAGTACGAATTATCATTGAAATTGATTTTAGTTTAAACGTGAGAACGTTTACGTTTAAACGTGAACGTAACCGTGACACGATATCACGGTGGCTAAGTCGTATGCAATTATTCCGCACAGGACTGAAACGCTTGTTGTCTGGCCGGCCGATCGATCGTTGTTCTCTGAGTTGCAGCCAATGGGGATGCAGGATGGAAGATACTGAACCTTAAATTTATTCACTCCTGTAAGACCTCGGTAGCTCAGGTGGATAGAGCACCAACTTATGACTGGAAGGTCCAGGGTTCGAATCCCTGCCGGGGCCCCAAAGGGGCGTCGTCCCCGCTTTTGCTTTTTTTAAGTACTTGATATTATAAAATATATACTCGAATCGGGTAAAACAAAAATCAATTTATATTTTTATTTTGTTTCTTAGTAAAATGCTAACTGTTCAAGCCTCAAACTAGTTGATCGTAGTAAAGAAAAGCGTTGAATTTGTAAGTATTATTAGTCCGGATAAAAAGTAAATTAAATATTTGTTTTTCCAATATACCTTTTCTCTAGACAAATAAAATCAAGAAACGATCACACGTGATGGCCCATTGAATTAGGATTTCATATCTACGAGTGTCATCAAAAATAATTGTTTAATATCAAATGTGAGGTAAAATCAACTAATTTTGAAATATAAAATAATTAGTCCTATGTGGTGCCATCTACACACTACTCATTCAACCAAAATAATACAAGAGCCAAGGTAAGCTCATAACATGTCCAGATATTTTGTTTTCTACATGCTAAATGTAGATGGCGTTAAGTGCAATTTTTATTCGCCATATTCTTCAATATATAAAAAATTCTAACTCGTCATCATATTCTTATTTATGAATATGAATGAAAAATATTTCTTTTTCATATTTTAATTCTCAATATGAAAACCAGAAAATTTTACTTATGCTGCCTTTTACTTTAGGTACCTAAAGCAAAGGACTTTTAATGCAATATCTTTAAAATCATCGCTTCTTTAATTCAAGTATACAGTAATTAAAGAAGTGATTATTCAGAACTCTATATAAACGACTAAGGTATATGTTATAGAACTTAATAAAATTTAAAATTTTACTGTTTAAAAATTTAAAGTCTGTAGACTATTTTCAGACAGTATCATATATGTAAAATATTCATCAAGACTGATATCGTTAGACAGGCCCAATAGCTCATGGTAGCAATCTTGAGCATCGAGGATCTTGGGTCTGATCCCAACTCAGGACTAATATTTAAAACATTTACACAAGGATTAATTATGTTGGTTAAAAATACTATTGTCCGATGTTCCTAATTGTTCCAAATGCTTTAGGCAACTCATCTCAGAGTCAAGTCTAAGATCTGGTAACCCATTATAATTAAAATCTCGGGTCAGAGACCCGGTCCCTTGTGGCTTGCATGGGGCCAAAGCCAACATGTAGAGGTCTTTGGTACCAGTTATTTTGAAGTCACGTTTACCAGGTGTAGACAGCCTGATAGATGTGAGAGATGTACGCCGCTTCCTGCTAGGAATTTACCCACCTCACAAACTCGTGCATTACTTAAGAGTTACTTCCACCCTGCAAGCTTATAATTCTTACGTCCTACTCTAAACAGCTAATGAAGGTAAAACAGAGGTGAATGTCCCATGGCACCTTAGAAGTCCACTCTCAAGGGGACACAGCAGACACAGCAGTCAAAAAACAAGAAATATAATTTCTAAATCTTAATTTAACATAAAAGAGAAAGCGAAAGCAAAAAAGGTACACCTTAAAAAATTAAATTATCATTAGAGTCATTGGAAGTCCTCTGCCGGACATAGGCCCTCTCAGGGGGAATTTTTCCCATAAATGCCACGCTGTGCCAGTGTGTTGGCAATTGCAGAGTGCTACTGTCCATCATCACCATTTGAATTTGAATCATGCTATTTCCAGTGGAATACCGCCATCTGTCGGTTGCAGAACTGCTTAGTCGCCTCATACAACATCTGGTACACAGGGAGCTACTATTCTACTCTGGCGATACTTTACGGCTAGTATAAAAAAAGTACATATATATATATATATAAATAAATACGCAGACATAATAAACAGATAAAACATTATTTCCTTGTTTATAAGTAGTGGAAGTTAAATAAAACGCATGTTAAACACTTTGATTTATGAGTAGGGAACGCGAAATGTTATAAAATATAAGTCTTTAAATATTTGGTATTGCGTTTGATATTAATTCGTCGAATTAGCGCTAAAACCTTATATAAAATTATTATAATATTATCTTTATCACATAGTATTTGTGAGTACACGCTGCGCTATAGAGACGACCGCACGCACGATAGCGCAGCGTGCACTAAGTCATTCCTGTATTTGTCCTTCCCCGTGTCCATTTGACGGCTGCGCAATAGACATTTCGATTACAGGAGAGGTGTGTGTGTAATGTGTTTTTGTTGTGGAGGCTTTTAGGTCATTTATGATATAACATATTCAGCAGATTGCTTGGTATTTCACGTATTTAATAAGTCGGGCGCAACATTTATGATGGTCGTCTTTAAATGACAAACCAAGTTATATATTTGACCTTTAAATAAATTAAGTTACCCAATTAACTAAGTTCACGAGTATATATTACATATGTGTGTATCTTTGAAAATTTTACAAAATTTTGTATAAAAAGAGAGCAACCGGGTAGAGATGATCTATTTTTGGTATATTCCAGATATTAATATTTATTTGCAGTTCATTGTTATTATACTCGTGCATAAATGATTATAAGATAACTTTCTATGAATTTGAATGATGTATAGAAAACCTAATAAAATCAATCACGGAATTCAAACCTTTACTTCTTTTGGTAATTGAATAATCGATGACGCATTGTTAGTAATTGTAGTATTGAAAAAAGGTCGTTCTTTACAAAAAAAATTTTAGTATTTATAATTGAGATAAGAAAGCAGGTTTTCATAAAAAGATTAACAGGTATAATTTGTTTATACTTGTAACAATCACTTATAACAGACTTTGATGTTATGGCTAAAGGCTTAGGTCCCTTAAATAATAAAGAAGAAACCTTTAAGAGAGGAAACACATAAATGATACACAAATTCTAACAACATCTTTTAATAGACTTTGAACTAATTAATAGACTTCAAAATGAATAAAAAATAAAATAAAATAATATAATAATAAAATGATATATGAATTACTGGTCAAAAAAATACTACTAGGATAACAGAATCAAAGAAGACCTTATTAGATAAGACGAGAGAGATTATTATTTATTTACTGCATACGACATACATGAGTAGACCTCATACAAAGGTTTTATTAGTATCTCACTCTCACCTATTTCTACGTGTTTACATTGCTGTGTCCCCCTTTGATGAAATGATGAAAGAGACAGTGAAATAACTGGGTAATGTGACATAACATCTTTAAGTCACAAGGTTGGGCAACGCGCTAGTGATATCATTGTGATATTGCACACATCTATATACTACAATGATGCTTACTATCACGCGAACTGTATGTATGATGGTCGACCTGCAGTTACAATAATACAAAAAGCCGCCTGGTCATATCCGCCGTCTACAATGCAATGCCTGGTTCCTGAGGAGTATAGTATGAACAAAGATAGCTTTATGACGGATGTAATTAAGTTGATATTGCGATAGCAAATTTTCTGTCTTGCATCTGTTGAAATATACATCTAGACTTCGATGCGCATGCGTGTTAACAGCTATAAATCTAAAGGCCTATGCACACAATCACCTTGTCACCCTACGAATATTTTTTCCAAAAATAGACACTTTTGGATGTAAAATACAGTGACCCGCTTGGGCATAGGTATGTAAGAAAACTTGAAAAGTAGAATTTTCTTGATTTCAAGCTTTCTTACATACACTGAAATATAGTTTGATTATTGCATATACTCCAAGACAGTTCCAATATCGTTTCGGTGCAATAGCAACAATATACTATGTTCTTACATAATTGCCCAAGAAATTTCATTCATTGGAAGTTCACTGCTGGACTTAGGGCTCCCTAAAAGAGGACGATTTGCCCATAATTGCCGCGCTGAGCAGGCATGGTGATAATAGCAGAGCACATATATATTACACAGCACATAATAATTTCATATTAAAAAGACGAATGTCGTGTCGTATAGATTTTGAAATATCTATTGAGCCGCCTATATTACTTCGCATCACTCGAAGACTAGAGTTTTATCGAGCGTCGTTCGGTCATGAGCTTGAGAGTGTGATCAGAGAGTGTCTGAGGTCTATTTAGACGGCGGAGTCCAATCCACTTAGAACTTACAGTTCGCAGAGCTTTTGCGAGCCTGTCGTTAATCTCGTCCACCGACGCAAGATTATTCGAGCAATCGAAGCGGTTAGAGAACTCGAGCTGAAAGCTTTCGGGGTTTTGGATATAGGCGTAGTTCGGAGCGACTTTATCAGGCGGGACCTTTCATATTAAACATTGATATTCAATGTGCCTCATACCCTCCTGTGATCGCTACCAATTTTGACCCTGTGGATCACAAAGACATCATTAATTATTCGTTTTTTATTTGTCAATATAGAGTCTATTTCATTTCTCGTAAAACTATCGGGGCTCATCCAGGCTTCTGGAAAAGAATATTAATGACTCACTGATACCGTATATATAGTATTAGTGAGTATAAAATAGAAATAAAAGACAACTGACCAAATCTTTTAAATGATATTGTAGGTTGTGTAGTCATTGTTTTAAATTGTTGATAATCTATTAACACAGCATCATCTAGCATTTAGGCGGTTGCGTCACCAATATCGTCCAGTATAAAAGCAGCACTATGTAATGATAGCCAAATGCTTCCATTTATTTCTGCTTTCCAATCAATAAAACGGAGGAGTATCAGTTTACTACGTCTATCTAGTTAAACTTCTATCTAAGTTGAATACCGCGTCTTACTTATGTTGGCCTGGTAATATATAGGAAGGCAGGGTTCAAGGCCTGGACGAATCAATGGCATACATAAGACAGACTGACATACATAATAAAGAGATACATAAGAAGAGTGTGCAGCATCCAAGCGATTTTTTTTTATAAATTACTCTACCGAGCTGTAGATTTTTACAAGTATAAACCATAGTCGATATGTATTACATATATTCAAAATATAACAGTAAATGACATCAAGTTTATGTATTAGTAAAATAGAAACTTATATGAGTGTATGATTGACATAGATCAAGCATGTTTACAAAACTTTCGCGGATTTTCACCGATAGGCCAATGTCAATAGTGCGAGATCTGTTTTTAAATACGTTTTAATTTACAATGCTGATCATCTCAGACGCATATATTATTAGTGTACATTTAAGGTTATATAGTCTATTTTTCTATAACAGTTTAAAACAGATGCAAAGGACAATATATTAATTTAAAAAAAATGTAATCTCAAAAACCGGAATCAATCTACTGATTACAACTTTATTTCTTTTGATCATTTTAAATGTGATTCAAAATTTAATTTACCGTCAAATTTACTAAGTATTTATGTAAAAACACATAAGCACCTGCTTTATCCCATTAGTGATAAAAATACTTTTTAGTGCAATATTAAAGTGCTGTGCTAAATTTAAAGTTTTAAACTCTTTTGTTTTAGGCTCTAGTTTGATGATTCAGTCAGTTAGCTTTTCCTTTTTTATATATACTTCTATATAATTATGCGTATACTATTCATATAATACAATATATATCAACATTTCGTTTGTTTATATAGTTGTTGTTAGAGGGTGCTGGAGATTTCAATTTTTCTTATTTGTCCAACATAGATTATAAAGCACACTAGTGGCTATAAATTTTAATTTGAATTGGTGATTCATTAAAATAATCTGATGTCAATGACGTTTTCCGAGTGAATGCAAGGACGAACAAAACAATCATAGCTGATTACACTACGGTTGCACTTGAGGCTATATTGAATGCAGTATAAAAATGTAATAAAGAAATAAGCAACAGTAAGCTAAACACCAAGCTAAAATTGTCCATTTATACAAATGCTAACATTTAAGAATCTTACGGCCATACTAAAGAGATTATATTTCTTGGCACGAGCCACAGATGTATTTTCTAGTATCGCACTTAAGTTTCACCTATATCTCTATATATTGTGATGGAAACCTCACTTAGCGAAAAAAGCGTAAATATTTTATTAATTACTACGTTCATATTTATGATAATTAAGATCGTCTAAACAATATTTATTTGTTTTAATCGTTATATAAACAAAAGATAATTTGATGATCGTATACGAACTTTTTTACCAACCATAAATTGTGAAAGGCAGTTGTTAAGTTTTACAATTGCAAAACAACATTTTGTTGTTGATATGGCTAACTTCTTATATTTCTATATAACCTTGGCTAACAACGAGTATTAGCAAATGTATGCGCAAAAGGGATACATAAAAAAATTAAAAATCCGTTAAAGTTGATACTGAACTTGATAAGTAATTATAAATCTGATAGAAATATTTTTAATTTGGTAACTTAGAACCTTACAAATAGCTACACAATAGAAACTTGGCATATAAAGAAAGAAATTGGTAACATTTATCAAAATAAATCGATACCAATGGAATTATTAAGCACGAAAAACAATTATGTAACAAATATTTCACTTCTGTTGAACATAAATTTGTCATTCTTATTTAGAATTAATTAAAAAAGGAATACCATTTGGCTTGTAAAGTTATTTAAGCTGACACACCAACCACCTCATTGAATGTCTCTCAAGCCAGTAGATCCAGATAAAGTTGACTGCGTCATAATCAACCTTAAAATAGTAGTGCCGTTGGATGGAATGGAATATCTACAAGCATACTTAAAAAGCATTGACATGAGTTTTTTTTGACATATTTCACATCTTTGTAACGCAGGTTTTTATCAGAAATTTTTCCATTAATGTTCAAAAAGCGATTGTTATACTTATTCATAAATTAGGTAACAAAACGACTATATTGAATTATAGTCTAATCTCATTGCTATATGTGCTTGTTTCTAAAGTTATAGAAAAATTTATGAATAAAAGTTTAATTTAATACCTAGAAACAAACGACTTTTTATCTAAGAATCTATTCGGTTTTCAAGAAAACATCTACTGAAGATCCTATACAGAAACCAACAACTAAAATAGGTCATCACATTAACAGCGATTGGAGTCTTTATCGATTTATAAAAAAGGTTTTTTCTAAAGTTACTTATATTAGATAAAATGGGATACGAAAATACTTTATCTAGAATAAAAACAGAAATTATATAATCGAAGAATGATGTCCGCCCTTCATGCTTGCAGGCTTAAGACTTTCATTTTGATAGTACACATTTATACTAAATTTTAAACAGACCTTAGGAAAACGAAGAAAACACATTTACATTTATATCAATAACTTAACTGCCGTATTTAAATAATCATTTTATGTACAGTACTTGAACTAACAATGTTTGGATACACCCAAAATAAAAAAATATGTCAATTTATCGTAGAGTAATAATGATTCTAATTTTTAATTGAAAAACGTTATCATTTGTCACCATTTACTACACTTTTAAATAAGTTTATTGTTAAGCATATTGTTCTTTGTATTATCACACATAGTCGAATCTAACATATTATGTGGATACAGAGAGAACAGAAACTCACGCTATCCACGCTAACAACTGTAAACTTCATATGTTAAAAAAAAGAAAGAGCATGTCAGTCAGCCTGTTGCATAAAACAGATGTTCGACTGACGCCACAGTTATCAAACAAACCTGTTAATAAGAGTTGCATCTTTTTAGATTTGTTCTGGGCCTGTCATGGCCAAAACACAAAATAACCTATTATTTTTATTGGACAGATGAAAGCAAAATCTGTATGTTTTATTTTGTTAAAGTTAGTAAGTAACATATAATTATTTGTACGAGAAAATTTTTAAATTCAAATTATAGGAACACGTCGATGTTAAAAAACCGGCTTAAAAGGATAGAAGGAAAAGATTATACTGAAAGCTTGGATTATTTGTTGAAGAGCTTACAAAAGGAAAATTATAATAGAATAGCAACCCGCCTTTGCTTTGTACAGGTATTAGCCAAAAATTTAAAGTTATAAATTTTGAAACACATACTCTATCTTAGATCTAATATGAGATTAGAGAGATCTTATGTGCAAGAGTTTTTTGAGAATTATGTCATCCTTTTTTTGAATGACATTAATTCCAACGTCGATGATTCTAAACAATGTTTCCTAAGATTTCTCTTGTATCAAAATTCACCAACATTGGGATCAATTTGATACTGAAATACCAGGAGTACATAAACGTCCAGGCGTTTAAATATCACATACGAGTAGCTTTAAACCGCCAACGTCCGATCAATACAGCGACACGTGTGTAGTGCAGTATTGCCCTACCTCTCTTTGTGTATGTTTCCATTACCAAAAACATTGCTATGAATATTTCTGCATATAATTTGTTTATAATTTATTTCCTAAAGATAAGTCTAACATAAATGTTATTTATCTTTAAAATGATATCAAATCATGATTATCAAATCAGCAAGAAAATTTGCTCTTCGTTGCCGCGAGCAAAAAAGGTGGTAATCGCAGACCGTAACTTTCTGTTGCTAGTCAACGTACATTGTGCTATTATGTTTATGAAGTGGATATCCCACCATCTGCGGGTTCCGGTCTCATTCGCCTCTTAGAACACCATATATATACTTAGGGAAGAACTATTTTACTCTTTTCTTATTACAGGCTGTAAATTTAATTTAATAATATATTATTTTGTTTCTCAAGTCCCTTTAAAGCGTGTGATAAAGTTCCGTGAAAATATCGCAACAAATGTATTTACATGGCATAGTGAATTAATACGTTCACTTTTATGAATATTACAAAAGTATTTAAAATTAAAGTAATTATTTCAAAATATGTATATACTTTTAATATCATGGATGCTTTAGACATGACCTTATCAGAAAACGCACAACGCTATGTCATATTCAACATATCAGCCATAAGATGTCTACTGCTGGAAATAGGCCTCCCCAAGTAATCTCCAATAGGAGCGGTTGTATGCGGCCTGTGTCTAGCGTGATCCTGCGGTTTTAGTCAGATCATCGGTCTATCTTGCAGGTGGACGTCCTATTCTGTACTTGTCCGGGCTATGTCAGTAACTTTGGTTCTGTTACGTATTTTTTCATTCCTGAGTCGATCGCGTAAAGAAACTCCGAGCATTGCCCACTCCATATCTCGTTAAGCGACTTCAGTTGGCCAATAAAGCCAATGGTAAGAGACCACGTTTTGCTGCCGTAGGTCATCACTAGTAACACACATTACTCGAAAACTTTCGACTTGAGGCAACGAAGAATGTCGGACGAGAAGATGTTTCGCAGTTTTGCATTGACCTCTTTCTGAAAGCTGGACTTACCTAATTGGACTATTTGTCCTAGATGCATATGATACATAGGAGTCAACAATTTCAAGAAACAAGCTCGAACAACCCGATTCGAACGCTTTCTCATAGTCTACAAACGCCAAGTATCTTGGCTTGTTCTACTCTTCCGTCTTCTGAATAACTTGCAGCAGCGTAAAAATGTGATCTATAGTACTGTATTTTTTTCGGAAACCGGCTTTTTTGAAAGGTTGGAAGTCATCAAACCCGCATTCACGACAGATTGTCGGTCCCTAGAAAACAGCTTATAAACATGGCTAAGAAGCGAGATGGGGTGGTAATTTATCACCTTTTTTAAAGAACAGTACCACCACGCTCCTGTTTTATACCCCTAGCGTTATGCTCTTAAGGACGACGGTGTTAAAGAGCTTCTGAAGGTCTTTAAGTACCGGTGTTCCACCTGCCTTCAAAAGTTCAGATGTGATTCAGTCATCACCCGGCGTCTTGTTGTTCTTAAGCTTATACAGAGCCATTCTAATCTCGCTCAGGCTGATTTCCTGGATATTCTGGGAACAGTGTCGAATTAACTCGGTCCTTGGGTCTTTGGCCGAATTGCTAATAGACATTGACACGGAAGCGTATAACCCTCTATAGAACTTCTCGATCCCCTCCAGTACTTCAGCCTTCGCTAAACTTCCATCTTCTCTCTTCAGCTTATTCACCACACTTTGTCTAATAGACATATTTATTGCGAACACTTTGTTGCCCTTATTCCGATTAATCGTCTGTTTTCAGTATTAAAGAGACGGATGTCTTGTCGCAAAGATTTTCAAATGTCCTATGGAAACAGTATAATACATCCAAAAATTGCTGCCAGCCTGGTAGTTCCAATGGAAGCGAGAACCCCGGGCAAGATCGAGCTGTATGCAATGCGCATGACAGTGCATGTGCGGAGTATTCGTTAAATATGAGAGATCATATTATCTAGTGAAAACGATTGTATGTGTATTTCGAATGAAGGGTCATAAAGTTTTAAGACTCTTTTAATTCCAGCCTTAACATATCAGATACTTATTTTCCTGACATGTGTATATCCCAATATATAATATATATTACATATACGTTATTATTGTACTCGTCGCCGTTTAATATATTCACTTCTAACAATATTGTCAGTGCCTTGTGCCGCATTTGTTTGTTGGTAAGGTGGTTACTTTTTTCCGTTTATATTCCAAGTGGGTGTTTGAACAATATGATTCTATGTAGGAATCTATGTCCAATAAATAAACTTTGACGTCATACAGCCAATGTATTTCTGAAAAGAAAATATTTTGTGTCTGAAAAAAAACCTCCAAATTACCTATTTAAAGGTTAACAGGCACATTAAGTTTGATAGTAAAAGTATACTATTAAGATTCATAAATACGACTAAGAGTGGTGATTTTAAAAATGTTTGTGAGTATACGTATGATATAGGTTATCAAACTCAACCAACAAAATAATGAAATATGAAATTAATACACTGTGAAAGGATTGATATATATCATAAATAATATAATATATCACATAAATATCGCTCATATAATTTAAATTATTCACCAATATCTATTGCAAACTTAGTACTATAATATTTCTGTCCATTCTTATAAAACATTTTGGTTGTAAATTTAATGAATACATAGAACAGTTATTTGTCTTTTAATTTAGACGTTTCCGCGTGTCGTAACTGTGATAAAAAATACAAATTTATCCCGCCGTTTTCAAATTTTGCGCTCAGCAACATTAACTTTTTATTTGTAGTTTATTATGTTTTCCTGTAACGGAAAATACGTGTGTATTGAGGTAGATTTTTACTTTTCGGCAATAACAAAAACTAAATTATTATTTTTTTATTTGTATCAAACATCTTTTTTCAGCAATAAGCTGTTTGGGGTGACTCGGCGCCGTCTGGCAACAACATATATCGATGTACAATGCAACGACAACAACGTGCTTAGAGTGAAGCCCTGTCTGCTCTCCTTCCCTCATTATTGATTTTGTCTGACCCAGTGCTAGGTGCCCAGGTTTGAAAACCCGTCAACTTTCTCTAAAACTGGTTGATTAAGTTAATGTTTCTCCAAGCTAAACTTTGTCCTCCGTCGACTCTTATGTAATGTAAGCTCTGGATTTGTTTGTTTCTTAGCAAGTGTTTTATATATATTTATTCTAGCATACTACGTAGTGATACTACGCTTTTCCTGAATCTTTGTACTGAATATATATGTATGGTTGACAGTTTTAAACGTAGTTTCCATACTTTTATATTTCTGTTAATACTGTTAATAATAATAAAATTTCACTACAGTTTTATTATTAATGGTTCTATTCCCTGCCACATCGAAGGTGCTAACTGTGATTAGTAAAATAATAGGACCGTTAATGCCGAGGTATTGACATAATTTTTGACCAAATATATGACATATTCGTAGTAATATTTAAGAACCACCTTATGCATAGACTAACTGGCTGTAGATTTTCCTGATCTATAATATTTGAATAGTAGTAGTATTCTAATATGGATGTTCTTGTCATTTGACAGATTAGAAAAATTATAATATATGATTAAGTTGCAGTCAAAGGAAAAGTGAAGTTTTAACATAACATGGCACAGAGCAGCAGACTGCACTAAGTCTGCACAGTTTCATGCTAATATCATAGTATCGACATAAGATGATTGTTTCTATTCATTTAAGGAACGCTCTTCTATCGGCTTTAGATCAGCTGATTGATTTAAATAACTTTTTATTAAACATGTTTGTTCATCATAGTTATATTTTTAGGAGACTTCATAATAGAAAGATATTTGGTATTTATTATTTTGAGGTAATTTACGGTTTTTAAACTTATTAAATATTTATACATTTATCATATCGTTAAATAGTTTATATAGTAAAATTCTAATTGACTATTCTAAATAAATGCTTAATGAAATCTTTAAAGAGTCAGGCACTCTTTTGAATAACGTGTGTGTAACACCACGTTAAGATTGAATAAAAGGTTCTATTTACTTTTTCAAAAAATAACAAGAAATTTTTAAGCAATAACGTCCAGTTATTATTGTTCATATCAAAATTATACTTAAAAAAGACAAAAAAAATCCTTTACAAATAAATACTAGAAAATTATTCAATAAGATTCATAATTGGCGTTACGTCTAAATTTTGCTGCGTGTACTAGGAGCTTATGACACGTAAAGAGATGTCTTAAAGTGCTGTAGCAGTAGCGGTTGCAAGTAAAGCAAATATCACCTATGCAATTACAGCCTAGATAGAACGGGATGGATGAGAAGTAGAGACGGATATAATGCAACAAGTGGCCATGGCACCACCGCCAACAAACAGGAACGAGATAGATAGATGTGTCCATGTTAAGTCACGTATAGTTAGCTTTTCAGCACGTTGAATAAGGTTAGTTAGTATGTTAAGTTAAACGGATATATCAATAACTTTGCAACAAGAATACTTATTTTTTAATTTACTATAAATATTTTTATTTTCTATATAAAAACTAAATCATTCAATTTTATCCCTTTAGTTTACAAAGAAGAATAATTGGTCGATTTTCACACGTCAAATTAAAATAATACATGTTTATTAACTTTTAAAAATTAATTTACAGTAATGTAAAAATGTCATCAGCACAAGCTGCCTTTCAATTTCTGTGTACGGAGGTAATCTGGTAATTAATATATTTTTAATATTACAATATCAAATCCAATAAAGTTACAAATATCAAGCGTAGATTATGAAAAGAAGAAATTGTAATGAAAACGACTTGTAATATACCACTAACAATATTGTAGGCTTTGACCATATATATTTAACCTAAAAAAATCTAATATAAACCAAAAATATATAAAACCTGAATTAGGTCAGCAAATAGTATTTTGCTAATTATTTGTTGTTGCAAATCTGTTTCTTAATTATTTTTTACAGAAATACCTGTTATCATAAAAAAATTATCAGCCATTTATTACTCCGAATCATCCAGAATTCGTTTTCTGTATAACTTGTCGCATCTTAAAATATCTTGGGGGTAATGTCAGGTCAGTTTAGCTCTTGGATCTGTGACCGAGCTGCTTGTAGGCTTAGAAACAGAAGCGTATAATTCGTCATAAAACACTTAGATCTCTTTCAAAACTTCGGCATTGCACAACGCAAAAGAAAAGGATAGCTGAAAGTGCTAAAAGATAAAAATATCACTAGCACACTAGTTTAGAAATCAGAAAACTCAAGAAAATATAGATAATGAGTGTAACTTTTCTAAAGCACGAGTAATATTTGTTCTATATCGTGGAATAAATGTACATACATCGCGCACAGATAGTATTTTTCATATGCAAAGAGTGTTCTGCGTGAACAAGTAAGTAACGAGTCGATCAGCTTACTACTTCTTATCTCCTGGTACCGATTCACCGCTAATTCATTGCTTGTGATGCTTGCACTTGCGCAGAATTGTTCAAACCACGTGCATCCAGCGACAAACACGTGGAACCAACATACCTCTCTATAAGCCGATAATTGAAAATTTTCCTATAACTCTTGAATAGGAGACACCCAGTTGTGTGCACCGACTGTATCTATTATTATTCTTTATAATATATTAATGTATATTTTTCTAATATGAAACATTGAAATTTCTTATTTTGTCTACTATTATATGTCTGAGAATCTAAAATTTAGCATATGTACTATTGTGACCTTAGTACAGTTATATTGAATAATTATTTATTGAATAGTATTTTAAAATACTAGTAAAAATGCTAGGAATTTTACATATTTATATAAAACAAGACAGATTATATGTTATATAAAAATACGTATTAACCTTAAATTCATTTTAAATCAACTGTTTTTAAACAAATCTGTCAGATGAGCAAATGCCATGTGCAAAATGGCAACGCAAAGGCATGCCAATGGAAAAACAATAAAATCAAACATATTTGTTTAATTATAAACTTTTGATTGCTAATGTTATTGAGTGAAATGAAAGTTTATGATATTGGACCTGACGCAACGCCGACTGACAACTACAAATGTAAATGTATAAGCAACGATTACAGCGCCCTCAGGGTGATGCCCTGTCTGCTCTCTTTCCCTCGTTATTGATTTTGTCTGACCTAGTGCTAACGCTTTTCTAGGTTTGGTAGCGCAATAACTTTGAGAGTTGAACTTATGATTGAAGATGAACTGAATAAGTTAGTTAGTTATTTATCTCGTGAATCATTACACCTAGATATTGCTTCTCTGCGGATTTGAATTAATTTTTGATAAAAGATTTACAATGACACATCTTGGGAATATTGTTCTTCCATTACTCAAATATAATTCGCAGAAAAATATTTTCGCAACAAAAATAGTACGAAATAATCTCTCTTAAAATTTTATTAACTTAGTCACTAATGAAATAAAGATGTTAAGACAAGAAAATACAGCAGGGCTGTCATATCATTTCTTAATATACGGTGACATTACATCGGATTTATAATACGCCTTTTTTAACTTGATATATATAAAAAATATCTCATAAAACTATCTGCAAACTATAATATGAAAACAGGCGTTTTTTTTAGAAAAATTTAGTAAATTGATTAACGTGAAATTGCAAACAGTTGGCAATAAAATCTTTTACAAACACCGGCAAATTATTCAATGAGTATATTCATAATTGACACAACGTCTAAATTCTGCCGCATCATTTCCAGGACAGAACGGGACAGTAGAGTACTATTTCTATTCCTTGTATATAAACATTAAGTAATAAAAACTAATATAAAAGCAACCAGTATTCATTATGTTGTGCACTGTCATACCTTCAGTACGTTGAACAGTGATAAACGATAATTTCAGTAAGGTTGAGATCTACCTATCTAAATAATTAATAAAGAAGTATCGATGTCATCGTCATAAATAGTATGACTCTTCACGGTAGTAATCAGTCGTACTTAAATTCTAGCGAGAGAAGAGCATTGAAAAGGTCTCATGCTTATATTGTCAGAAGAATATACTATGGTATATTCCTATGACAAGATTATTGCAGGCTTAAACTTTATTTCCAATCTAAAGTTGTTGTTATTTTTTTATATACTAAAATAACAATGCAACACTTAACGGAAACAAGTTGCTTTCCCTGTTTGAAAAGTCGTAAGATTGATCTTGGGAAATATTATTGCGATATAATATTTAAAACTAAAAAAAACAAAAGCGGGGACGACGCCCCTTTGGGGCCCCGGCAGGGATTCGAACCCTGGACCTTCCAGTCATAAATTGGTGCTCTATCCACCTGAGCTACCGAGGTCTTGCAATATTGTATGAATTTAAGGTTCGCTATCCTCGTATCCGCCTTCTCGCAACCCCATTGGCTGCAAGTTAGGGGGCAACGACCGGCCGACCAATCAACAAGCGTTTCAGCCCTGTACAGAATAATTCAATACAACCAGCCATCACGATATGTTTACATTTGAGCTAAAAGCTCTGTAGTGAGTTTTTATTAGCTAGCATATGTTAGTAGAAACTAACATACTACAGACCTATTTATTCATATCTACACTATACATTTTATCTTATTTGCAACAGTGCGATGTGATAGTAAAAAATTCTTTCGGTTTTCTATGTTCTTAATGCTTACATTATATGTTTTAAATTAACGTTTTGGCTAAATAAGTAATATAGTAATATCATTTCTTATATATTTAAATATTTATATATCAAGTTTGAGTTTGCAAGACCTGCAATAAACCTGAGAAAATCGGGTTCGATTGTTCAGTTTTATTTATTTAGGGCGTAGATATTTCTCTAAGTTTTAAATCTGAAGTATTGCTTAAAAAATTACACTATTGAATTAACAAACTTAATGACGAATTTATAAAATAGTATAAAGAGATAAATGTTATCTTTTATACAATTGTTAAAAGTCTAAATGTAAAGAAAGCATTTATTTATAAGTAGTAATAATGCCTATTACAAATTAACTACGCTAACACAAGCGCTACGAACAAGAAAAGACTAGCGTCGTAGTCGCATCGTAGTCAGTAGGCCTACGGACTACGATGATTAGGTTTTGGAGTCTGATTAACATTTCGCTGCCATTATTTGAATTCTTCTTATTTATTCTTTATTACTATTTTTTTAATTACTCCCGAGAAGGGACTTTTCAGGAAATTATATTTATGAAAATATAAATCGATTCCGATCAAACCAGTGGTAAATATTCTAATCTACTAGGGCTGCATCAAAGTGTAGAGTTAACTTGTTACCATAGCAACGAAATGGACTGCGGTAGCAGTATACATATGCACATGTGGCGCTATGCATCGACGGCTCGTGCTCCTCGCAGCGTTCACTGGTTACATTTGTGTACTTAGTTTTTGGTCTAAGAATGTGATGAATCGTAAGAATATTAATGCTAGTAATAGTATCACTACAGTCAATAGACGCTCGTAATATCACAAGGATATCATTGACCGTTGTTTATCTTGTGACTTGAGAATATTATGCCACATTACCCAGTACATTCACTGCCACTTTTACTCTTCAGACCGGAAATCGAATCGAGTAACTTTTATAAAATCCACATAAGTACTTATTCTGAAATTTATTAGGCTCTACTTTTTTTATAGTATTTTAGATGGTTATAGTCCTTAAAGGCCAGGAATGAGTCTGCCCTCTACAAGAAAAAGAGGGAAGTACTCCTAGCCTAAAAATAACGAACTAACGAACATCCCATATTCCTAAACTAGCTCAACAGAGCCAAGGGTTCTGTGCAATGTAGGAACTTGAGGATTAATAGAACTAACTTTAGTTTCTTAACATGAGCTCATACGTAAACCGTAAGCTTCGGCAGTATACATTTTTTTAATTTATTTTGACTAGCCTTTTTACCCCTTTTAATCTGAGAAAAATGTAACTGTCCTTATAATTTAATGTCTTTCAATGGACCCCTTTTTAAATGGAATGTTTCTCCTTAACATTACCCTTCTCACTTTCACCTTTGATATTATCGTCACGGATGTATGTATATATCGGTACTCTAAGAGGGATCAAGCTCTTTCAAAATGCTATTTTCTAAAAAACATTGTTTTACCTTATCTTAAGACTCAATTTCAGATACCAAGATAAAAACACAAATGGAGGGAAAACAAGCCGAGAGAGATAGCTAGAACAAAAGTTTTGTGTCCTTTGCAAACATTTGCCTTTCGACAAAAAACATTGCTATTGGTAGAAAATATTATTTAATAATATGAAGGAAATTCACTAAATACTACATTCACAGAGACATTTTGAAGAAAAAAAATATGAATTTTATAACATAGACATAAAAGTTAAAATTGAACTAAACATGTATCGGGCTGCTATTTTAAATTAGTAATATATTAGTAAGTCATTATGGTAACTCTTGCGTGATCGTCTTGGAGTCATTTTGTTATCTTAATGGAGTTCTAAATAACACTTTAGCCACACAATATTAAAAAAAGTAAGGTTTCGGAGAGATATAGTGAGACCAAGTTTAGTTTTTATCTTACTTAATCTTAAGTCTTGAGTTTTCTGTAAAAGCAAAGGTAACCATAATATAATAGTGCAAGTGACAGACTAGCAATTAAAATGTAAAAAATAAAACCTGTTTTTACAGTTTCAATGAACGAAGAAGCGAAACAAATAAGAAGAGAGGCGATTCAGGCGTTAGGGACGCAATGAAATCTTTGGTGGCTTCTTATAGAATTTGAAGACAGTAGGATTGATACTCGTGACAGATTATAAAAGTTGTCAAAGGACCATCCCACAATACCTAGCGGTAAGCGTATTTAGACTTAAAACTTAAGGCTACAAAAAGGGTGAAGATGTGGGATTTTTAGAAATCATGTATATAAGGCCGTTTATTAACGTCGCTTTAAAAAGTATAAAGTTAGAAGTAACTAATGTTACTTAAAATCTAAGGATTCCGAGATTATTATTCAGTTTTAAAAGTGGTTTAGAACTTTAAAAAAGTCTATTAATTTTACCACTTATAGTTTGTACAATAAACCGATAATCAAGATTGACAAATGCACATATTAAGTAGTATTTAATAATAAAAATTTTAAGTATGTTATTGTTATATTTTATATACCAAAATAGATAATAATGTAGATAATGGTAATCCTGTGGTAGTTAACATGCTGTTTGTTTACGGTGTCGGTAACTGAGTAATGTACCATAATCTTCTAGTCACAAGATTTGGCAATGCATTAGGCATAAAAAATATTGATTAACTAACTTATTGAATTTACTACTGTGTGGCTGTAAATTATTGTGTAAATTTCTGATTTTATAGACTATATTAAATACTAATGGTGCGCCCGACTTGGTCTGAGTACATAGAAATTTTTTTATCCTGTTAACCCCGTTACTGAGAATTCATAACTTGTTTGAAACGTGTTTTTAGGTATCACTATTGGTTAGTAAAGTAGCTATAATCTTTCTTCAAGCTAGTTTTTTTTACAAAATTTCTCAATCCCGTTTATTAAACTGGTCTTATTAATCAAAAACACAGCAATAAAAGAATTATACAAATTGGTGTTTTATAGTTACGCGCGTTAATTTATTTGATATGCTGTTATACGTTAAGAAATTTACTTTATTAGAATAGATTACTAGCTATTTTATTAGATATTTATTAATACCTATAATTCATATCTTTGTATTTCCATTTTTCAGATATAATATAAATAGATTACTGTTTTAGTAAACAATACTACTAGAATGGAATTAACGACATCTATAGACAAACTTCTCACGGAAAGATCAGGGCTTACCCATCATTACATATTAGAAGTATCATGTCCACTGATGGATAAAGGTGTCCTCAGAAACGAAATTCATACTACATCTCAAATATTGATCTGACTTCGAAAAAAGTCGTTTAAAGCCTTTGTGTTACGGACATCAGACAACAGAGGAATCACAAATACGAGGAATAAAACTCTGCGCACAAAATAGAATCACTTTAATCTGCGCCAAAGGAGGAAGTAAATGAAAGTAAATGAAACTCAAAATTTAATATATATATATATATATATATATATATATATATATATGTATATATTATAGAACTAATTCGTACAAATAAGTAAAATTTCTTATTTGTAATTTTCAAAATATTTTAAAAATTTAACAGCATCAACCCACAGGTTATCTTGTTTTGTATTGTAAATTCCTTTTATAATAAAGAATACACGTGACATAATTAAGAATGCAAGTAACGAATTCTTGATATCAATTAATAAAATATTGAAGAGGTAAGATCAACATGAGTAGTAAATTATTAACGAGATAGTAAATCAACTTAATTCTTACTTAGATTTTAATTTTATAGGTTAGGCACCAATTATACGCAGTATATGCTGTAATGGTCTAGCGGTCTCTTACCTTTTTGGGGACCAACTTACTCATATAATACCGTAATTACATTATTATAATTAATATCTACTTACCCATCTTCAGCATTCTCCATTCCCATTTTTCATCGCCTCCAGCACATCCACTCTGAAATAAAGATACGTTATATTAGTACCCATATGAATTAGAAAACCAGAAAGTAAGAAGCAGCGATAAAATGATAAAATATAAAATAAGCCAGGGACCCCAAGACAAATAACATAGTGTCCCTATTTTATATTATGCACCAAGGGTCGTGGACTCGATGTCCACCAGAACAAATTCTTATATGATTAATGTTTTTGTTTATTCTGAGCTTAGATTTATCTACACTATTATTTATTATAAAACAGAAACGATGCACTCGTATTTTTGAATGCTTGTCACGAATTAAGTCTTAAAACTATAATTATATTATATCTAATACTATAGCGATAATTCTTTTACCATTAGAATGCTTATTTATTCTTGAGTATAAAAGTAACAGAAGGCTTATTTTTTAAAATAGGATAATAGAATAGGTATCCTTACTAAAATTTCAATAATCCATTCCAAGGTATGAAAAAAATTGTCATAACTTTCGTCGCTGCGCTGCGTAATCTATCACTGATAGAACATTAACATGTTCTACAATATTGAAAAACATGTAAAAAAAATTCAATATAAGCAAAATATGCAGCTCGTATAGGACTATTTGTAAATCTTACAGGTCTATTGACACGCAACATAAAAGACACAGTGTACTCGTACTATTCTCGACAATTTTTAAATTCGCTTAAGCCGCCAGCTTTTCCTAATCATAAACTAAATTTAAAATAAAAAAGAATATTGAAAAGACTCTGAGATATACTATACAACTATATAGGCACACTGTCGGCACACTGTGAATGTCAGTTTCAGCGCAATTTTGTACACTAGTAGATGGCGCTGAAAATATTTTACCTTAATTATTTATACCGGAAGATAATGTTTTGAAATAAATAAAGTCTTGATGAATGAAAATACTCCTTCTTTATTTCTGTTAATAATTATAATATTAATAAAGAAAGTATGTATTAACATATATATATCCCACAGGACTGCATGATCCTTAAAGCAAACATTTAATGTTACTGTTGTTCATGTAGGAATGAAAGTATACAAGTACGAGTCTTTTAAGCAAATGTAATAAGCTACATAAATATTATCTAAACAAAGAAGACGTACATTAAGCAGTCCTCAATTAAATACTTGAAAAGATGCTTGTACGAGTCAACTGTACATAAGTAAATATAGATTAAAATAATTACTAAAGTTTAAAAATATCAGTGCTCGTTTATTGCAACTTAACAATGAACCCACACGGCAAAACTAAGAATGCGGAAAAACATATGTATTTTCCAAAAAGCATTGGTTTTTAAAGAGGACGCATATAAGCGGTGTGTTTTCACTATCATATAGAGCGTACAAAAAATACGTACAAGAGCAACTACTCAGATTTTGCATTATTTCTTTTTAATATTATTCGTTGTATTGAAACTCATTCTTAAAAATATTGTATAAAAATTTCAATTGTCTACCTATTACAGTTCTTAAGACCACTCTAAAAGGTAAACAGATGGATAGATTCAACCACAGATAGCGATGTCTATACATAGAATAAAGGAAAAAAAAGAGAATAAAAAAAGTAAAGTAAAATACTATAAAACTGGATTAAGTAGTCAAAGATTTCCGTATCGAAATCAGAAAGTAAACAGTCTGTTTTTCTTTCATGATATTAACATAATTTATTTATAAATAATTCAAACATGGCATAACAATACTTAACAATAACGCTACAATCTAAACAATATGATATCATGGGAGCTAGTCAGAGTCTATGGTTAAACACACTGTAAAAAAAATCCTCCCATCTACCGAGCACGATCTTAAGTGGTCGTTTCTTCACATCAGCTATCTACTACATATACTATATCAGGAGGCTAGTTGTTTAAAATTTAAAACCGTGCTTGAGATAGCATTTGACTACAGAAAAATATTTTTGCAGACATTTTTGTAGTGGAAAGCAAAATTATTTAAATAGTTTGCAAGCAATAGTATATGCACGCATTCAACTTTATTAGAGAGTTTAGTTTTTTCGCATCTTATTTATAGCAAAAGTGTGGCAACGTCACCTTCGATATGGAAATGATATATATGTTAAACATTTATTCACCCGATGACTTTAGAATGCAGCAGTGCCAGCCAACGCAAAGCTCATCAATCAATATAAAAACAAAGTTTTTAAAGGTGAAAGAACAGAAAAAATATACGAGGCAGTCGCATCGCAAACAGTAATAAAATAGCTTCAAATAGATGTTAGATGTTAAGAATATATATATTTTAAATAATCACTTTTATAATTTGCAGTTAATCAATATATTTACCACTTATTAAAATATCTGTATATATAAAAATAATATACAATAACAAAAAACGAAAAATAGGTTAATATAGGTAGATCCTATAATACATGCTATTCGTGGACACGTCATAACAAGTATGAAGATGTATATACGAGTATATTATTATTATTCCGTCAGTGTTGAATTTCTGCAGTTAATAAGTCAATATTTGGTACAATGTATAATCGTGGTACTTACAAGATTTTACTATTCAGTTCTAGCAACTACATGACACAATCACGATATTATTTTTGCTGAGATAAGAGTCAAAAATATTTGAACAAGCCATTGGTGATACAGGACGAAACAATAGCCACCCGTAATTACAGAAAACATTTAATAGAAGACCACAACCAACTGACCCTTGTAGACGTTACAACAGTTCACCTGGGACCATACAACACCTCACAGAAGCTTGCTCGGCGCTCACCTAAACTGATTACAAACACCGGTATGGCTAGGTTACAGCAATAGTTTAGTTTCAGAAATGACGTAACCCTAATTACAAATTTAAATCGAACTCGGTCTCAAAGAAGAACCGATTAAAACTTTACTGAAATAGAACAATACTTACCGATAAAACTAAACATTGCAATAGACCCCACAAAACCATACATGATAAAGAACAGAGTATAGTACATCCCATTGACAGCCATACCAGACTCACACAATGGAAAACCAGTTTAGATATATTAAGCAAATCTCAAGATCTTGCAGTTGAACTCAAATCCTAGTGGAAAGCGAAAACAATACGTATACTACCAACACTTTTGTCATCAACAGATCTAATACACAAATCATTATCCCAAAACCTCCAAACGTTATATATACCACCATATATACTCTATCTTCTTCAAAAAACTAAAATACTAAACACATGCCGCATCAGAAGAAAATTATTTTCCCCTTCCAGTGTCTCCAATATATATTTCAGTAATATGAAAATCGCTTGGTCATAGCCTGCGGTAGTTGCCGACGACATTCTAATAATAATAACAGCCTCTTATTCAGATAATCACCCCCCCGTAGGCTCGGCTCCGGAGACGGTGACAGTGGTGGACTGGAAGAAGCTCGGGAAAACACTCGCAGCTACTGACGCTCCCCTACTGAAATCTATCCCGGAAACGATCAAAACCAGACAGGAAACTGACTCCGCGATCGAAGCTCTAACGAGTCACTTGACGGACGCCGTCAGGGGTGCGTCCAAGCAGGTTCCGGCGATGAGAAATCATCGTCTGATCTTGCCCGAGGATGTCAAGGAACTCATTAGAGATAAAAAAGCCGCTATGCGGGCCTACTTCGTCTACC
>JACJUM010003259.1:17766781-17790295 GCA_020976665.1 Heortia vitessoides
GAAAAAGCCGAGTGCTTAGCGGAAAGCTTAGAGTTACAGTGCTCGGTTAGCACACTCCCCACTAACCAGTCCTTCGTGCAGTACGTCGACGACGAAGTCGAAAAGCTAGAACTCGCGCCGCCGACGGCACCGCCGTTAGACCCGATAACGCCAGTTGAGGTCCGTGACGTCATTCGCGATCTCAAGATAAACAAAGCCCCCGGTCCGGATGGTATAACAAACCGCGTCCTACGCATTCTCCCCGCCCATATTATTTGCCTGCTTGTGACTATCTTTAACGCGGCCATGTCCAACTGCGTGTTTCCCGACGCGTGGAAGGACGCCGCCGTCATTGGCATTCACAAGCCCGGTAAAGACCCACGAAATCCCACTTCCTACAGGCCCATTAGCTTGCTCAACTCCTTGGCCAAGTTATATGAGCGCCTCATCTGTTCACGATTGCGAGGGTTCGTCTACGACAACGGCCTTATGGCAGACGAACAGTTCGGCTTTCGCAACCGGCACTCATGTGTCCATCAACTCCACCGCCTCACGGAACATATCCTTTCGCGCCTCAACGAACGACGCCGACCGCAAGGGACGACGGCGTTGTTCTTTGACGTCGCGAAAGCCTTCGACAAAGTCTGGCACAACGGCCTAGTATTTAAACTCCATTTTCAGGGAGTGCCGGACAGACTATGTCTCATCATCAAAGATTTTCTCTCGAACCGATCGTTCAGGTATCGAGTCGAGGGTTCCTACTCCAGCAGACACCCCATCTCAGCCGGCGTCCCCCAAGGATCCGTGCTCTCTCCGATCCTATTCGCGCTCTATACGTGCGATATGCCCAGCTCTCCGGGCGTAGAGTTAGCCCTGTTCGCGGACGATACGGCCCTGTACGATGCGGGCCGTAATCGCGACCCCACCCGTAGCTACAAACGCCTCCAACGCGCGGTGAATGTACTCGGCGAATGGTTTCGCAAGTGGCGTGTCGAAATAAACCCCGAGAAAAGTGCAGCCGTACATTTCTCGAGGTCAAGTCGACACGGCGCGAACGGTATGCGCCGCGAAGTGGGGGCGTTTAAACTATTCGATCGACCCATCCCCTGGGTTAACAAGGTCAAATATTTAGGTGTCACTCTGGATCGCGGCATGACGTTCGGACCTCACATTAAAATAGTCAGCAATAGGGCCGCCTACATTTTAGGTAGATTAAACTACTACATCGGCCGCGAAAGTAAGATGTCCCTCCGCCACAAGAGAACTATCTACAAGGCCTGTATCCGCACAGTAATGACTTACGCAAGCCCCGTGTTTGCTCACGCGGCCCCGTGTCATATTAAAACCCTTCAGGTGGTACAAAATAAATTCATGCGCAGGGCGACCGACGCCCCGTGGTACGTCCGCAACGTGAGCCTACATCACGATCTCGACCTTCCCACGATTCGCGAATACATGAAAGAAGCGTCGCGCCGTTTCTTCGATGGGGCCGTTAATCACCCCAACCCATTAATCTCCAAGGCCGCAAAATACGTCGCTCGGAAAAACGTCCACGCCCGATCTCGCAGACCGCGTCACGTCCTAGACGACCCGCCCGACAGCACAACCGCGAAAATCGCAGTCCTTTCTCACCCTCTCACTGGCACCACAACACGATCACTTACACTACACATGCACTCGTACAACAGAGCGGTACACCGCGTTCGCCGGCGAACGCGTGAAGCCCCCACACCCACGAGCGCTAACCGACAGCCCTAGGGCTGTCGGGCTCAATCTGTCCGTCCTCTTTTGATATGATTTAATTCATCCATAGTAACGACGGCGGCCGAGCCTAGGTCGAGCCTCTAGAGGCGCCCTCGGACACGCCGTCGGTCCCGCTTAAATCTCGCGAGCCCTCGCGGCCCAGTGCGACCGCGCTAACGCGCGGCCGTGGCCGCGGGGCACGCGAGGTTGTTTTACGGGCATCGGACCTCTCATCTATGAGAGGCCCCGCCCTCTTGTTCGGTGGCGCTGAAATTGACGACTGAGTAGTCCAGCACTAGGTTCATCCGAAAAAAAAAAAAAAAAAAAAAAAAGATAATCACGCCTGTGTCTTATTGGGGTAAGCAGAGACTATGGGTCTCCACTTGTTATGATCTTTGCATACCTCTTCACTTTCCTTACTTGCAGTAGTCCTTTTATACACGCTCGCATTTTCCTAATATATAAACTAACCTGACCCTTCTTTAATACCTCTTCTACATAAACACGTAAAATTTTGAACTTGAAAAGAATAAAAATAAAAATTCGTTTTAGTAATTATTACCTTGCATATATTCTGTAGACCTTTATGCCAATCAGCAAAGGCCATCTCCAACCTTATTTATTTTAACCTTTCCTGAGCCAATTTGTTCCATCACTCCTGCCACTTCTCCGATATCGTCATCTCACTTTTTATGTATTCTACCTATTTTCCTTTTGCCTCTTCTAGGATACCATGTTGTTACTTTATTGTTCCATTTGTCATGACCTCTTATCATGAGTCCTGTCCATTTCGATTTAAGATTCTGATTTTCTATGTTATGTCGGAGACTTTTTTTGTGCTTTTAATGGTTCGGTTTTTACTTTGACTAATCTTTTGACTTTCAACATACTCCTTTCTATTGGTAAGTTGCAAGACTTTTTCAATTTTTTGAGTGAAAGTTCATGTTTGGTATTCCTAAGGATGGGTAGTAAATAGGTGTTAAATTTACTTTTAATTATTTGTGGAAAGTTTTGTCATTCAGTTCATTGACCATTAATATTTTTTCCATCCGCTTGTAATTCTATTCTCTACTTCTCTTTTCATTGGTTCTTTTTGTGTTATGAGTTGCCCAGGGTAAATGCAATCATAAGTTTACCTAACTTCTACGTTTTTAGTATGAATATATTTGATCTCATTTATTAGCACTCTAGTCTTCTCTGGGTTCAGATTTAACCCTACTTTCTCACTTTCTTTTGCCAACCAACTGAAGTCATCCAAGTTCTGTTTCACTTAACAAAAATAAATCTAGGTAAGTTATATAAGCGAATCACTTGATATAGTTCCTTCGTGTTTATTACTAAAAACAAAATAAATAAACTCAATTATACTATCATCTTATTTCTTAGATTTCAAAATTGATTATGTTGATGAAAACTGGTAAATGAAATAAAATACTTACATTAGTCGGAACAGTTCTTGGTCAGAAAATACATCGTTTATTAAAAAAATAACATAATATTAGAAATGTAGGTTTAATTAAAATTATTATGAAAACATATATAAAATCTGACAAGGAAAATTATAAAGAAATACGCACAGTTATCTAACCTTCGTAGTTTAGTTCCAAATACTATTATTTTTTTTAGAATATAAAAGAGGTCAGTAGCTTTACTTTGCCAATACTTGTAAATTTTATGTTACAGCAGTATCGAATAAAAATAAATAAAGAAAGTAGAAATCAGAACAACAACGCCAAAAAATACTTCATAAATAATTCTACGTAAAAAATATTTTTACAGCTGTACCAGAATTATTATGACACGTGAAAAAAGCTTCTATAACACAATTGCAGTATTTATTGTAAACGAACGACTGACATATACACAATTTCAAGTGTATAACAAATAAGTAAAGCAGATGTCACTTTGTGATTTAAGCCTAGGTGGAATTGGCTGGTCAGTGTTAATTATGTTCCTCATAAATAGCACGGAAATGAGATGGATGTAAATGCATCAAGTGTGTATGACACCACCATCAAACACCAGTGCGATAGATAGCCCAGTATCTACCTCAATGTGTGTATAATTGGCACCTTAGCACCGTGGACTCTTAACCTGTAATGGTATGATTTGGCATGTCAGATCGTCTAGTCAGATTAAGGTAAAATATTGTTCTTCAATATGGATCTACAACATCCAATTAACTCTGCCTAACTACTCTTAAAAAACAAGAATCTAAGGTCGATATTCACCCATCTTCTTAATGAATAAAAGATGCTTTTGTCACTACTACAATACCTTAATTATTATATATGCCTATATATTTAATCTATCCCTATACCCACGTATAAATACTAAGGTCAAAAACACAGAACAAAGTAAAAACTTTGTTCTGTGTATTTATTGAAATTTATTTATAGGTAGGCCTATTGAGGAGATTAAAATAGCTAACTATTGTTTTATTGGTTGTTGATTTCGAATGTTTATCATAAACTATTAGGGTTTCATGCATATTTCTATTTTAAATATGATAGATCTTTTTGTTTCATCTCTAATCCAAATTTCACGATGGAAAGCTACAGATACCTATATACTATTACGAGTATACTACAGACAATACAAGTTTGTTTTTTTAGGAATGCTGTAGAGTACATTATAGTTGTTTTTCAAAATGTTGATATGCAAGTAACTTATAAAATTAAGGAATATAGGTGAGAATATGGGTAAGTTGTAAAAGTATATGGGTGAGCGCCATCTAACATTATACTTGAAACTAAAATACTTCTCGCACATAACATTTAAAAAATTGAGGACTTTGATTTTTCAATAGATGACGCTATAACAAATTCACTAATTGCTATTAATTATATTTTATTTTCAATGTAGGCAGAGTAGAAAGGTACCTTGGGAATCAATGATGTGTCTATATTATATAGAGAGCTTAACTGTAACAGGGTGGGGATGGGCAGCAGAATTCCCGTCGCAATGTGTACCCTCTACGACTGCCACCACGCCTGCCCAGCGCAGCAAATATGGGCTATAATTCTCGTTCCTATACATTGGCATGGACATTAGTCCAGCAGTGTCCACACATTGTCTAGCTGATATGATAAAAACCTTAGAGCGTATGTAAAATAGTGTGTGTAGTACGTAGAGCTAAGTCAATAAATTCTCACATCATTCTTCAGTTAATCACAGCTGGAAACAATAAATATGCAAAATATTGATGAATTTTTACAAGCAATCAACTTAACGTATATGTGATATGCCTTCGTCATTTATTTACTGTAGTTTGATATTATAGCATTATATTTTATAACTTGGAAATGCAACAATATGCAATTTTGATACAGATATACCCGCAACTTATAGACGAGCAGGACAGAATATTTGCTTGAAAACATCCGTAAATATCACGCAGAGTAGGCGTGCCCTCTGGGGGGACCTAGAGGACACGCCTACTCAGCCTAATTTGCATTTATTCAGCTAGAATGATAAATGACGGTCGGCTGTCCGTGAAATACTATATTGAACATTTTTTAAACAATTTTTCTGTAATAAATAACAAAATTATCTCTTTCCTCAAATCAATTTGCAACTGGCAATAGCTGGATGTAACAGAGTCGAGTAGTTGTGCTGTAATATAATACACATGTACCTCGCTACATAGCGACAAATAGATACGACTACCTGAGCTACCGTTCCCATTAAACACCCTAAAAACAGAATCTGTGGGATATGCAGATATTATGTTTCACTTGCATGCTTTGTGCTCGCTTTTATTTCAGGGCTATGTATATGATCAATATTATAATTTAACTACACCGCTACACCCTCGTAATCTAACGCCTTAATAACATGTTATGTGTGTATTTGTGAAACACATACAACGGTCGACCATACAAAAACAAGCTTTTACAAAAAGGAATTCAATTTGTATTTAGTTTAGCTGAGTGCATTGGTTATTTTTCTCCTTTCTATCTCTATTTGAACACTGTAAATATTATCAGGTATGGCGAAACCCTATTTTGTAAGTTTTAAGTTTTTAAAAAAGATATTTACTATTTTATTTTAAGTCTAAATATATATATATATATATATGAAACAAGAGCTTACAAAAGAAATATGTTAACTTAGGCGTAGGCTAATTTGATATAAGTAGTTTGTTGATAAAAGAGGTGTTTTAGCCCCAAAGTACTTGTAGTTATTTTAATTTAGTTTTCATAGTAATTGGAAAGTGCACTGTTGAGGCTTATCAATGGATTCATCGTTATATATAGTTATACAAAGCGCCTAAATATTCAAATGAGTATTGAACTCAAGATAACTAATACTGATATGACAATCTTTCTTTACCTATAGAATGATTTCTTTATATGATACTTGCAGCGCCCCGCAATATCACCCGCGTCAGGTTGTATATATTTCATACTAAATTCGCATTTCTTAAAAGGATGATTTTTAAAAAAATATTTTAGATGTATTATAACTTTCAATGAAGAACCCTTATACTAAAGTTCATTCAAATAACTTCCTGCTTAAAAACCATTCTTAGTGTTCCCCTAAGTTAAAAAGGAACCTTTGTGCAAAATTTAAATTGCGGCCCTACGTTGATATATCAATGAGTCAGTCAGTCAGCTTTTTTTATATAAGTCTATATACTTATACTTATATTGTCCTGTCAAAAAAAGTATAAACAATTTACGCTACAGTTTTTATATAAACTAAATTTATTATCAACTTATTAAATATTTGTTAAAATTAATAAATATATTTATAAATATTTTTATTAAATTCAATTCATTGTTAATACTCAAAAAGGATACTATATTAAAATAGTGGATAAGAATCGCACAAGTTCAATTGAAAGAGGTTGGCAAACATGGGTCTTTTTTTATAAGCACATCGTGAACCAGGTAGCAGCTCTAACTTGGTTCGGGCGGAGCCTACCATAAACGAACGCCCACCAAAAAACTTTTACTTAGATAAAGGCGACCAATAATAGAGCATTATAAAAGGAACCTCATTATACAACACAAAAACGTTTGTAAAATGCTTATTACTACAAAAACTGTTATATTAAAGCTCAAGAAATAGCAATATAAAAATCATTTAATAAAAAAATGTAAACCTTTATTTCATCAAAATGTGTTATTTTAATTATAATAGCCCACTAAGCAAAACATAAAGATTTATGTTTTGCTTATCTCGATTATTATTTATTTTCATTTATTATCAGGCTAGCCCGCATTCAAATTTCAGTTCAATTAACGGAACAATTCGATTGGACCAGATTTATTTTACAATAATGTTCATTTAAATATCTAGGGTTACATCTGCATATAGTATTCCACATGAACTACTAGGAGAACATAAAAGTACAGAATCATTCTTGTTCGTTGTGTTTAGTTTATTGTTATAACTATTTACCAAATAATAGTCTTACTCAAACCGTTATAAAATATTGCCATTATTTACTCTAATAAACATCAAAGTATCTCTGATTAACTAGTCTAAGCCTAATGTTACAAGAACATAAAGATATTCAGTATACAGTTTTGTAGGCCCGAAACACAGCGCTCGTAGCTCCGTTAGAAAGAGTTAGAGTTAGGGCTATCTCTCTCTCTCTCTCAAATCAATATTGCACCAGGCACGAAAGCAGGGCCTATCTATGTACTGTAATTAATAATTACGTTTAACCAAAGTAAAAGTTGGTGGAACTCAGTAATGTTTTTAAACCATATCGGTTTTCTATATAGGCATATATACCAAACTTCAGGTATGATTTCAGTCAGGAAATTCTATATACATTTATTTATCTATAAAAAAACGTAACGCTCTTCCTGTAAAAGATAAAAAGAACGAGAAATAAAAATAAAGCTCATATAACTACAATTAAAACAACTACTACGTAAAAACAATTTGTGTTCGAGTTTCCAAATCTTTATAGTTAATTAAATAATCAATAACAAATACATACAAAATAACACGCTTTAGTTATATCGTGAAATAGCTAAAAGAAGTAAAAAAATAGATGCAAATACAAGACAAAAATAAAGTGAGATAAATATATAAATTGATAATTTAAATTAAATATTACACTCAATATACAGAAAAAATATTTAATTATAATATAATACCTTTTATTTAAAAAGTAAGCATAAAAGTTAACATTAAAATCATGATCATTATACCAGCCATTGAAAGCCCATTATTACCGCGCTTGGCAAGTGTGTTGGCAATCGCAGAACGCAGCTTTTGCGATGGGGAAGCTACTGCCCACCCCTGCTCTGTACATTTGAGATGATTTTTTTGCATATATCGTTAGATATACCTACCTTCCTTAGGTTAGGTACCTACGTTAGGTAACCTGTCGGTTCTGGCACCTATATGGCGGTATATCTATATGGAACCAAAAGTTTCTGGTAGTTTAGTCGCCTTTTACGACACCTGGTACAAGGGGAGATATTCTGCCGGTACCTTACGTCTATATACATTTAACATAAAAATACCTAGAAGGAAGAATTTTGTTTTGTCATTTTTGTTTTAGTTAATTTCTATGTTTTAATTTATTTATAAGAATATGAAATAATAATTCGCGAGCATGTCCACTAAAAAATTACCAATAATAAATTAAATTATTTTCTTAACAATTAACTTTGATATTTTATGGTATTTATTAATTTTCATTAGATCTATTATATTTCGACCACAAATCATTTGGCTAATTTGCATGTTAACAACAAAACGTCACTAACCATTTTAAAAACATCCATCAAAACATTTGCGATATGTAGAATAAAAAGGGATAGTTAATTCAGTTCCCCAGACACTCCCTGACGCCGCTCTCTGGTCTTGCACCCCCGAAGCCGCTCCCCGCCGCCGCTACCCAACCCCACTCCCGGCCGCGCACCGACGCGCGGCGCATGTTCGATTGATTTATTACAGTGCGACGCCGTTGTACGGACTGGACGTACGTGCGGCTAATTTAAAAATCGCTTCTTTCTCTGCAAACACTGTTAATTGTCTAAAATTGTGCATCGTGTGAACCCATCAATCAAAGAAACAGTTGGCCTCCTGAGTAACTGAAAAGTGCTATGATGCCGACCGCCGTCCACTTGCTGTGCAGCAAATGCAATCTCCCGGTTTCGCGTCATGAGCATATGGACTGCACGGAATGTAGTGACATACTACATTTGGATTGCGCGGAAGTAGATCGATCTGATTTTTTAGATATGACGGCCCGAAATATTAACAGATGGGTCTGCCCTACTTGCAAAGCGGATGACACAATTGGACGAAATGTTATTGATTCAGACGACGACACGGAGGAAGAAGAACAAGAACACCAAATTGTTTACCGTAACTTTTATCCGCTGACTTTTGAAGAACTTGAGGCGAGGAATAATTCGGGAGCGAGTCGACCTCCTGCTGTGCTTTCAGTGGTAACTCACGTACCGATTCGCTCCTATCATGGTGGAGCCACTTCGAGCAATGTTGAGGAAAATTCTGGAGATACAGTTGAGGACAAAGAAACTTCTCCGGGCTCCCAACCTAAACCCGATGGAGATCCAACCCAAAAGCTGGATAATGCGGAAGGCGAAGAAAATGCAGAGAAGTAAATACTGGGGTCATTATATTTAGAGCACGTGAAGAGACGCTGCTGACCCTGTAGTATTAACCTATATAATCATTTTTCCATACATATTCAATTGGTGTCTGTAACCGTAATTAAGGAATTTTAATCTTTTATTAATATTTGATATCATTTTGAGAGGTTTCTAACAAAATTAAGTGATGTAGTGATGTAATAAGCAAGTTTGGACTGTATCTAGGTTTTAAATTATGAGAGTAGAACGATGTAACTTTTCGAGAAAAGGGGGACCATTTATTTTCAATACTAAAGTATTTTTGTCTCAAACAAATTATTTTAAGAATGATTTAATATTTTATGATGTCGAATAATCGCGTAAAAGAAAATATTTTAAAATTATCCATTCCATTTCAATAATAACATTTTAATAAAAATAATGTCTCGAATTAAAATTGAATGACGAAGCGCATATTGTATTAGATGCCTCATTCGAAAACCAAATTTGTTAGATTAAGTGCATGATGATTAATTACTAAGTATAATAATGGACTAAATAAAACTAAGGTATTAAAATGAAGCATTTTAATTAAAAAACCCCATAATGTACCTCAAGTTCTTGCAATAACTACTTATTAAGAGATTAGAATGCTAAAAATTAATGGCCGTGACCATTTATTAATTATTAAGAATCCTTTATGCCATACTTTATACAAAACAAATATAGTATTTATATAATATATAGTATAGTAAAAAAGCCAATTTATAAATCTGTTAGTGATAAACACAAAAAATACTAAACAGACATTAATGCAATATTCACTAAGAGATGAATCAATGTAAAAATAGTGGAGATATAAAGAATTTTTTCTGAAGGGTTGGAAAAATGAAACTCTATCGGAAAGCTTCTATCGGAAACAACATCTAAAACATATTGCTAAGACCGATGAGTTATTATTTATTATGTATATACATTTTGTATTACAAACATACTAATATAACAAATAAGACATGACCATATAGATTATAATTTATCACAAAGATTTTCAATCACCATACAAAATAAATCTTTTTTAATAATTCATACCACCTCGTATATACCTGTCTCCGAGGTAAGTCGCTTAAAACACCTGTGTTACTGACACTTTAAAACATAGAAATCACATCAAATATTATACATAAACACAAACATTCAACAACCATATACAGATTAAACACAAATATCATCATATAAATATTTGTCCTGGGTGGGGGTCGAACCCATGACCTTTGGCGCACAAGATAGGATCACTACCGTCTGCGCCATCGAGAAATGCCCCGTGGTTTACCTGGAGTAAAATAGAACTTGCAAACTAATTTTACTCTTGTACCCCGTACCCTCTTAGGAGGTAAATTTTCAATAATCCTTTCTTAACGTTCTCCTGCGTTTATATGTCAGTCAATTAGTTTCACTTTTTATATATAGATTCTTTCAACCAAAGCTTTTTGAAGAAATTAGTGTGCATAAAGGTTTCTCTCTTCATCAGTTCAAATTTGCATAACACAATAAATAGAAAGGTATTTTAAGTTTTTGAATGTTCTCTTTAATTTCTTTATCGGAATACGTCAATCTATGTGACTATACTAACACAAAAAAATTAAAGAGTACGCATATCAGTTTATGTCTGTATAAGAAATACTATTAATGTCTCGGTTATTTAAAATAAGTAAATATGTTCCAATGGCGTCTGCGATAGGTAAAGCGAAATTTTGTTTATAATTTTAGCTTAAAAAAGAGATGTTAGTAACAAGTTTTTTTGGCCCTACTTATATATAAAACAGGATGCTGCGGAACTTGATTGGACAACGTTAATGGAAGCGTCTTCCATTGATGACAAAGTTAACATTCTTAACTCTTCTGTGTTACAACTTTTTGACATACACGCTCCTATTCTTCCGATTAGTCTTAAACGTCCGCCTGCTCCCTGGATTTCTCGTGATATTCGTAAAGCCATGGCTCAAAGAGACAGTGCATTTAGTAAGTTTAAAAAAGTCCGGTCTGATTTTAATTTAAATACATACAAAAGACTTCGAAATCGCTGTAATAAACTGGTAAGATCAGCCAAACGTAGATTTATTCACGACAATGTTCAATCATCATCTTCGGCAAACGTATGGAAGATTTTGCATTCTCAGGGTCTCGGGAAGTCTTTAAACCCTCCCGATTCTTACTCTGTTATTTCCTCTAACGAGCTTAATAAACAGTTTTCTTTAACTAGCACACTAGATCCCGTTGTAAAATTATTTATAACTTTAATCACTAATTAACTATAACTTTAATCACTTCCTTGCCACGTCCGACAGCTAATGTGTTCAACTTTTCTCCTATAACCTTAGATGAGACTTTTAAAACTATTTCAGTTCTCAAAAGCAATGCTGTTGGCTATGATGATTTGAGTCGCCGCATGATCTTTCTCTTACTTAACTTTATTGTACCATTGACCTTTGACATTGACCAGACATTGACCCACATTATCAATTTCTCCCTACAACATGGCTCCTTTCCCAGTATATGGCGCAAAGCCTATGTTATCCCGGTGTCTAAAACACCTAACCCTACTTCTTCTCATCAATTTCGTCCCATCTCTATTTTGCTATATCTCTCTAAAATTATCGAGGCAGCTGTAAACATACAGCTCTCTAGCCATGTCTTACAAAACGCCCTTTTAAGTCCCTTTCAATCCGGTTTTCGTACAGGACATAGCACTACAACAGCTCTACTAAATATCCTGGATGATGTAAGAGTTGGAATGGAATACTCCCGCCGTACGGTCTTAATTCTGATTGATTTCTCCAACGCCTTCAACTCTATTAATCACGAAGTTCACCTCTCTATTCTCTCTTACGTCGGGGTCTCTGATTCGGTTCGGGAATGGTTCGCATCCTACCTTCGAGAACGCCAGCAAGCGGTGCGCCTGGGAGATGATTTGTCCCAGTGAGTGACAATTGATGCTCTTCGTTATTATTTTCCCTTTTCATAAACCTTGTCACCAAATCTATTGGCTGCTCTTATCATCTATACGCTGATGACCTTCAACTATACACCCAGGTAGAGTGCAATGACCTGGGCAATGCCATTGCTCGGATTAATGCTGATTTGACCAACATCACAAACTGGTCACAAAAGTTTGGTGTCTCTGTGAACCCGTCTTAGACTCAAGCCATTATCTTGGGCAGCAAACGGCAATTGTCCAGTTTTAAAAATGTACCTGTAATTATTTTTAATAACGTGGTAGTGCCCTACATGCGTTAAGAATCTTGGCCTATTTATCGACTCGATGGTTTTACCCATAATTGACTATGGTGACGTGTGCTGCACTAATATCTCTCAAGAACTCCTTAATAAATTGGATCGTCTATTAAACAACTGTCTTCGTTTCATTTTCGGTTTGCGTAAATACGATCATATTTCCCATTACCGTTCTCTTCTCGGCTGGCTTCCCATTCGAGAACGTCACAAAATTCGAGTTCTAACCACACTATTTTCAATACTTTTTGATCCCTACGCACCAATTTACTTAAAGGACAGATTCAAAATCCTATCTTCCTCTCACGAACGTAATCTCCGTTCTTCTAATACTCTTTCGCTCTTAACTCCTTCTCATCACTCTAGTTTTTTGACAAACTCTTTTACAGTGACAGCTATACGACTCTGGAACGAGCTTCCGTTGAATATTAAGCAATCCCCAAACAAATTTAACCTGAAACGCTGTCTCCGTACTTTATTTACTGATGCTGCTTCTCTAACTTTGTAACCCTATTTCTGATGTACGTTATTTTATGTATATATGTACATATATATATATATTATATATCATATGCATTTATTGCGTTTATTTATACAAATATGTATGCCACGTTTATTTATTTTGTATATATATTGTCGCACCACTATATACTTATATATATTTTTCAGTTTTGTGTAATGGTTGACTGGGACATAATGCCATCTGGCATTAAGTCCGCCATTTGTACATTTTGTAACATTTTGTGCAATAAAGTTAAATAAATAAATATATAAAATTTCAGTCTCCAAACACAATTCTGAATTTTATGAAATAATTGCCATTAGAGAAAGAATAACATTACAAAAGACAAAAATATTAAATCAATCAATAAATAATAAATCAATAAATATTATATAGTTACGAACAGTTTTAAGATCAACTCTTACCCTCCTTTTTTCTCCCGAAAATTGTGCATTAGATTTGAAACCTAATTAACTATATTTTATAAAAACGCTAAGTTTTACTCAAACGTGGCATAACACAACCGCACGTACTGCTAAAATAGAGCCAAAATAATTAAAAATTTTAAAAAAATTAGTAGTGGGTTTAAGCATACATTATAATGTACAGATACCTACACATAAAATTTTTATTAATTAGTAAATTTCGCACTCTGATTTTGAAAAAATATCGATAAATTCTAACCGCTCGTAGTTAATGCACTGAATGACTAACGAATTTAACGACCAATACATAAAAAAATATTTTTTGTCAAATCCGCGTATTTGAAATGTTTTTGATTTTTCGCGTGTGCTGAACTAGCTGCAGCGGTAAATATGTCACAAAAATTATATTTTTTATTATGAAAACATATATTTTATATACAGGTAAAGAAACATTATTAAAAACTATATTTCTGTAATTGTATAATTTATTTTTTAATAGCCTGCATTGTTAAAATTAAATATTAACAGAGGTAGAAATAATTTTAAGTTTTATTTTTGCAACAGGGCGCAGCACAATTTTATTTTGCAGCAATCTATTAATTATTATACTTTTAACATAAAATAAAACTACAGCGCATTGCGGCATTAAACTAAATATAAATAATGATGACACCTTAAACGATATCATAAAGTGTTACGTTACTAACCATTATTCTAGACGTCAGAATGACCGCTTATAAATAATATTCATACCTCTTTGAATACATATTACGTCAACATCATCATCATAGCAGCCAGAAAAAGTTCCACTTCTGGACATAAGCCTCACCAAGAAAGGGGACTTTGCCCATAGTTGCCGCGCTGGGCAAGCGTGTTGACAATTGCAGAGCGTAGCTTGGCGACGGAAATGCTACTGCCCATCTGACCCTGTTGCATTTCAACAACACTGTTACGGATGGATATATTACCATCTTTTGGTACCTCGGTTGCTTTTTACGACAACTGGTATAAGGAGAGATACTATGTATTCTACTCTGATACCCTGCGGCACTATACGTAGTCATTGTTAATTAAAGTAATCACGGCATGCAATAAGCCATGCTGATGCTTTTTATACATAATAAACTAACATGTATGCTTCGCTATATAGCTTTTCTAGCGTTCCTTAATATATAATTTAAATTTTTTCAATTCAGTCCAGTAATTCTTGAAATTAGCTACTTCCAATCAAACCTTTTTTTTTAATATTAGTATAGATATGAAGCAAAACCAGTTACATTGCCTAGACTAATTAATAATATTAAATACAGCTTAATAATTATTAGCTTTATTTAGAGAAGCTCTCCTCCTTTGCAATATCTTAACAGTAACTAAGTAAGAACTTTTTATATTTCCAGCACGATGTGCATTTATCGTATTTAAATAATTAAATTACAAAGAAAAACTGTAGTAAATAGGTTATTATTGTATTACTGTTTTAAAAAAATGCCGTATCATCTGCCTTAGGATGTCGGGGAAGAATTTACCAATAAACTCTGGTTTTAGCCGCGCTATAAAGAAGTACATAAGATAACAGAGGAATTATATATCATATCATATATTATTTAAATACATACTTAACACCCAAATACCAGTTATACACGCACATATACACGGATTGTCTTAAACTGATTTCACCTAGAATCAAAAATATTTCAGAAAGAAATGTCTTCTATTCGAGTGAATATGATTGTATTAACCTAAAAAAATGATAAGAAAAAGAACTACCTGTTTAGTAGGATTTATTATTGAATTGATACTTAAGAATAATGTAGCATTCTAACGGTGAAAGAATTATTAATCCGTCTAGTAGTTTCTGAGTTTATTCGTACCAAACATCCAAAACCACAACTTTTTCACTTTTAAATAATAATGTAGATATATATGCATATATGTTTATATACATACAAAAAATACTTTATATAATTTCTGAGGATCAGTTTGTCTTCATTTTATTGTGTCTATGAATCATAGACGTTATTTAATAACAGGGAACATCTTAAAGAGTTATCAACCCCGGGATGGTCGCCACTAATATTAAGTTCCACAATAAGCATTAAAAATATGTTGATACATGTTATCACAAATATAATTTCAAAAATAAATATGAACTTCAAATATATATATATATATATTCTCATCAAAAAAGGTTACAATTATTCGTTATTCATGATCATCGTTTTTATCATTTGCATAGGTAAGAACACTCACACGTAGATCCTTTTAATATAGTATAAAATACATAGCATTCTATTGTAAATCACACAAAGTGTATTCATTTCATTTTGTCATTTCAATTTGTTGTGCCACATTTCCGATAACAAAATTGACGGCAATGGAGTAAATGTAACAGCCTATCTGCCGTCCTTATCGGCAAAGTGACGACAGGCGGTGGAATTTGTGATAATAAATCAACCCCGTGACGGGCTCTTTATCATAAGGGTGGAGCTCCCCTCCGCAACCTTCAGACGCCTCTCCGTGACGCCGGTGTGCCCCGCACCTCGGAACACTATGATCCACCACAGCGAGCGTACGACCGCACGCCCAGCGTGCCTACCGGGAACGCGCGCGCCGGCCTGCGCTCGCGTCCCCACCGCCCATTACCGCCCAGCGCACATTCGACGCTACGGTGGAGTAATATGGTTAAATAACCACGCCCTCTTCTTGACTATCTCTACCACCACCACCGCTTTCCATTGCTTGCTAATAATCCCATCACAGCTGCAACCGCCTCCAATACAAATAAAGTAACTCTTCCTACTAAGAAGCTATCTAAGAAGTTTAGTTAAGCCAACCGTGTAGGCTGAATACCGAGCTGTATAGACTTATCGACATATCTCACCTTACCTCAAGAACAATAAAATAGACAGTCTTTGACAGACCCAGCCGAAATTGAACAGAAGTTAATTTCTACACCAACTCTTAATGATTTAGGCATATTTGTAATAAAAATGACTCCAGTAATATTGCCATATCTCTTATTAATTCAATTATGATGTATAACATAACTATCTATGCATCAAATAAATCAGAACTGTTTCTTTTGGAAGTACAAACGATATATGTTCTGAAGACACATACACTAAAAAACGGAAGTGAAATTGTACCAATGGATGAAGATAAAACTAATAAATATTTAGCATTTCGACAGGCTTAACAAATAAACAAAACTGAAATAAAAAAAAAATAAAGAAATAATTTAAAAATTTAAACGCTCAATCCTAATTCTAAAAATCAACTAAATTAAAAAAATATATATAAAGGCCATTAACACGTTTGCTATTCCGTTTCAAACATACTCATTTGGTGTAATAGCTCTTTAGGCTTCTACTATTCTAAAAATATGCTACGTATAATGATCACTGAATTTAGTCAATTAAGAAAACATCACCTAAAATGTTGTCAACTTAGATTTATTCTGCCCAAGAATTAAGGAATAAATATACAGGATTACATACATAACACACAAATCATATCAATGTAACACACTAACACAATAATTAAGAGAAATTAGATCTACATACACAAAGTCCAGGCTGACAAAACGCAGTTAAATTACGAAATAGAATCACGTGTGTTTCTCTTTTGCACAAGCAACACAAAAGTTAAGCGACTAAGATAAATATATGGTTTTCATAAGTCTGACTTAAATCAATACCATAAAAATAAACATATAAAAAGCCAAGTTGGGGCACTGATCGTTGCAGACAATTTAATAGTAAGAGTGAAACAATTCAGCACACAACTGACACCTGCAAGTTCTTTGTCAATATAAATTACAAACATCGTCATGATCATATTGCCGCTGTGGTTCACCAATACTCACCACATAAATACCAACTAATACAGGGAAAACTGCTTTGTACAAATATAAATCTTCTGCTTTATTAGAGAAGAATAATATCGCACAATAATAGACACAACTATACATTATAACAGACCTCACATAATAATCTATCATAAACTAACAAATAGTGTATGATAGATACAGCAGTTTATTAGCTATTATATTCTTAGTACAATCAATGAAAAGCTGGCAAAATACACAGATCAAGCAATGCAATTACAAATCCAGAGACTAGTTTTCCAATCGTCCCAAGCTTAATATCAACCATTACTAAATCTTTACGTATATGTTTTGACTTCTTTTACAAGATGCACATATCTTGAACCTCATACAAAAATAAAACATTTCAAAATTCCTAAATTCGTGCCTAACGTTCTTGCCTCTGTACGTTTGATTGCACGTACGTCTATAGCCACATACATATAAGACGCTCTTATGACGCACGGACTACACATAATCACAATTGAAAACCTACTTACGTTTGGCAGGATCCCGCCTGAACATGGGGCACCTACATAATACATTCTAATAATACATTCCTTTATTGTTGACATACATATACGGACAGACATAATATTTTAAATAGTATAATTGGTGGCCCTGGGCGATTTCCTTTTTTATCTGTTCATTATACTCTACGAAGATTTGATACAGCAGAAGTTTCCCAGTATTCAATCAAATAGTTTTTATTATTAGATTAAAAAGAGTGTCTAAAATTATGTAGCGGAGTTTTGAGAAAAACATCGTGATTTTTGGAGGAGAGGACAAACTAACAATATCAGGTCTATCTGAATTATTAAATAATATATAAATAGTCCAAATAATCTATTAAATCGTTTTCTCACATATTTTTTTTATGTTTGAAGTTATAAGATTTATTTGTTTAAGCGAGCTATAAGTATCCCAACAGAAGAGCAAAGCTCGGAATCTCTTTGCACGATCGAATCAGGATTAATAAGGTTCATTAAATAATCAAAGTTGGCACGTTGCCAGCCGAGCCGATGGTTTATAGGCCCGTTACGTTCTGGAATGGATTCCACGTGCTAGAAAGCTCAGCGCAGGACGATCACATGGCAGTCATACAAGCGCCTGCAGCCGCACGCGACCAAGGCCGTTTTTTTACCCCTTGCATAATTTAAAATTACTCGGGGATGTCTAAGTCCGAGATATGATAAAGACAATATTTTCATTATTTACGTAGATATATTTGTAAATTAGTAACTTTAAAAAATATGATATAATTTATGATTATCCATTAATCTATTCATTATTGCTACCCGAATAAAAGCTCTAGAACTATTTAACCTATAGACGTACTGACGTTGGCCCTCGGTCAGACAAAATCAATATAGAGAGAAAGAGAGCAGGGCATCACCCTTTGCACATTGTTGCGTACTACGACCAGCAAACCGATCATACAAACCACTCTTAACATTTATGCGATCCTAGTACCTCAGACTTTTTACTTCTTTTTTCTGATTGAATAGGTCCATCAATAAATAACCATTTTTATTAAATAAATAATTTTTCATTGCTCTTGTTATGTATTATTTTTAATAAAAATCAATTATAAAAATATAGTAAAAATATACTTCGTCCCCTACATATGAACCTTATAATCCTACTAATATTATAAACACAAAAGTTGGATGTGTGTTTGTTCCTTTTTCAGACAGACTACTAAAAGAACACAAATAAATATTTACAATTATATAGGTTATATATCAAAGTAATACAAAAGCTAAGCTATTTAGACATGTATAAATATATATATTTATACATGTCTATTATATATATATATATATATATATATCAATAACATATATAATATATATACATATATAATATATATTATTGATTTGATTCCATGATAAGTCGCTTAGAACAGAAAATATATATATCACAATATAAATATTTGTCCCGGGTGGGGACCGAACCCATGACCTTTGGCGCATAAGACAGGTTCACTAACACCTGCGCCAAAAAGTCCGTCAACAAAAAATATGTACAATACAAAACAACTTTTTTTAGAGTTTGAATGCTTGAGGTAACAGCCTAAGTAATTTTAACGAAAATTTCACCAGCGCTAATATATACCTGAGTTATGTTCTTAGGAGTAACTTTTATCATTCCCACGGGAGCGAAGATTTACCCGCGAAGTTACCGCGGTGCGCTGCATTCAATTTAAAATCTCGAAAAAAAATAACCTAAATTATATCAATGTAATACTGTTAAGACAATTATGTTTTTTCTTCTTAGATAGATTTTAAAAGTAACTATCAGTCATAATTTCAGAATAGTTCATCTCAATGTTTTTTCTTCTGCCTCTATATTCCACCACCTTATAAAACTGGCAGCTTGAGAGATATGGTGCTACAATAGCAATAAAAATATTTTGGTGAACATATCTGACGTATATCCCTTTCTCAAAAATTTTTATTAAGACGTAAAATGTTCAAGTTGCTTAGGGACTTTCATTCCAGGTGGGTTAAAACATTTGAATTCCCAAAATTTAAATTTGTATCAAGTTTGACAACGGCTTTCATTAAGGGGAGATGTAAATTACATTTCTGACATGCGCTTAGAGCAAGGCTATCAATGAGCATGCGTTACAAACAATTTCGAATTTCCCGCTATATCTGTGCGTCGCTGATTCGTGGTACCAGGGGAGGAGGAAATGAATCGTGGACCAAATATGTGTGTTTCCATTGTCACACGTAATTGCAATCGCATTTACTTCAATCTACTATATTAAAACAGAACTTAACATTTCTTATCGCTTATTTTACATTGCCTAGTTTTATTGATCAAATATAATATTATAATGTCCAGTAATAACAAAAAATTTGATACCTACTCAACTTTTACCTCATTGTAGCCATTAGTGGTCTCTGGCCTCTATGGTATAAGGGTCTGTTAAAATTACAAATAAAGTGTAAGACTAATACTTTTTTATCCCTTATACCCATCCATACCTGTAGTTACCAGAGAATATAATAATAATTTTAGTGAGGGACTATCTCGACGCATAAGTGACGGGCCCAATTACGCTGATGATAGTGTTCTTATCTTGGGGCTAAGGGTTTTTTTTTTATATTGTGAAATATAAATAAACACATACATCACGCCTGTATCTTTCTTATATAAATATTATAAATATAAGTATTATTAATTCTAAGTATTATTTTGTTATTTCTATTTCGTCTTATCTCGGAGTTCAATCAATGTATGAAATGTTTGGTAAATTTCTTTATTAAGCACCATACAAAATGCTAGAAGACAGTGGACATAAACCGTCGATAAATATACAGTGACATTCAATACAGGTATACGCGTTGCAGTATTGATTGAGTTGTCGGCACTCCAGACACCCCCCGCTCACCTATGCATACCTACCCACCTAATGGGTCAAACTTGTACAATGCTCACGAAATGTAAACGCAAGAAGGATGTATGGAAGATATAATATACTAACCTGATATTATTTTTCAATTTGTAACGTCTCTGTTTTCGCACGAATAGTAGATAGTAGATAGAGTACGCGTATCATGCCCATCAAGCAAGTCTCGTAATAGGGTGGAGAAATTTATTTTCACGCGCGTTAACTTTTGAGATAACTTTTTGATTTGATAACGCATTGAAATTTTATGGTGTAATCGATTACATAATGTACATGATAGGCTTAAAGTGATTAACGTATTCAAAAATTAGAAAAATTTTAGTAAAACAACAGATAAAATTAAAGAGATACATTGGATAATTGTCTTAATTTATTGAACTTTCTAAGTAATAACGAAAAACAGAAAGCAGTACAAAATGTGTACTCTAGTCTGTAAAAATGTTTTAAATTTAATGACAATAATTCGATATATAATTTATTAACCATTTTAAATAATAATGAAATGGGTATCTAAGCAATTTGTACGTATAACTTTGTCAAGTTTGATGTTTAACGATCAGCTTTATAGGCGAAGGGGTAATAGATTACTGCAACCTGATTATATTAAACATTCAATTATTTTAGTTTCTTTTCATAAGATTTCTGAGAATGTATACAAAAATTTTGTTTCTCTCAAAAAATATTAAATAAATATAAATGAAACTTTATTTTTCAGTATTTTAATACTGCTTTGTATATATTTTAAGGGTGCAACTTAATTACTTTTATCAGTAGAGGTGATTAATACTTATAATAACTAAATAGTACTATATAGAGAGAATTTCAAAACTAAGTCAATGTAAAAAGTCGTACATTCGGCGCAACCAGGGCAAAGATTTTGTTACCATGTATTGTTTCAAGGTACTGATAGATGTCGTAAGTCTATATAAAAGTATTTCAGAAGTTTTCCAATATAATGACGATTTATTACATAAAGGTCGTCTGCATTTGTGCCTCACTCTCACTTATTTCTGTCGTCAAAAAGCGGTGCTTCGGTTAATAAGATGAAAGAGGCAGTGAAATTACTGAGTAATTTTTATATTCAATAATTTAGTGTAAGAACTTTTTAAAAATTTAATTTACAGAGCCATTTGTTAAGTTATTGACATTCTCCGCGCCAATACTTAAACCTCCCGTCTTTCTTATTCCATCCGCATTAACATTGTTTATCATCGAAAGCAAGTACTACTGACGCCATCTATTGTAATGACAAATAATCATTACAGTGAGTTGTGATATGGTTTAAGTAGATGCATTGCTACTAGCTAGATATTATTCAGAATCTAGTGCGCAGCCGTCAGATCGACACATGAAAGTACTCTTATACAGAAGTCTATTGCACACCGTGCTGAGGTGCGAGCGGACGTCTCCCCAGCACGTGGTGCAACAGAATTACTAATAATGAATAAAAAATAAAAAATATGAATATTTTCTTTTCATCTAATTTCATTTTAACGAGAAATATCTCTATATATTCTTTTCAATTCATCGAATAGTTCACCATCGCGGTTTTATATCATCGAAATAGTTTCTGAAGAATAATATTAAAAATGCTTTCGAAATGAAAACGCGAGAAACAAGCATGGAAGACAAGATATAAGGTGTTATCGATTACATAATGTACCATGATATGCTCAAAGTGGTTAACGTATTCAAAACAATTAGAATAATATTATTTAAAATATATTTTTAGTTAGAAGTGCCATTGCGTCTTTTTTAGTACGTCTAAGTGAGAAAGATATTATTGTTATGTTATATTTTACAATACAATCATTGATGCTGCTAAGAGAATTACTCTACCGGAGATATGAGAAATTAAAACAAAATAAATGCAAACTGCATTCTTAAGTAGAAGAAGTTACCATGGTCGACTTTTTGGCATCTGTGATATCGACGAAGATACGGACCGGATCTACATAATACTCGTAATGTAACCAAAAAAGGCCAGATCAGTACGAGAATCATCGCTGTTCTATATCGTCGAAATAGTTCCTAAAAAACATTTTAAAAATTTAAATATAAATAAATAATTAACGCATTCACATGACATTTCATAGTTTAACCTAACTCCAAGATAAGTAACTTATAACACTTGTATTACGGATATAAGACAACAGAGTAATCCAAAGTGAGAATCGAATCTACGACCTTTCCCGTAAAAGATAGGATCAGTCCATCTGCGCAATTGGGCCCGTCTAATTAAAGTTGTTTTGATTGTCGTTGTTATAGCTCCGACGTTGCGAGGCCCCATCGGTCCCACCCAAGCTTACCGCCGCAGATGGATGTAACGCTGAGCAACGCAGCTTCAGCTGGCTGACCGGTTGAGCTGGCCGGTCTCAGCCGCGGCGGTAACTTTACATCTCCCGGCTTCTCAGCTCGCGGCCCGCCTCGCCCCTTCGCCACTACGTATTTTTATATTGCACTCTAGATGTAGGGCAGATAAGACTACTTGGAGTCAAGGTAAAGCGAGTCGTATGAATACGATTTTATTTAATCATCTTAATGTTTCTTTCAAATAACGCTCTAGAAAAACATCATACACAGGACTAATTGATTGGATGACATCTGATTTTACTATCCAAGTCCGATGAAATCAAAATTTGGATAACATACTTTTAATAAAATATATAGAACATGAAAAGTGAAAACGATGAACTGTGTTTGTACATAATTAATATGCAATT
>JACJUM010003259.1:17790395-17813798 GCA_020976665.1 Heortia vitessoides
GTCTCCTCAGCACGTGGTGCAACAGCAAACACTTGTGATATAGTATTTAAGAATAACTATATAGTAACACCAAATATTCAATGGACTATAAATATTAAGAGTTATATTTTAAACATTTAATTTTTCGAGTATGTGTCAATTTATAATTACTATTTCACGACAGGACAGATGAATAAAAATATTTTATTTGGATACATTCAACTTACAGTACCCCACTGTTTCACCTGCGTTAAGTTGTTTATATAGCCTATAAACTTTCTCGATAAGTGGGCTATCTAATATTATTCTGACATTTTAGTTTAGGCCCTGTTAGACTGTCAGTCATTTTCTCCTTTTAAGTACATAGATATAACATTTTATTAAAATAACCATATAAATCTGAGACAGTTTATACTAACTTTGCCTCAGACTTTTTTAAGAGCATAATTTTCAAAATTTTATCCTAGTGTTACCATAGGCTACAACAGTAAACACTACAAAATTTTAAGTTTATAATCCTTATAGTTTAGACGCTGCGTTAATATGCCAGTCAGTCAGTCAGCTCCACCTATTATAAAATAGACAAAAATACAACGTAATATCTAATAATAATAATAAATATAGAAGATATTCAAATTTATGATCTAACGAATACTCCATATCCATTTAATAATAATAATAATTGATACAAACATGCACAGCCCACTGGCAATGACTCTCGTTAGAAAATGGCGTTTCCTTTCACAACTTTCTTTCTAAACTTCGCTCACGGCTCATTTAAACTTTTAGTTATAGTATATTTATGTAGGAACACCTATTGCATCTTCTGATGTGCGAAGTCTGACAGTAACATTTTGATTATTTTGTAATTTTGACGTGAAACGTCTTATAAATTGGTTTGCCGGGTGACACTTTAAGAAACTGCGTTACGCTCCGCTCACGTTATGGGCTCACAATGAGAGCGAGTGAGAGGCACGCGTCCCTCTCACTCGCTCTCATTGTGACGTGTGTTACGCAAATGTATTGCAAGTTATTGTATGTATATTTGTATATAAATACGTAAGTATGTGTAAAGGTAAAAATAAAATTTTGTTAATATGAAATTCAGAGCGAGATTCTTTGTATAAATTAATGTTTTAAATATAATTCTTTGTATAAATAAATGTTTTAAATTGTTACTATTATTTCATCCTTATTCCTACTATACGAATGAATATTCACATTAAAATTATTTTACCACTCAAAGTCGTTGTCACCTAAAACTTTCGAACTTTACAGGCAACCAATTTTTTTTTCCTAAAATTTAATCGAAACGTGTTGTCATTGCGAATTGTTTTCCTAGATAAATATGCACAGAAAGATTAAGAGCTCGTACAAAAGGATTATACCATTTAATTTTGCATTCCTTTAACAGTAAAAACAGAGACATCTATCCATGTCAATTTAAAATACATTGCTTTTAAATGGTTCTGATTTGGAAGTTATGGAAAGTTAACTAACTCAGAATTCAGGCATTAGTATATAGATGGCACTAAAATGTATCACTATTTGTCTTCCCGACTTCAAATTGCAAATATAATTTTCGGAAATTATATCCGGCAGTGGACGTCTCATGGCTGATATAATTATGATGAAGATACCAAAAAGGGTGCGACACATTTCTGATGTTCATAAATTGCTTTCGAAGATTTAAATTACCTCAATGAAAATTATTTCTTATGCACTGATTGTGTATGGAAGAACTTAAAAAGAAGCTGCCGGTGCCTTACTGAAATTACTTTTATTGCACATACAAAAATAAGCGAAGCTACGGGAGTTGCTACAGAACTTCTACGATGACTACGAGTTCTTTTGCGAAAGCAAAAATTATTAACGAGGACTTCGTTAATATCAAGGTTATTGTTCCAGAATACAAGCTAGTCTGGATTTTTTTTGGGAAACGATTAGCCTTTCTGCCTTATAAGGGTTACAACATTTAAATGTCATAAATAAACTCGTAACATTTTTCTTTTGGTGATGTTTTTTTTAACAATATAAGTGTGGTTTTGATCTTCAAATCTTATACACAAAAACAAAATAACTTTTAATCTAACCCTAGATAACTGATAAATACTGTCCATCATAGATTTCAATGCAAATAGTAAATCAAATAAGTTGCAACATCTAAGAAGACCAGCAATCCGGTTGATTTCCGAATCCGGAGAGGGCATTTTATTTGACAGTAAAGATGATTGACTGAAATAAGTACTTAGATCCGTACAGAAGACGGAATGATCTGCTAGTTATGATTGAATATTATATTACTATTATTAAATTATACGGTAGTTATTTTCAAATACAGAAAGAATCTTCGCTATCATTTACAACAAATTAAATCAAATTTTATGATGACACTTAAATATAAAAGGTACAACTAATATAAATATAGTCATTCTTTAAAATATGTTTCCAATAGTTTATATGAAACCGTTAGAGATAAATATATTGTCAATTATAACGTTGATAATCAGAGTCATTCAGTTGTTTTCCTCCAACAGACACCGCACAGTTAGTATTTTTAAATTATCATCATTATTATATCAGCCGTAAGACTAGAAATAGGTCTCCCCATATGAATTTTAATAAGACCTTTTCAAAGTGACCTGTATTCATCGCCTACTGTGTTTTAGTCAAAATTTATGCTCACTTTATGGGTGGCACTAATACGCTGCCTGCGCTGCCGGGCCTGCGTGTACCTAATTAAATACTAATCTGCGGTAACTTGTAACTGTAGTTGTTAAATAACTTATTACATATGGCAAAAGATTATATTATAAATACTACATATAAAAGTCTACAGCTAGACTTGAACATATGGAGACATAAGTAAATAGTAGTCAAAGTTCATAAAAGTACACACGGGAAAAAGTTGTTTAAGGTCAACACTTTACTGTCTACATAGAAACCGATATAGAGCTATATTTAGAAATACTCAATGTGTTTAAATTAAGATTGAGTTGGATTAGTATTATCCTCAGGATCAAATGGTTCTATTTGATATTAAAATTATTTAACTTTTCACAGTACAACACAGAACTGGAATTCTTTTTATTCTCTGACCTTGTATAATAAGCTATTCCTGTACATTTCCAATTAAGATGGGGCAAAATCATAATTATGTAGGCGGCAGGGGATTTTAGTTACTTTTATTTTTTATTAATCCCACTATAAAAATATTCTTGCAAAAAATAGTATTGCAAGAAATGTTTGTAAGAACACATTTAAGGGAAGTGAATTTCAAATAAAGCATTTGCCATGTAAATATGTAGTATACCCAGGCAACTTTAATATCAACTGGCTTTCACTTAAGAAATCCATTTTTCTGATATTTAAACATTTCCACGTAATATTTCAATTGAGACATTGTATTTAATGTATTCCTTTGGTATACCTGGAGGGGGTTCAGGATGGAGTTCTGATTATTGAATTTAGATGTAAATAAAGACTATGCCACTTTAATGTATCCGCTAGGCTACCTGATCGGTTCTATATTAGGCGAAATTACGTAATTAAATATAGGACCAGGTACGCCTATAAAACCAAATGTTATCGTTTCCACAAGCTAAGATCAAAATATCATGCAATAAGTAAGCAGACACCCCACGGAGCAGAGCTCAAAAGGAAAAATTACACTTTCCAGGAATCGTGCCATATTCCCAAATACCGCAGCTCAAACTTACTATTTATGTATATGTTGTAATTAATTAGAATCTGTCAAGTGACAAACTTTTTACACTTGCTGTTTACTAGTTCTAAATTCTAATTAGCAGAGTCATGAGTTAAGTAAGTGATATTCTCCGCGCCGATACTTAAATCTCCCTTTCTTCTTGATCCACCGGCATTAACTAATTATTCTAATTAATTATTTTTAAATTTGTTAAGCATCGAAAACAAGTACTACTAACGCATTATATTGTAAGGATTAAAAATCATTACAGTAAATTGGTAGTAGCGAGACATCATTGAGAATCCATTGCGCAGCCGTCAAATCGACATATGGAAGGGTTCTCGTACAGAAGTCTATTGCACACCGTGCTGAGGTGCGAGCGGCCGTCTCCTCAGCACGTGGTGCAACAGAAATACTAATAATGCATAAATAATAAATACCACATATGGTTTTTAATACGATTTTATAGTAATGAAAAAAATTTAAAACTATTATTTTAATATATATTTTTTTATTTATCGAATAGTTAACCATCACACATTCGGGCAAATTAAAGTCAAGTGAAAATGGATTACCACGAAAAAAGTAAATCGAACTTACATTTCATAAAATATTAAATAATCGATGAAACTATTTGTTAAAACATGTTACAATATGTATCGAAACCCATAATACCTTATCAAATAACAACTTTACAACTTTTATCGCGGTAACGTTTCATCGAGCGATTATTTCTGTCAAAGCCCCGACGTTGTGGGGCACCGGCGGTCCCACCGAGCTTACCATCACAGATGGATGCTTAGCAACGCAGCTTGAGGTGGCTGGCCGGCTGAGCCGGCCGGGCTCGCTCACGGACCGCCTCGCCCCTCCGCGACAACGTATTTTATATTGCACTCATACTGATGTTTCTTTTAAATAACGCTGTAGAATGACATTACGCACAGGACAAATTAATTGCCATGAAATACGAAGTTTGTCAACCATTAATTTAACGAAGTAAAAATTTATGTTTAAATTATTTTGCTAACTGAAACTTACGATCAATCGAAACTATCGTTAACAAATATTTCGATGTAACATTATTTCAATAAAATGTATAAAAAACATGAAAAGTAAAAACGATAAACTGTGTTTGTAGATAATTAATATTGAAGGAAATGAAATTACTACATAGCTCCTAAAATTCTAAGATTTGTCAGTTATAGTACAAAAAGATATGAGAATGAATTTATAGGTCTGAATGAGCTTAAAATCTCGAACGAAAGGTATACATAACTCAACTCGGTATCCCCTTTGCAATAAAAACAGCGACATCTATCTACATTAGAACAGGACCATTTAAAAGCAATGTACTTTATACATTGCTTTTAATGGTTCTGTTTGGGAATTCATGGTAGGGTAACTTACTCGGAGTTCAGGTATTAGAATGTAGATGGCACTAAAATGTATCTCTATTTTTTTCCCCAATTTCATATTTCAAATATAATTTTCTTAAACTCAAATAGTTTGATCGCCGCCCTGTACGTCTGAGGTAACTTTCAAAATGATATGTGCCTAATCTGATTTATATACGCAATTATATATACACTATGAAAATTAATAAATAATAGAGGGCAATGCTGTGAGTCTCTTTGCTCGATTGAATCAAAAATGAGAAGATTCGTATACCGATAAGGATGCGAGACACACCACAAAGATGACGTCTTGACCAATATCTTATGATTAGTTCTTACAATCAGAAAGTTGTTCATAATGCATATTATACTTCGCAAGCATCGTACTCTAATATATGAACGGATCCAAAAGCGAATCAAAAGCAAAGCAAAGCTGGTTCTATGAGGTATACTAGCGTATACCAGTAGAACCGTAGGACCAGTCTTGGAACGCGTCAATTAAATTATCAGTTAACATCTCTCGCAATCTTTAAGAAAATAATGATGAGATAGGCAGTCTTCACGTTCTGCGCCATCGCTTTCAGGTGATTTTAAATATTGTAGTGATATGATTCAAATGCATTTGCTAGACTCATGTAAATTAGCCACCAGTTTTATTTCAGTATACTAATAATAACAGCAGCAGCGCATAAAGTGACAGACAATAAAGTTTGTTTCAACTACAAGAAATATCATAGATCAAAGTTAACAAATCAAGATTAGGATATATGTTCCCATATATAAAAGTAAGTATACATATCTCGTGTGTTCATCTTTCTTCATTATAATATCAAAAATTAGAATAATTGAATTGAAAATCAATTCTCTGTAGTTGATTGTAAAACTCCTAAATTCTAACCAAAACATTGACATGTTTGCATTGCAATAAAGAGGCGAGTGTGGCTGCTCACCGTCCTCTTGTGTACGATATCATAACAACTAACAACACGATAACTTGATGTATACTTATATGTTTCTACCTTATAGATGACGGTTAAGCTTGTGGCAATATGTCAGAGAAAATTCTCTTTTTTACATATGTCCATGTTATGTACGAAAATAAGCGAATTTATAAACTTACTACGGAGTTGCTACAGAACTTCTACGATCACTACGAACATCTTTAGTGACGATACTGTAGCTAAACTGTTTAACGGGAACTTATTTAATATCGGAATTATTGTCCCAGAATAAAAACTAGGAATTTTTATGGAGATTAGTCTGTCTGCCATTTAAGAATTTCAACGTTCATATCTCGACCAAGTATATTGTTTTTTAACAATAATAGAATGGTGCATTTCGTTGGTTGCAATTCATTTCCGTCACTGCCATATATAGCTCACGGATCAATAAGTTCCGAGTCTAACCCAGAGATGGCGCCCATAGTAAACCAGTAATCACGTCTTTCTAGCGTACTAATTTTTGAAACGGGTCATAATTTTAAGTCGATCAGACCAGAAACAGCTGAGTTATCGAGGTTGAAGTAAAGTCGTTTTGTAGTTTGTTTAAAAAATTGAGGAAAACCGAGTTTCATGTTCTGGTAAAACATTGTTTTTTAATGGGTAAAAACACCGTGCAAGTGAAACAATGGATTGAAAAATGTTACCCGGACTCTTGTCCATCAAAAGCAATGATTTTTCGGTGGTTTGCCGAGTTTACACGTGGTCGTTCCGACACAAATGACGCTGAACGCTCGGGTAGACCTGTGGAAGCCGTTGCACCGGAATATGTGAATGAAGTGACAAAAATTATAATGCACGATCGTAAAGTGAAGCTCCTTGAGATTGCTGAGATGACACAGATATGATATAGAAGTGTCTTTACTATCACCCCCCATTGTCGCCAGATTTAGCCCCCAGTGAAAACTGGCTCTTTGATGATCTTAGAAAAATGCTCCAAGAAAAAAGATTTGGCTCAAACGAGGATGTCATCCCTGAAACTGAAGCTTATTTTGAAGCAAAAGATAAACTTTTTTATAAACATGGTATTAAAAAATTGAAAAAGCGTTGAACCATTGTATCTCCCTAAAAAATTTTGCAAACAAAATGTTATTTTCGTTATTAGTCTCGGGACTAATTATGTAAGATATAATTAAAAGAATTAGGTTTCAAACTAATTCTAATAATAACGTTTTCTAAAGCGAGTGCTGAGAGTTTTCTTTGCCTTTCATTGTTATTCATTTGTATCATTTTGATCATGTATTTGTGTATTTATGGCCCTATTAATATGATTATATTTGTTAAATGCATAATTTCATAACACTAATATATATTATTTTACACCTTATTTGCAAACAATATTATTAATAATACATAATAAAATACAATTAGCGGCTTTATCGCATAGAGCGATTTCTTCCAGGCAATCTTATAGCTTGTCAATAATTATCTACAGTTTGCTACCTAACCTGAACGTATACATTCAATAGGTGCATTGTAAGCACTAAGGTATGCACCACTTAAGCAATTTCTGAGATCTAGTATATTTATTTCGTATATATTAATTTTCTTGTCATCGGAAGTCTTATATTATTAATAAGCACTGTTAGAGTGAGAGTTTAAGACCGTTATCAAGTCGGAATCAGACAGTAGAAGAGATAAATTTGAATTACTTGTTATGATTGTAACTTTCTTACCTGCTTTATTAGAAGCTGCAATATGTTTTGTGCAGAATATAGGATACAAAACATGTAAAAAGTTTAAACAGAATGATCATAGTCTATATTCAAAGTTAAACAATAAGCATATCTGTTAGTATCATATAATGACTAGACTAGATTTTGTTAAAGAACTTAAAGTTGTCAAATTTAATAAGTTTATTTTAAGTCTTTTTAAAAGAATACCAAAGATAAAAAATCGAAGTTGGTATTAAATGTAAAAGTTTCTCAACTCATATTAATCAAATTCACTCATTCATATAAGTATATAATTTTCAAATCTATCTGAGATGTGTAAAGTTTATTAGGAACCCTTGTTTTTTAATTATTAATTTCAAAGTGAAAATGCAATTGCAACAACATGCAGTTTCGATGCAGGTGTACCAGGATCTCATTACGAACTAGGAGTCTCCGCATCAACTCAAATGTATATATGGATGTACAAACAACACTTTCACTTCTGTGATCGTCTCGCTGGGCGGAGACCCGGAAGACACGCCCACCCTGTAACTAACTCGCACCCTGTGAAATGGATGCGAAAAGAACGCATATCGATATCAAATGACAGTTGCGGTGTCACAATCGCAACTGTTAGCAGTACCGCCAATAACTTTGTTTTTAATTTAGCTAGTTTTCAATCAAATTTTTATCTGATGCAAGTTACGTATACTTACTCGCTTGAACTAGTATTGGTGTTGTTTAAACGGTTTACCTTTAAACTTTATCTGATGTTCGGATTACTAACTAAAACAGAACAGACAACTATTGTTCTAATAAAAATATTCATTGTATCTTGGTTATTTGAAACCAGCAATTCCCGCGGTTTTACAAACGTTAAAAAAAAATTACCATGTTGTGTGTACGAAATATTTTCTAAAACCATTTTAATATTGTGGTATTCTTCTTTTAGTTTTGTAATATGACTAATCGGAACGAAAGCATACTTATTTCCATTGTGCAGCAATACACATTTTAGACTTCTTTTTGAGCTATCTATAAAAAGCCACCAATCTTTAGCCTCATATTTAGGAAGACCCATAGATCTTAGGAGCCCGGGAATGTCATTACAAAAATCAAAGTTATCTTCTTCTGAAAAGTAAGGAAGAAGTTCACTCTCTCTGGTTCTAAAGGATGTAATGATAACATCAGGTTGAAGACATTGTTTTTCTTTCAACCTTGAAGCAAGAAGTTTGGCCGAAAGTTTCGGTAAATTCAAATCACAAACCAAATCATTGAGTTCTTCTTGAGAAAATCCAGGTTTCTTAAAAACATCTTCTTCGAACTCACTTCCACTACTGCTCGACTGACCGCTTGATCCCTCTAACATTTCAAAATCATCACAAATTGATGTAGGTCTTGAAACCACTGGAATTGGCAAATCATCACTGTGAGATACTGGAGTTGTAACCGATTCGACACTCGGGTAAACCCAAGTACGTTTTTTGTACCGGTTCATGCCTTTAACATTTACGGCACAAAAGTAACAGTCGTTTAAGTGATTACTTGGCTCATTCCACATCATCGGTACCCCAAATTGTAACAGTTTACGTCCTCCTTGGCTCTAGTAACGTAAAGATTCTACGCACGGCTTGCACACGATGTTTGGCACCCAATATTTATTCCTTTTTATTAGTGGTATCCCGAAATATTCTCGGTAGACTGTTTTAAACTCTGTGATCTCTTTTCTTTGCTTTTATAAACTAAACTTGCCATAATAAAGCAAAAACTGTTAGGATCGTTTAAACAAGGTTTACGTGGAAAACTCATGTTTTTAAAAGGAAAAATGCACTTAAACACAAAACAACCGATTTATAACTGATAACTACAGGGTCTGATAGCTATAAAGTTAAGTTGTTGCAAATAAATCCGTAAAAAGATAACAAACGTAAGTGAAAACAAATCAATGAACCACAATTTTTGTAAGGTAGTTTGAAATTTTCAATTATTTCTTAGTTCCGTTTATCTCAATAACCAGAGCGAATTAAAAAATAAATAAGTATGCAGCGTGAAGGTCTAATATGAGTATTAACAAAAATCATTAACAAAATCCCTGCCGCAGATTTTTTTATTTTTTTGTATAGCAGTGTTATTAATTAGATTGTTCCACAATTTCAACCATAATCTACATATATACATTCTAACAAAATATTGATAAATTGAATTGAACCTTTTTGTACATAAGTATTAAAGATAGTAAGTAGCACAGTATGATAATATTACTACCTGTTATGTTTTAAAACAACCAAAAAAAAATTGTTGAGGTTGATAGACAAACATGTTTTTTCCAATAAAAGTTACTTATTACTACATGATGAAGTCTACAGTTAGACTTAAAATATAATGCTCTTTTAAAAATATGGCAATATAACAAAATAGTTACGCAAGTTAAGATCAATATTTTAATTAGTTAATTATACAATAAGTACTATTGCAAATACCTCACGGAGCAGATCTCGTCAGGTAAAATAACACTTACCCAAAAAATAATAGTGTCGTTCAAACTTACTATTTATGTGTCAGTATCGTAAATTATTAGAATCTATCAGGTGGCAAACTTTTTACACTTGCTGTTTACTTAATTCTAACTTACAGAACCATGACTAAAGTGGTATTCTCCGCGCCGATACTTAAATCTCCCTCTCTTCTTATTCTACCGGCATTAACTTTGTTAAGCATCAAAAACAAGCACTACTAACGCAATATATTGTTTGCATTGCTAGTAGTTAGACATCATAGAGAATCCATTGCGCAGCCGTCAAATCGGACATGGAAGGGCTCTCGTACAGAAATTTATTGCACCCCGTGCTGAGGTGCGAGCGGACGTCTCCCCAGCACGTGGTGCAACAGAAATACCAATAATCAATAAAAAATTAAATAAAATTATTTTTTTTATATCTAATTTAATTTTGACGCAAAATGTTCTAATTAATTAATTAAATACATTTTTATTGAATTCATTGAAGAGTTAACCATCGCTGTTTAATATCATCGAATTCGTTACTGAAAAAGTATAAAATTTAATGTAGCCAATGGATGTAAGCTTCGCAGCTTCAGCTGACAGGCTGGCTGAGCCGGCCGGGCTCAGCTGCTGCGATGAGCTTTACATCTACCTGCTCCTCAGCTCGCTACGCTCCACCGTGACTACGTGTTTTTATAGTGCACCCTATGGGTAGGGCAGATAAGACTTGTATGAATCCGGGTAAAGCGAGCCCATTTTAATGCTATATTTTATTTAATCATTCTAATTTCTTTAAAATAACGCTCTAGTAAAACATCACGCACAGGACTAATTAATGGCATGAAATCTGATTTTTCTTGAACTTTGATTTATTAAAATACAAATTGATGTTCCAGTTATTTTGCAAACTGAACTTACGATGAAATAAAAATATAGGTAATAAAACTTCAATTCAATTCTAACTAAATGATCCGTGTTTGTAGATAATTAATATTCAAAGAAATGAAATAACTATGTAACCTAATTCTAGGATTTGTAAAATATTGTACAAAAATATCTGAAAATCATTTTATTGGTAACAGAAATAGTTGAAAGGAATTGTTTTCCGTGCGACATGTTGGTCAACTTTCTAAATATTAACAGCAAAGATCCATTGGACTTTGAGGTGTATCTTACTAGTCCTATTACTAAAATTTTGTGAAGATATGTAGACGGCCAGATATTTGTAACTTTTAATACCATAATCAAAATTAAAATCACCGACCCTAAACAATCCATGGGCCCACATTACAATTAAATCGTATTGTATATTATCTGTATTCGATTAATGTATGTGTAAATGTATAAAGACTAATTAGTTGTAACCTTACTAGCTAGACATTATTCAAAACCCATTGCGTAGCCGTCAAGTCAACGCTTGGAAGAACTCTCATACAGAGATTCATTGCACACCGTGCTGAGGTGCGAGCGGACGTCGCCTCAGCACGTGGTGCAACAGCAAACGCTTGTGATTATAATTTATGTATAACTGTATAGTAACAGCAAATATCCCATGGACTTAGATTAAGAGTTATATATTAAACATATAGTTTTACGAGTATGTGTCAATGTATAGTTACTATTTCACGACAGAACGGATAAATAAAGGTATTTGTATACATTTTAAGATAGATTATAGTTAACTAACAGCGCCCCGCAGTTTCACCAGCTTTAAGTTTTGGAACAAAGTGTCATTTATGCTCCGCTGTTATTGGTCCTAGCGTGATGTTATATAGCCTACAACCTTTCTCGATAAGTGGGCAATGTAATATTTTTCTAAGATTTTAGTTTAGGCCCTGTGTTGATATATCAGTCAGTCAGTCAGTTTCTTTTTTTACATATATAGATGTAACATTTTATTGAAATAATCATGAAAATTAGAGAAAGTTCATACTAACGTCGCCTTAAACTTTTATAAACGTTAATAATTCCTTTCTTTGTGCTACCCTTAGCTATAAAAAAATTCAAGTTTCTCCACATGTGCCCCCGCCCGATAGCATTACCTCTCTAAATGCGTTCTTCTCTCGCAATCTCGCTACCACTCCACAATCACACGCATATCTTTCGTAGATCAGTGCACCGTAATAAACAATAATAAATATAAAAGATCATCATTTTATAATCTACCTAATACTTTATATAATAATAATAGATATTAGCATATAACGCCCACTGGCAATGATTCTTGTCAGAATATAGCATTTTTCAGCGCATGTATATTTGAGGGTATAGTAACACCTATTGCACTACTGATGTACTCGTACTATGTCTGACAGTACATATTTGATTATTTTATATTTATTTGTTTTTCAAAAAAATTTATTAAAACTTGTTAACAGCCCACCCAATTGCATTTCATTTTCGTAGATAAATATCTATATAAAGCGTAGAAGCTTGAACTACAGGATTTTATCACTAGATTCCCACTAGAACCCATTTAGAGTTAAAACAGCGACATCTATCTAGGTAAGTTAAAAATACATTGCTTTTAAATGGTTCTGTTTTGAAAGTTATGGAAGAGTATTTACACGGAGTTCAAGTATTAGTATGTAGATGACACTAAAATAAATTTCTATTTGTTTTCACTAAAATATACCCCAGATTATTATTTCAATTATAATTTTCTTAAACTCAAATAGTTTGATCGCCATCCTGTACAACAGAAAAATGATATGTTGATATATGTACCTAATCTGATTTATATACGCAATTACTTATATATACAATATGGAAATAAATACCATTGATGAGCTATAGCTATATTAGGAGAGGGCAATGCCCAGAGTCTCTGCGTGATCGAATAAAAAAATAAGGAGATTCGTAACAGAACCAAAGTTAAGACATAAGTTAAGGGCATAGCCCGGCGGATTGGTAAGTTAATACGCAGATTCAACACAAGATGAACAGACAATCTGAATAAAACCGCAAGATCGCGCTGGTCACAGACCGCATTCAACCGATCCTAATGGAGATGACTTGGGGAGGCCTATAGGTCCAGCGGTGGATATTCTATGGCTCATATAATAATGATGATGATGTGTCGTATATATAAATACAAACTAAGTTTTTTTGACGATGATGGTACTGATAGAATCATAAGTTGTCATGTACGAACGCAGGCAGCCCGTTAAGATGCCCGTTAAGCTAAATATTCAGCGTATTGTGAACACTCGTTGATGAACACACGTATTCAGCAATCCGCTGACATGAAGCTTGGAACCGTTCTAGTGTCTCAGCAGCCCGTTGAAATGCTAGATACTCAATGATATATAAAAAATCTTTTGTTTCTGGCCGCATTTCAAACACAACACGATGATAAGCAGATTTGCGGATAGAACTTGGCTGGCGTTTTAGGTACAAAGTTATAGTTACATTTTGGACAAATGTTTATAAATCTTAGCTTATGGGTTGCCCTGTTGAATAAACTATTATTACAATAGTAGTAAATAGTATAAAATAGTAGTTTCTGCATATACATTATTTCATACATCTCGCAGACTTTAAATAATATAGACTACATTAGCGGTCTTTTCGTTCGGAGCGATCTCTTCCAGGCAACCTGGAATTTATAAATAGATATGATTCAAATGTATTTTCTAAACTCATGGCGTAAATGAACTACCAGTTTTATTTTAAGTAGTATTCTAATAATAACTGCGGCAGCGCATAATCTGAAAACAGAATGAATATTGTAAAACAGTTCCTGAGGCACTGGAACCGACATATGGCGGTATATCCATCCGAAAACAACAAATGTCTCCTTCCTTGGGGAGCAATATTAATAACGTTTGGTTAGTAAGAAACCACAAAAATATCCAAGATCATAGTCACCAACAAACTTAAGATAAGAATTTATGTTCTTATTTTCTCATATATAAGCAGGTTTACATACACAATCAATTTTTTTGTGCTAATCTATCTTTGTTATATATAACCTAACAAGGTTTGGAATGAAAAGCAATTCTCAGTAGTTGATTGTTAAACTCCCAAATTACCGATAGAGAGGCGAGAGTAACTGCTCACCATCCTCTTGTCTACGTTATCATAACAACCAACAACACGATAACTCATTGTATATTAGTATGTTTCTACCTTATCAATGACGGTGGTGTGAGCGTCTATATGTCAGTGAAAACTCTCTTTTTTACATATATATTATCAATGCTTGATACGAAAATAACCGAAGCTACGAAACTTACTACGGCGTTGCTACAGAACTTCTACGACCCCCAGTTTCGGATGATTCACTAAACTTTTTAACGAGGACTTTTTTAATGCTGGAATTATTGTTCCAGAAAAAAACTAGTCTAGAATTTTCATAGAGAAAAGATTAGCTTTTTTGCCAAATAAGAGTTACAAAGTTCATATGTCATCAATAAACTCTCAAATTTTTGCTATTTGTGGGATTTTCTTTAACAATTAATGTGATGTTTTGATCATCAAACCGACAGTTTTTAGATAATATATTATCTGTTTCTGTTATTTATTCTGATAAAACTGGAATGATTTTATTGTCACTTGATAACGTTTTATGGTTTGCATTTATTAGATCTAATGTTTTTTTATAATTTTGATACAATATTATAATAGTGTGGTACGTGACCATAAGCATAGATACGTTATATCTATATATGCTTTCCGTGAGTTATTTAATTTTTCTTTCAAGTACATTGTAGCACGATTTTTTGAAGATTCCTCATCCTTTACTAATAAATTACTATAATTTCCTAATAAATTAATATAGATTCCTATAATTTACTAATAAATTACTAATAAACTAATATAATATATTGTTTATAATTGCACTATTAAAATTTTCTTACGTTGAATGGTGTTGCAATTAATTTATGTAAGAATATGGTTAAAGATAGGAAATTTTAAATAAAACATTTCCATGAAAATATGAAGCACAGCCAGGCAATTTAAAAATCAAACTTCACGATAGGTACCCTCAGTGATCATTCTTGGCTCTTATTTAAGAAATCGATTTTTCACAAATCCAAAACTTTCAAATTAATAAAAAAGCAATATACGAATACGAACAAGAACTTGATTTAACTTCGCACCCAATCTTTACAATGAGCTTTTAACCTCTACGGTATCTAAATGATTCCGTGGTGCAAAATTACTCATTCAATTATAGGACCAGGTTCACAGGCCCACAAAACCAAAAGTTCTCGTTTCCAAAAGCCAAGATCAAATATCATAAGTGCAAACACCCCACGGAGCAGATCTCGTCAGGAAAAATTACACTTTTCAGAGAAAATTATCATGTGATAGTCCCGACTGCAGCTCAAAACTACCATTTATATGTCGGTACTGTAATTTATTAGAATCTAACACGTGACAAACTTTCTACACTTGCATACATGTTTACAAATGCTTGCTGATTACTAATTTACAGAGCAATAAATTAATTAAGTGTAATTCTCCGCTCCAACATTCAAACCTCCCGACCTTCTTATTCCACCCGCATTCACTTTTTTTATCATCGAAAATAACTACTTAAGGCAAAAAAATCAATACAGTGGATTGAGAAATGGTTTATGTAGATGCATTGCTAGTAGCTAGACATTGTTCAGAATCCAATGCGCAGCCGTCAAATCGACACATGGAAAGGCTCTCGTATGGGAATCTATTGCACCCCGTGCTGAGGTGCGAGCGGACGTCTCCTCAGCACGTGGTGCAACAGAAATACTAATAATGAGCAAATAATAAAAATTATAAGTATTTTTTTTGCAGCTTATTTCATTTAACGAAAAATATTCCAATTGATTATGTCAATACTCATTTTTTTTATTTATAAAATAGTTAAAGATTACTCTTTTGGTGGTGCAAACGTGGTACAACAGTAAATACTAAAAATAAATAAATAATTAAAATTACACTTATTTTTTTAATTTTAAACAAAAATATATTTCTAAACAATATTTTGTTTTCATCATCATCGTTATTGTTTCTGAGAGAAAAATAATTTGTTCATCAAATTTAAAAAAAAAGAACGTCACACGATATTTCATTGGTTGATCTGACTCCAAGAAAAGTAGCTTAATGGACTTTGTATTACGGATATCAGACAAAAGAGTAATCCTAGGTGGGGATCGAACCCACGACCTTTGGCGTACAAAATAAGATCTTTAAGTAGTAGTTTTGATTACCAAGAGAAAGGTAAATCAAACTTACATATCACAAAAATATAAAATTATCGATTTAACTATTCGTAAAATTATGTTACAATATGTATCGGAACCCATAATACTTTTCACATAACAACTTTTATCGCAGTAACGTTTTGTCGTACGATTATTTCTGTCAAGGCCCCAACGTTGCGGGACCCCGGCGGTCTCACCCAAGCTTACCGTCGCAGATTGATGTAACGCTCAGCAACGCAGCTTCAGCTGGCTGGCCGGCTGGGCCGGCCAGGCTCAGCCGCGGCGGTGAACTTTACATATAATGCTCTAAAAAGGGCACACGCACAGAACTTATGAATTGGATTAAAACCGATTTTCATTGAACATTGGTTTATTGAAATTTAATTTGATGTTTCAATTAATTGCAAACTGAAACTAAATATAGATAAAACAAACATATAGATAACAACACTTTAATGTAATATTTTTTCGATAAGATAAATAAAATATGAAAAGGAAAAATGGTGAACTGTTTGTAGATAATTTATTTTCAAGGAAATCAAATTGCTATATAACCTAATTCTAGGATGTATTAAATATTGTACAAAAAGATCTGAGAATCGTATCATGGTTAATGCAAACCGTTGAATGGAAATGCGATAGAATTCTGGGTTCCTGTGCGACATGTCACTAACATGTCAACTATACAAATTTCTACACTTAATGTGTAGAAATTTGTATAGTTGACAGTAAATATCCATTGGGCCTTGAGGTGTGTCTTACTAGCTCTATTACTGAAATGTCGTGCAAATATGTGGACGTACGGATATTTGTTACTTGTAGTACCATAATCAAAATTGAAATTCAAAAATAATAAATCTATATCTATTCATACACGTGAAAATGTAAATTGACTATACAGATGCAATCTTAATAGCTAGACATTATTTAGAACCCATTGCGCAGCCGTCAAATACAACCACACAGCCGACATATGATGGGCTCTCGTACAGGAATCTATTGCACACCGTGCTGAGGTGCGAGCAGACGTCTCCTCAGCACGTGGTGCAACAGCAAACGCTTGTGATATAGTATTTAAGTATAACTGTATAGTTACAGCAAATATCAAATCGACTTTAAAGATTAAGAATTATATTTTAAACATATAATTTTTTGAGTATGTGTATAGTTACTATTTCACGAGAGGACAGATAAATAAAGATATTTTATTTGGATATATTTTAAGATAGATAATAGTAAACTAGCAGCGTCCCGCGGGTTCACCCGCATTAAGTTATAGAACAAACCTAGTGTTACGTAAGGCTCCGCTGTAATTTGTCCTAGGGTGATGCTATATAGACTTATATAACAATTATATATATAACTTATATACACCGTTATATACCTATCTCGATAAGTAGGCTACGTTATATTTCTGATATTTTACCTTAGGCCCTATTTTGATATGTCAGTTAGTCAGTCATACTATTCTTGCTTTAGACTTTTTAATAGTAACATTTTCAAAATTACTTTCTCAGATCTACCCTACGATATAAGGGAAAACACTTCAAAATTTCAAGTTCAACCCTAATAGTTTAGACGCAGCGTTGATATGCTAGTCAGTCAGTGAGACAGTTTCACTAATCATAATATACAGAATAAACGAAATAAACCTGCAAATTAGCATTATTAATAATTCACTGAAGACGATAAATATTATTTTGAAGAGTTGTTGTAATACCTGAGAATGCGACATCCTATGGTGAGACCGGTCCACCGGCACAACTGACTTGGGCCCGGAACGCAAGCGTGCGCAACAGCGTCTACGCATGTGCCCCCGCCCGATAGTATTAACTCTCTAAACGCGTTCCTCTCTCGCAATCTTGCTACCACTCCACAATCACACACATTTCTTACGTATACCAGCATACCGTAATATCGAACAATAAATATAGAAGATCTTAAAATTTGTAATCAACCTATTACCCTATATAATAATAATAATGGATATTAGCATATAACGCCTACTGGCAATCACTGTTGAAAGAAAATAGTATTTCTTCTGTTCTATAATATATTCAAAACTGCGCTCTAAGCTCATTTCAAATTTTAGTTACAGCGTATATATGTAGGAACACCTATTGCATCTACTGATGTACTAACTATGCCTGACAGTACCATTTTATTTACTTCGTTATTGTTTGTGTTCGTAAAATGTAATCGATACTTGTTGTAAGTCCACCGTATTACGTTTTGTTTTCATAGCTAAATATACAAAGAAAGCTTATGAGCTCGATCAAAAAGATTGCATCATTCAATTCTGCATCCCCCTTGCAATAAAAATCAGCGACATCTATCTACGTAAGTTTAAAATACATTACTTTTAAATGGTTCTGTTTGAAAGTTGTGGAAGGGTAACTTACTCGGAGTTCAGGTATTAATATGTAGATGGCACTAAAATGTATTTATGTCTTCCCAATTTCGTATTTCAACTATAATTATCTTAAACAACTTAATTAATCTCATATTAGAACGCCATTCTGGACAACTGGAAAACTTATTCCAAGTGATCCATATATAAGATTTGGAAATAAATTAATAATAACTTATACCATCAACTAGCTATGGAGAGGAAAATGCTAAGAGTCTCTTTGCGCGATCTCAAGGATTTGTAACGGAACAAAAGTTACAGACCTTGACTGGCAGATTCGAAAAATCAAATGGGCAAAGGGCAGAGCACTTGATACGCAGAACCGCTGGATGATAGATCGCGCTAGGCACAGGCCGCATACAACCGGTCCTAATGGAACCCTATTTTGGGAGACCTATGTCTAGCAGTAGACGTCTCATCTCATATGATGATGATCATACCAAAAAGGGTGCGACACACACCACGAAATTAGCGTCTAGACCATTATCTTTATCTCCTATAACTACCTAGGAATATTTACAAAATATTGGATTAGATCGTTTGCCCTGATATAAAGGCATTTTCAAATTGGTATACTATAGAAACCGTATTATAAATATCTGAATCAGTCATATCAATAAAGTTTGTTAAATAAAGTTACAAGATATGTTTCCAATATTATCTAACTTTCCAAAGCAGATTAATTGCCTCTATATGGCGCTTTATACTAAGCATTATTTTGATATACATATAGTGTAACAATATTCCATATTGTAGTTTTTTAAGTTTTAAGTTTCACCAGTGTTTAGCCTAACTGTGGCTTAATTTGGCAGATACAGTAATGAGTAGGTACCGTTTGGCTATCGCGCATCAAAAAAATGAATTTATTAAGTCGTTTATCTATCTTATCATTTTGTTAGGTTACTATAATCCTCCATCTTCGAACAGAAGACATTTCTTTCTGTTAAATTTGTGATTCTGAGTTAGATCGTCTGCACAAGATTTCCTAGATTTCATAAACCCATACACAGTCTCTGCTACAACATTGTACAGTCGCATGGAGTGGTTTTGGCGTCAGTGCCCTACTACATTTAGAACGCACCTAAAAGTTATGGCATAAAGGCCCCGTAAATATAGAACATCTATGCTCTTTCGCGAATGCTTAGTTCTTAAAATTAACCGCAAGCACTGTACTCTGATATATGAACTGCTCCAATAGCGAATGAAGTGCAGTGCGCAGTAGTATACCTCATAGAACCAGTCAGGCAAGGCGTCAATTTTATATTATTAGTTTACATCTCTCATCAACTTTAAGATAATAAAAACAACATTGACGGTCTTAACGTTCTAAGCGATCTCTTCCAGGCAACCTTAAATATTATAGTGATATGATTCAAATGCATTTGCTAAACTCATATCGTAAATGAGCCACTAATTTTAATTTTTGTATACTAATAATAACAACAGCAGCACATTAAGTAACAGCAGTATGAATATTGTAGAACAGTTCCCGAGGTACCGAAACCGACCTATGGCGGTATATCCATCCGAAATAGACAAATGACTTCTTTCTTGGGAAGGAAAATAAATAACGTCCGTTTCAACCAGATAAAAAAATTTCCTAGATCATGGTTAAAACTTAAAATTATGATTTATGTTTCCATTTTCTTATAGATTAGTAGTTATACATACACAATTGATATCTCAGTGTTCATCTTTCTTTGTTATATCTAACCTTACAATGCTTGAAATGACAAGCAATTCACTGTAGTTGATTGTGAACTCCTAAATTCCAACCAATACAGTTACATGTGTAAAACTTTCCATTTTAAATACCGCATTTTAAATAAAAACAGATATATACGAGATAAACAAAAAATGTAAAAAATGTAAAAATACCATGTGCAAACACACAAAAAAACAAACTAAAGGAATTTTTAGATATGCTTGAGTTTTATCTGGCGTAACAAATTCTTACAAAGAGCTCTAATCCGCTAGGCTACCTAACTGATTCCCTATATAGCAAAATTTCTTATTCAAATGATAAACAAGGCCTATGAAACCAAATGTTCTTATTTTTACCAGCTAAGATCAAAACATAAAAATAAGTACTGGTGCAAACATCCCACGGAGCAGATCTCGCCATTAAAAGTAACACTTTCCAAAAAATTACCGTGCTGCGGTTAAATAAGCATTATATGTCGATATTGAATATGAGTGACAATCTTTCTACACTTGCTGTATAGAAATTCAAATTTGCAGAGTCATGAGTTAAGTAAGTGACATTCTCCGCGCCGATAAGTTAAGCCTCACTTCCTTCTTATTCCACCCGCAATAACTTTGTTTAGCTTCGAAACTAGTAACGCCATCTATTGTTATGACAAGTTTTTATTACAGTTGATTGGGAATTGGTTTAAGCAGATACATTGCTAGTAGCTAGACATTATTGAGAATCCATTGCGCAGCCGTCAAATCGACACATGGAAGGACTCTCAATCAGAATTCATTGCACCCCGTGCTGAGGTGCGAGCGGACGTCTCCTCAGCACGTGGTGCAACAGAAATACTAATAATAAGTAAATAATAAATATTACATATATTTTTATCTAATTTTATTGTTAAGAAAGATATTAAAAATATTTTTTTAGTTTTGTTCAAAGAATAGTTAACCATCGCTGTTTTATATCATCCAAGTCGTTTCTGAAAAAAATGTAAATATAAATAGTTCTCAAATTCAGACGACGTCTCATAGGTAGCTTAAATACTTGTATTGCGGATATCAGATATCAGTAATAATCCAGGGTAGGGATCGAGCCAACGACCTTTGACGTAAGATAGTATCACTACAATCTGCGCAACCGTGCCCGTCAAATTTAAGTTATCTTAATTACTACGGAAAAGGTTAATCGAACTTACATTTCATAGCAATATTCAATTAAAAGATTAAAATAAACTATTCGTATTAACTAACATGTTACTATATGTATAGGAACCCGTAATACTTTTTTACATAACAAACTTTTATCGCAGTATTGTTTCCTCGAATGATAATTTCTGTCACGGCTCCGACGTTGCTATGCCCCGTCGGTCCCACCCGAGCTTACCGCCGCAGATGGACGTAACGCTGAGTAACGCAGCTTCAACTGGCTTGCCCGCTGAGCCGGCCGGGCTCAGCCGCGGCGGTGAGTTTTGCATCCACCTGCTCCTCAGCTCGCGGCCTGACTCGCCCCTCTACGACTACGCGTTTTAAAATTGCACTCTAGAAGTAGCGCAGTTAAGATTACTTAAGAGTCAAGGTAAAGCGAGTCGATTTAAATACTATTATTATATTATATATTATATATTTAATATATTTTATTTAATCATCCTAATGTTTCTTTTAAATTATTCTTTAGACAGACATCACGCACAGGACTTAATATTTGCATGAAAGATGTTTCAATTATTTTGCAAACTGAATCTTATAATGAAACAAAAATATAGTTAACATTCAATATAACATTATTTCAATAAAATGTATAAAACATAAAAAGTAAAAACGATGAAATGTGTTTGTAGATAATATTTTGAATATATTGTAATTAATATTCAAGGAAATCAAATTTCTATATAACCTTATTCTAGAATATGTGAAATATTGTACGAAAAGTTCTAAGAATCGTTTCATAAGTAATGAAAATTTTTGAAAGAGATAGCGATATCATTTTGGATTTTCTTGCAACACGTTACTAACAATACAAATTTCTACACATTAACAGCAAATATCCATTGATCTTTTAACGTGTGTCTTACTAGCCGTATTACAAAAATGTCGTAAGGATATGTAGACATACGGATCAGCATATCAGCCATAAGACGGCCACTGCTGGACATAGGCCTCCCCAAGTAATCTCAAATTGGACCGGTTGTATGCGGCCTGGGTCCAGTGTGATCCTACGGCTCTAGTCAGACCGTCTGTCGTATTGCGGTCGAACGCCCTACACTGCGCTTGCCGGTACATGGTCTCCGTCCCAGAACCTTAAGACTCCGCGTACCAAATGCCCTGCCCACTGCCAACACGCTGGTAACACACATTGGATTAAAACTTTCGAACTTATTTACACTGAGGTATGTCGAATGAGAAGACGTTTCGCAGTTTTCCAAACGCTGTCCGAGTGGGATTCGGCACTGGACCTGTTTCTTGAAGATAGACTATGTGTCCTAGATCAACAACATACAAGTCAACAAATTCAAGAAGCAAGCTTTAACTAAAACTCTTAACTATAACACATTGCTTTAGTTTTCATGTTCAATCGAAGATCCCCCTATTGAGAGACTCGATTGCGGTCTTCGATACATACAAATATTTACTACTTTTATTACCATAATCATAATTTAATTCCATGAATTCCATGTACCAACATTACAATTAAAGCGTAACCGTGTATTATCTGCATTATATTTACAAATTTTAACATTATTCAGAACATATTGCGCAGCCGTCAAATCGACGCTTGGAAGGACTCTCGTACAGAAATTCAGTGCACACCGTGCTGAGGCGCGAGCGGACGTCTCCTCAGCACGTGGTGCAACAGCAAACACTTGTGATATAG
>JACJUM010003259.1:17813898-17824752 GCA_020976665.1 Heortia vitessoides
AAATGAAATTGCTATGTAAAGTAATTCTAGAATTTGTAAATACTGTACAAAAATAATGAATATCGTTTTATTAATAATGACAACCGTCGAAAAGAATTGCGATAAAATTTTGGATTCCCAAACCACAGTTAGTAAATACTAATTTCTACATAATAACCGCAAATATCCATCGGGTTTTGGGATGTGTTTTACTAGCCCTATTACTAAAATATACCATAATCAAAATTAAAATTAGAAAAATACAGACACTAAAAAATCCAAGTACCAACATTACAATAAATCGTAATCGTGTATAATCTGTATTCCATTCATATTCATGAAAATGTAAAGAGGCCTAACAGTTGCAATCTTACTAGCTAGACATTATTTAGAACCTATTGCGCAGCCGTCAAATCGACACATGGAAGGACTCTCGTACAGGAATCTATTGCACACCGTGCTGAGGTGCGAGTGGACGTCTCCTCAGCACGTGGTGCAACAGCAAACACTTGTGATATAGTATTAAAGTTTCACTATATAGTAACAACAAATATTCAATGGACTTTAAAGATTAAGGTTATACTCGTATTTTAAACATATAATTCGAGTATCTGTTTTGTTACACGGCAGAACAAATATATAAAGATATTTTATTTGGATACATTTTAAGGTAGATAATTATGTAATAAACAAGTAACGTTCCATGGTTATAAAGGGTAAATTTCCAAATTTCCCTTCTTAGTGCGCTATAAAAGAAAACACTTCAAAATTTCGAATTTCTTACACTTATAGATTAGATGCTGCGTTATAATGTCAGTCAGTAAGTCATGTAGCTACATCAATAAAATATAATATATATTAAATACAGAATGGACAACACAAGCCTGCAAATAAGTATAATTAAAAATACTACCCAATAAGGTCTCCACATATGTCTCCGCCCGACAGCATTAACTCTTAAAACGCGTTCCTCTCGCTAGCACTCCACAATCACACACACTTCTTTCGTAGACAATATATAATAATAAATATAGAAGATCTTCAAATTTATAATCAACCTAAATACTCTATATAATAATAATAATTTTCATTAACATGTGAGGCCCTATTGCAACCACTCTCGTTAGAAATAATCATTTCCTTCGTTCTTTACAACAATACGCCCTATGCCTCAAATTTCTTTCTAAACGTCGCTCTCGGCTCATAACTTTTAGTTACAGCGTAAATATGTAGGAATACCTCTTGTAATATTAATTTACTATTTATTTCATTCATAATTACCATTTTGTTTAATTCATAATAATTAGTTTGCTTAAAATTAATCGGAACTTGTTGTCAGCAAACCCTATAGCGTTTTATTTCTGTAGCTAAATATGCAAAGAAAGCGTAAGAAAAAAGTATTAGGTTATATCATGCATTTCTGCCTACCTTTTAGAGTAAAAACAGCGACATCTATCTACGTAAGTGTAAAACTCATTGCTTTTGGTTGGAAATGGTTCTGTTTTGGAAATTGTAGAAGAGTAACTTACTCGGAGTTCAGGTATTAGTATGTAGATGGAAATAAAAAATATTTCTATTTGTGTCTCCAATTTCATATTTCAAATATAATTTTCATAAACTCAATTAGTTTGAATGCTACCCTATGTTAAACTCCCAAATTACCTATAGAGAGGCGAGAGTGACAGCTCACTATCCTCTTGTGAACGATATCATAACAACCAACAACACGATAACTTGTTGTATACTTATATGTTCCTCATAAATGACGGTAGTGCTTGCGTCTATATGTCAGTGGGAACCCTATTTACATATATATGTGTATATATATATATATATATAAATTATCAACGTTATATACAAAAATAAGTGAAACGAACACTACGAACCACCACTCGTAGTTATCGTGCTATAAACCTTTCTGCCGTATAAGAGTTCCAACGTTCATATGTCGATCAAGTATATTATTTATTCACAATAATGGAATGGGGCAAAGGATTTCAGTCACTGAAATATTCAAGACATTGTTATAAAATTACGATTCAAACCTATTCTAATAATAACTTTTACAAAGATGAGTGCTGCGAGTTTGTATTGACTCTCATTCTTACAATTTTTATGATTTTATGCGTTAATAAGAATATTTCAGGGATCAAATATATACTTACCGGGTGATAGCTTTAATATTATATCAACGTTACCTAATTAAACAACAAAAATATACGAAAAATGACATTAACCCATCCATTAATATCATTACATTTGTTAAACGTATAATTTTATAATGATATTATTTTTAGTTTTATTGTAAACCTTAAATTTACAAACAATAATATTATTAGTAATACGAATGATATCTTACAGGTAACCTTATAACTTGTTAATAATTACCTACAGTTTGTTACCTAAGCTCTACGTATACATTAAGTAGGTATACGGCAAGCACTAAAGTATGCACCACTTAAGCAGTATCTAATACATATATTCATTTCGTCTATATTCATTTTCTTGTCATTGTAAGTCTATATATATATTTTAATGAGCACTGTTAAGTCAATCAAAACGGAAACGGGCAATAGACGAGACAAAGTTGAAATAATTGTTAAAATAGTAACTTTCTTACCTATATTATTAGACGCTGCAGGATTTTTTGAGCAGAATATACTGCACAAAACATGTAAAAAAAATTCATAATTTGTATAGTGTGTTTGAGTTAATAAAAATTTATTACCATATTATTATAAACTTATAGAGTGAACAGATAACAAACGTAAGTGATAACAAATCAATGAACCACAATGTTTGTAGTGTAGTTTGAAATTTTCAATTATTTCTTAGTTCCGTTTATCTCAATAACCAGAGCGAATTTTTTTTTGTATAGCAGTGTTATTTTATGTGCAGTGCACAAACCCGGAATCTATATTGTTAATTCTATTAACTTTGCTATAATTAGAGGAAGTAACTACAGCACTGTTTATTGATTCCTCTTTGTCACCTTCCTTTGTGATGATAAAGAAAAAATATAAATGTCCTATCCACGCTGGTCTTAACATTCTTTTTCCTTGCATAATAATACATTGCAAATATATTGTGGCGGACATACTAGGAACCCATAAAATGAAGAGGCTATGGAGCTAAGTAAAATAAAATTTAACATAAAAGCGCCATCTAGGAATTGCCATACAAAATATTTACCTGCTATCATAAGGAACACTTCAGACAAGTTAGAAACTGCCTCATAATGAAATAATATTAGCCACCGACAGATGTCGTAGATTGACCTGAATAGAAAATAATAGGGCGCGAACAATTTAGGTTATAAATAAAAGATTATTTTATTCGCTTTGAGTTAATATTTCCGTACCTACTTCATATAAACATTACATAAAGAGCTTGGTTTGGTAAAATCTAGTTTAATAATTTCAATGACATCCTCAACCATAATCATCACAAATTCATTTAAACCGAAATATTCATACACTGTATTAAAGATAGTAAGTAGCACCGAATGAAAATGTACACGCGTGTTATCTTTTATAACAATCGAAAATATTTTGCCAAGAAGTATTGGCAAACATTACTTTTTCCTGGTGAAGCCTTCTTAATACTACAAATAAAAGTCTACAGCAAGACTTAAATATGTAACGCTCTCTCGAAATATGACGACATAACAAAATAGTAGTTAAAGTTCTTAAAGGACACAGGAAAGTTGTTTAAGCTTAACATTTTACTATCTACATAAAGACCGCGTTTTATCTTAAAATACTCAATGTATTTATATCAAGATTGATTTGGATTAGTATTAATCTACATTTAAATTTCATAAAAAATATGTACAAACGATCTAGGTAGCTCCATAATAAAACTTTCATATATATATTGTAAAACAACCAACACCGTTAATCGTAAATCCCAAACTTTCAAATCTTTAAAAAAATATATACGAGACCTAGCCAATAGCCAAAAAAAATTATGAAGATCACATATGAGCAAAAAACCAAACCCAAACTAAAAGACCAAAAAAACCAAAACTAAAAGAATTTATACATGTGCATGACTTCGATTTGGCGAACCCAATGATTACAATGAGTTCTTATCAGCTAGGCTACCTGACTGACTCAGTATGTGGCGAAATACAGGACAATAGCCTTAAGAAGCTTTTCCACAAGCAAACATACCACGGGGCAGATCTCGCGAAGTAAAATAACACATTCCAGAAAAAACAATCGTGCAATAGTCCCGACTACCTTACCATTTATACGTCGTTAACGTTATTTATTAGAATATCACACGTGGCAAACGTTCTACACCTGTATACAAAGACACTCTAATTTACAAAGTAATGACTTAAGTAACTGACATTCTCCGCGTCATATCAAACATCCCTTCCTTCTTGTTCTAAACTTAGTTTTATTAACTTAGTTTAGCATCCAAAACAAGTATTTCGAACGCCATCTATTGTAATGACTAATATTCATTTCAATGGTTTAGGAAATGGTTTAAGTAGATGCATTGCTACTAGCTAGACTATTCAGAACCCATTGCGCAGCCGTCAAATCGACACAGAAGGGTCCACGTACGGGAATCTATTGCACCCCGTGCTGAGGTGCGAGCAGACGTCTCCTCAGCACGTGGTGCAACAGCAATACCAATAATGCATAAATAATAAAAATTACACATATTTTTTTTATATCCATATTCATTTTAATAAAATTTATTCGAATATCTATATATAAAATCGTTTCTAAAAATTATTCAAAAATTTCAATAAAAATAACTAACCAACGAAATACTAATAAAAAAGGTAAATCAAACTTTCATTTCTAAAAAAAAATTAAATAATGAAATTGAAATAGACTACTCGTATAAATATGTTAATCATAAAACTTTTTCATATATCAACTTTTTGTAGCAGTAACGTTTCATCGAACGATGGTTTCTGTCACGACTCCAACGTTGCGATGCCCCGGCGGTCCCACCCAAGCTTACCGTCGCAGTTGGATGTAACGCTGAGCAACGCAGCTTCAGCTGGCTGGCCCGCTGAGCCAGCCGGGCTCAGCCGCGGCCGTGAACTTTACATCCACCTGCTCCTCAGCTCGCGGCCCGCCTCGCCCCTCCGCGACTACGCGTTTTTTTTTATATTGCACTGTAGGTGTAGGGCAGATAAGACTTCTTGGAATCAAGGTAAAGCGAATGTTTACAAAGTTAATTTTGAAAAGTAAAACCGTTGAACTGTAGATAAATATTCAAGGAAATGAAATTGTTATGAAACTTAATTCTAGGATTTGTTAAATATTGTACAAAAAGATCTGAGGGACGTTTCATGGATAATCAAAATCGTTGAAAGTAATTTCGATAAAATTTTGGATTCCCGTGCAATAGGTTACTAACATGTCAACTATACAAATCCCTACACATTAACAACAAAGATTCATTGGGCTTTGAGGTGTGTCTAGTACTAGCATTATTACTAAAATGTCACGAAGATATGTGGACGTACGGATATTTGTTACTTTTAATAGCATAATTAAAAATTTAAATTTCACAACCATTAAACAATTCCATGTGCCAACATTACATTTATAGCGTTATCGTGTATTATCTGTATGCATTCATATACGTTCAAATGTAAATAGACCAAATAGTTGCAATCCACTAGCAGAACATATTGCGCAGCCGTCAAATCGACGCTTGGAAGGACTCTCGTACAGAGATTCAGTGCACACCGTGCTGAGGTGCAAGCGGACGTCTCCTCAGCACGTGAAGCGTAAGCAAACAGTATGATATGGTATTTAAGTATAACTATGTATATAGTAACAGCAAATATCCAATGGACTTTAAAGATTACGATTTATTTTAAACATAACACTTTCCGAGAATGTGTCGATGTATAGTTTCTATTTTACGACCGAACAGTTGAATAAAGATATTTTATTTGTATACATTTTAAGATAGATTATAGTTAACTTAGTTTTAGTTTATACCCTGTGTTGATAGTTCAGACCTTTCGTCAGTTTCTCCTTTTATATGTATATAGATATAACCTTTTATTTAAGTAACCATGAAAATCAAAAAACGTTCACTTTTGTTTAACCTTAGGCTATTTGAAAGGGAAATTTTCAAAATTCCTGTCTTAGTGGTACAACGTAATACAAATAAACGCTATGAAAAAAACACTGTATAATTTTAAGTTTCTAACCCTTATAGCTTAAATCCTGCGTCGATATGCCAGTCAGTCAGTCAGACAGTTTTACCTATTGTAATATGTATATAGAATGGACGAAATAAGCCTGCAAAGAAGCTGAATTAAAAATTCACTGAAAATAAAAATTGTTTCGAAGGGATAATACCAAAGAACATGACTTCCTTCGGTTAGATCGGTCTACCGGCTCGACTGACTTAGACCCGACCCGCACGCGTGGGGACACTTACTACCTCCCTCGCAACCTCACTGGCACTCCACAATCACACACCCTTCTTTCGTAGACCAATAATATATAATAATAATAAATATAGAAGATCTTCAAATTTGTAATCAACCTAATACCCTATATAATAATAATGGATATTAGCGTATAACGCCTACTGGCAATCACTGTTGAAAAAAAATAGTATTTCTTCTGTTCTATAATATATTCAAAACGGCGCTCTAAGCTCATTTCAAATTTTAGTTACAGCGTATATATGTAGGAACACCTATTGCATCTACTGATGTACTAACTATGCCTGACAGTACCATTTTATTTACTTCGTTATTGTTTGTGTTCGTAAAATGTAATCGATACTAGTTGTCAGTCCACCGTATTACGTTTTGTTTTCATAGCTAAATATACAAAGAAAGCTTATGAGCTCGAACAAAAAAAATCCCCCCTGCAATAAAAAACAGCGACATCTATCTACGTATTTAAAATACATTACTTTTAAATGGTTCTGTTTTGAAAGTTATGGAAGGGTAACTTACTTCGAGTTCAGGTATTAGTATATAGATGGCACTAAAATGTATCTCTATTTGTCTACGTGCGCACCGAGATGGGACAAATGAGTGGAGTCGCGTATTATTCACAGATGAGAGCCGTTTCTGTGTTAATTTCGTGGATGGACGGAAGAGGATATGGAGATATCGTGGAGAACGATACAACCAAACAAACTTTACGGAAACGAAAAGTGGCATTTGGTGGAGGATCAGTAATGGTATAGGGTGGCATATGTTTAGGAGCTCGCACAGACTTAGTGCTTATTGAAAACGGATGTCTTACTGCACAGCGATACGTAACAGAGACTACATTTCGTTTTCATGCACGATAACGCGCGCCGCCATACTGCTCGTATCGTGAGTACCTGAATGAGGTTGGCATTAGTCAAATGAACTGGCCAGCGAGATCACCGGACATGAACCCTATAGAACATGCCTGGGGTATTCTGGGAAGAAGAGTTCGACAGAGAAATCCAGCTCCCAGGAATGTTTAAGAACTTAAACAGGCATTAGTGGAAGAGTGGAATAATTTGCCTCAACCAATGATCGATGGCCTTATTCTGAATATGGAAAATCGTATCCAAGCTCTCCAAAGTGCCCGTGGAGGCAACACACGCTATTAATTTTATGACTTTTGTGTTATTTTTGTAAAAAAATCGATTTGAAATCTCACACTCCTAGTGCCTTATTTTACTAATTATCGTAATTAACGTTTATTTCCTTTGAAACCGGATAACTAGGAGCTTATTTTGATATAATTTAGTTAGTTTATAAATTCAAGGCAAAGTGATGTGTCCTGATACCTGATGACCGAAAAATATTTTTTTAAAAATCATTGAAAAAATCAACCTTTTTTTGTGTTCCCCTAAATGTGCCGGTGTTGTAGTTTGGACGCCACCCTGTACAACTGGAAAACTCTTTCGAAATGATATGTTGATATATGTGTCTAATCTGATTTATATACGCAATTATATATACAATATGGAAATAAATTAATAATAGCATATACCATAACGAGCTATGTAGAGGGAGTAATGCTCGGAGTCTCTTTGCGCGATTGAATCAAAATTAAGGAGATTCTTAACAGAACCAAAGTTAGAACATTAGTGAAAGACATGACCCGGCGGATCAGTACGTTGAAATGGCAGTGGGCAGGGCACTCGATACGCAGAATCGATGGCTGATGGAGTCATAAGGTTCTGGAATAGAAACAAATAGTCCACCTGTGCGATTTCTGGTTAAATCACCATGATTAACATATTGTCAATTTGGCTTAGTCAATTAAATCAATAAAATTAACAGTTTTTTAAAAATAAATCTCAGTGTTAAAGATTAATTTGTTTAAGATATTACTATGGAGTTATTGTATTACAAAAATCTTTGTTTTAAGTAGCAGAAACTTACGTCGAATCGGACAAATAAAATATCTTAACTTAAAATATCTTACGCAACTATTTAAACTTTTATACATAACCCCCAAGGAAATAGTTAATTACTTTATTAGTACTAAATAAAAATCTTTTTTTAACATAGACGTATCCTCGGTCAAGTGAAACCTTCTAGTAAATGATCTACATCATCGTCAGTAAATTAGTCAATCAGACTGATCGGCTCTGAAAATAACAGTTAAGAGCTTCACCTAACTTACCTAAAATAAGTTTGTCGTCGGAGATTTTGGGTATGAGATTCAAAACACTAGATGCTTATGCGATGATTTTTTAAGACAAGTCCAAAGAGGTTAGTATTTTTAGTTTTCATAAATATATAAAAGCTTTTTGAGGTGAAATTGGGCCCGTAGATATAAGAGATGATGCGAAAGAAAACAATACATTTATACGGTAATTAAACGCCGAACGCGAAATCTGGCGTTTACGTTATATCTGTAATATTCTTTAGAAGTTAATATAATTTATCGATAAAGAGAAGAAATACAAAGTTAAGTAAAATAAATTTGTTGTAAAATCCATGATGTATAATAGTTTGTAATGACTGCATTGTAGAGTGAGTTTGATTAAAAGAATATTGCAAAACATCATTTTAGCCAATTCTAAACGAACACAATGAACTGAAATGTAAAAGTGTGAATAAATGCATTGACAGGCTATCAATAGGGTGTATTTCATTTCATTCATTGAATTTTTATACTTTCACTAGCCGTGCCCCGCTGTTTCACCCGCGTTTAACTGTAGAACTTTGCACCACCCCTCTCCCCCTTTAACCCTCTTGAAAGATGATTTTCAAAAAAACATTTTACGCGAATCTTAAGACTTCAATGAACTTCAATAAAGATAAATATATGATAATAAACAATAAAGTATACTGAATTTCATTCGAATAAATCAAAAACAGTAAAGTTTCAGGCAGACAAAGTTTTGCACCCCCGTTTTACCTCCATAGGTAAAGAAATAGCAAAAATCTTTCTATATATTTCCGCTATTATACGCTATAAAAGGAAGCTCAAAAGCAGAATTTTAAGTTTCTAACCCTTATAGCTTAGGTTTCAGGCCAGTTAGCTACCTAACGATATGAAAACCTGTTATTTAGATAAGTAATGAATTCGCATCTCTCTTATCATACTCGTTTGTATAATAAAAGAGTTTTATATTCATATTATTTTTGATCTACAAGTAAATACAATAATCGAATGGAAATCGGCAATAAACAAAAAACCTATTTAATTTTAGGGTCCGTTAGTAGATATATTAAAGTTTAATATCAGACCGCCTTAAACTTGAATATATCAATGTTCCTAGTGTTTAAATTTTAAATATATACAGAATCCAAGTTTGTTATTCATCTACTGGAATACCTAACTATGTTTTTTATGATTGGTGTTTAATTATTAAAGCAGTTATTATGAAATTAATTAAAGTATTTGAAATAACTTCAGATATGTATTTTTTGGTAGTAAGTAGCATGATTAACACCGGTTTTTATAAAAATATTAGCTTAAATGGTATGATAACATATTCAACTCAGCATCACTTTTATAGAGAACAGATAGCGTCATCTATCTTTATACATTTAAAATACATTCCTTTTTAGAATTCAGAATCAGTAGTTTCGAAAGGGTTTCTCAGTGCATGTAATAGTATGTAGATGGCACTAATTATGTCAAAGATAAAGAAATACACATTACCTTGATGTTATATATTTTGATCCACAAAAGAAGTTTAAACAATAAATGCTCTTTGCTTAAGTAAAGTAAAAAAATAATAGACTGACGTTCGTTTTTTACATTCGTTTTTATATCAAGATTTAACAATTGATTATACTTACCGACGGCTTACATATTTATATTAACCAACAAATTATGAAGGCTATCTTATGTGTTACATAAAAAAGGACATCTCGGCTAGAGTATAATGCAATATATTTAGGAATTACTGCATCGCTTAATGATCAACTTATATAAGTAAGATTTCTGTTACCCTACACTGAATAGTGGTAATCAAATAGGATACTAATAATTCATATTTGTCTCTCTATCAAACGTTGTGGCTGTGCTGTTTTGTCTGGCGCGATGAAACTTTATAGGGTTACCTTAAGTTCACTGGGCATGCGTATTGATTCAAAATAGCTCTTACAGTTTATGCACTCCTAGTCTTGTGGTATCGTAACATTCATTCATTACTGACTCCCAATTAAAAAAAATGATCATTCAGACAAAAGTCGGTTTCACTCGGTGAATATATAAAATACATGTTTTAAATAGAAGTAAACTTTTAACATTTAAACATATAATACATAATTGATTTCAACTATAGAAAAAGAGGATTTAAATTGATAGCAAAATCATTACAACAAAAAGTACACACAGTACTTTTATTATAACTAAAAGTCCCGCTGGTCAAACAAAACTCTCTTCATGATATATATATATATATATATATCATGAAGAGAGT
>JACJUM010003259.1:17826417-17894824 GCA_020976665.1 Heortia vitessoides
TACTGAAAACAATATTTTAGTGCCATCATAATTAATTTAAAAACTTGTGGCACCACATCTAATTTTGACATGCCTTACCAGACTAACATAAAATTGTAAGAGTTACTTGTATCTACGGCTACCAGATAGCGTCATGCATTGTCACTGCTATGCATCTATCCTTTTCTACAAAAGGGGCTTAAGTGCATATGTATTATTTGTATCCAATCTGTCCTTGCTCTTGAGATAGTGCATGGACTTGAGATACTAACTTATTGTATCGTAGTGTGCACAACATAAAATGTAAGCAAATGCATCTAGAACATGCTATCTTAAAATATTAATGTCACCGCTATTATTTAATGTCCTGATAACTAGACTGGTATTATATTTATTTAATATATAGGTGGAACGCTGTTGGTATTTTAATGGTTATTTACTCCTGAATTTCCAAGTTCATAATAACTAAGGCCAACGGCCCAACCACTTATATGCAGGCAAAATAAAATACAGCAGCATGCCTAACCGATTAAAGACTTTTTAAGGTTTTTCTTGGTTTACCCAATATATTTTTATACGAACTCATAAAGAGTTAAGCTGCAGAAATATTAGTTCCAAGTATCCTCTACTGCAAAAGCGGAAAGTTACGGAATGCATCAAACATATAGGCTTTAATATATCAAAAACGTGAATCATCTCTATATTCAGTATTCGAATGCAGTTTACACAGAGTGAAAAGGAAAAATTAAAGTCCCGAATTTAACCAATGATACCAATTCAACCAATTTAACTAATATCTCATACATTGACCTAACTCTGTGGTAAGTCGCTTAAAGCACTTATGTCACGAACATTAGAGAAATCACAAATCGAAAACTTAAATACGTATTCTTTACACCCAGACACAGGACAAACACAAATATAATGCTCAATATGTTATTGTCCTAGAGCAGTTAGCTTAATTTGATGCTGCACACACATCCCTTTAATTACGCACATTTATTGTCCGTGGACCGGCGGAGTAGAATAGTACTTCCCTCTGCACCAGTAGTTGTTAGAGGCAACATCAGTTAAAGTAGAAAGCGACAGATGATGGTATATCCATCCGAAATTTGAACTACACTATAGTTCAAAAACAACAGGCTGGGGATGAGCAGCAAAATTTCAGTCAAAAAGCAACGTTCTGCGTTTGTCACCAGGCCCGCCCAGCGCGGCAATTATAGGCTAAATCCCTCTTTCTTGGGGAGGCCTATGTCCAAAAGTGGACTTGCAACGGCTGGTATGATGATGATAATTTGTTAGTCGATTAACTTTTGATAAAATATTACATGATTTCTTTAAATCTTTAATCTTACCTTTGATTTTAAAACGATTCAATGTACATTGGAATGTATATCTAATATATTTATTGACTCATATACAAACAATATTTACACACGGTTCAGGTTTATAGTATGTTTATTCGTTGGATTCTTTAAAGATTCACATACTCCTTGCATCATGAATATACATTACTTATGTAGTTGATATCATCTTTAGAACTTACCTATACCTCTAATTTAATTTCCATAATGATTTCTCGGAATAAATTATTTTATTCTATAGAATTGCGCAAACTATTCCTCCTATTTTCATACGAGTTTATTAAGAAAATTATTTATGATTATATGTCTGGTAAAGATAAACGTGTTTATAAATAGTGTAACAAAATTAAGGTTTATTGTTAAAATCATCATTTGTAGAGAGACTTTACTTCTAAGACGGACTCTACTTGAGCGCAAGCTAATTAATGATGAATGAATGTTACGACACCAGAATACTAGGAGTGCATAAATTGTGAGAACTATTTTAGGTCAATGCGCAATGCGCATGCCCGATGATCGGGACCGGGACCGGGTAACCCTACCAAATTAATTTCAACAGATGTGGCAGCACCATCGATATTAAAATGTTTGTTAAAGCGATACTTATTATTTCATTTTATTTGACAAAACTAGTTTGAACATTCAAAGAAGAGTGCCAGATTTTTTTCAACAAAGTTAAGTTAACTGACAGTTTAACGAGCTATGTAATGACTATGTATTTCTTAAAGTTAGATTTAGTTCGAACTTTGTACACAACCGTAAGACCCAGTCTCTGTGTAATCGGTCAATTGAACTATTTCCTGTCTCTTTCTTGTGAGCGGTTCACGTTATGCGACAGATTATAATATGCGGCCATTTTCTTAAACTTTCACTTTAATAATATTGCTATGCAGCTTTTAGAGTAATATATTTGCCCGTCCACAGCATTTACAATAACATCCATATATCGAAGTTAATAAGGTAATATTATATCTTCTATCTTTATTCTGTTTATTCACTGACAAAAAATATGTTTCAAGTTAGATAGAACAACTTTATTCAGTAGTTTAGGACTACATCGCGGACAAACAACTTGACAAAAAATTTCTATATATAAAACAAAAAGCCTGCCTTAATTTTTTTTAGTTAAAAGAGTTAACTTATGAATATATTTTTATTTTATTAATGCTTGCGTACCAGGGTGAATGGCATATTATATTTTAAGCTCTTACCGTGGGAATTAGTATAGGGAACTAACACTGGGCATATGAAACTGTAAAATTGTATTTACACATTAATTCGGTCAAAATCTCGGAATCGGCCATTAACTCTTCCATTTAATTTTAAGGTAAAGTGAACTTCGATATGTAAAAGAATGGTACGTTTTACTATCTTGTCCCTGATAAAATCGTTTATTATTAAATAGGTAACTTATTATTTCATGTTTATTGTTCTCATTTATCTACTATTATCTCATTCACGGGACAGCTGTATTAGTTTGACGACTGTGCTACGAACACTTCCAAAGTAATGTTGCATTTTGACATATATTTTCGTAGACATTAGTCCAACAGGGAGAAACAGAATACTAACATCTCGTCTCTATCAAAGCTCTAATTGCATAAGTGATATCTGCTTTATGGCTGCATAGCCCTCTCGCAGTATCTGCCGCACCCCGCTCCCGCGAGTCATATTAATAGGACGACCACACACACATTAGTATGAAAATGTCTATGTGTTGGTTATTCGCAAATACTGGAGCGAGGGCGCTTTGTATATTATGAACTCCTGGTACAGATGCGGTAAAATTTTGACATATGCTACGAAGGTCCACATTTAAATTATTCAATGTGAACACCTTCAATAACCGGTAAAACTTTCTGTCAGAATTTTGTCATGATTTCATGAAAACCTTTTTAGTAAATATTTTATTAAAATCCTATAAAATAGAATAAATATTATAAATTAGAATGATATCATTATTTAAAATAATATCTTTATTTATGATATAATGATATTTTTAATTATTGCGTATTCAAGTATTTTTTAATAATTTTAATATTATACTAGACGCATTGCACATATTAGATATATATATTACACACTCACGCAAATTCGATATTGGTTTAGTGCCACCTAGAGATCAGCTACTTCTGTGAATCTACTGCCTTCTTTTTCTGAATTACTTCGCGTAAATCCGAGGCCGAGAAACCATCTACGAAGTATACGGACTACGACGCAGCTACGAAGCTGCGCGTAACTTCATGGTCTGTAGTCTGTTTTACAGGGTTAACACCCTAGACCGGCAGACTTTATAGGGCAAAAAATACATTTATTTTATTAATTTTACAGGTTCAAAATGAATGTAAATATATAATATTCTATGTATAAAAAATAAGAAGATGACTGGCTGATATATCAACGCAGGGCTAAAATGTTACTTTTATAACGCATAGAATGATTTTTCTAGCACTTTCCTTACAGACCACAGTAACTGTCAAATAATTGCGCCATATTTTTCTTATTGCAACTATAACAAATACGCAGAAACTGGGCAATTAATTTTATATAAAGCATAAACATTTAACGCATCACTTTTCCTTTCTGCTATTGGCTGTAAATGACGCAACCCGCTGGGTTAACCAATCATAGAGTGCTACAACCTTGAACGCTAGGGATAAAACACGACGGCAGATAATACCCATCGCTCTGTAGCTATTCATATACACCATACACGTTTGAACGTAATTCTAACTTTCCGAACCTACAGAACACCTGTAAAAAAACAATAAATTATATAATACCGAAACATTATCCTTTATTATTCTGTGATAACATGTCATGACACTTGACTTGAACACTAAGAACTTGAACAGTAATATTCCTAAGTTAAGCATACCTTAGTGCTTGCCATGGTTTTGTTTCATGCATGACGTGTAGATGGTGCTAAAACTCAAATACTTGGAGACATACCTGCCCAAGCCTAATACATGTGGCTTAATGAATGAACGATATGAATTGCTTGAAACATATAAAGTCGACAAGATAATAATAAGATGTTTATTTTCTCTATGACATCATCCTCATTATCAACAAACTTTATAATATATAAAAAAGTAGTAAAGAAATCTCAAACATAAATGCTGGATTTTATGACTATGTAATGCCATAAACCAAGAAAAGCGACATAGAGATAAAAGATAGGCACAAAGAATAAAATTATTTTATTTACAAAACTTTGAATGAAACCCTCTTTATTCTTATTTGCATTATATTATATACAAAACACAACAGACTGTTGACTAAAATTACTCTCTTATGTAATTACAATGTAAAAACAATTATGAAAATATATTAATTATGTTGTTTGCAATAGATAATTTCTTAAAATTAGTACATATAAACACTACTACAAGAAGCTTTTATAGACAAAAAGGATGCACTTAACTTCAACATGTTTGATTTTGATTTATTTATGTAAATATTATAATTGCAGCTACAGAGAAATATAATTCTTTGCAAACAATCATGAAAGTGTAGATGATAAAATTTATGTAATTTTTTATTTTATGCTATGCTTTTTTATTACCTATATTAATCATGATTATACAATATGTATATTCATGTCTAAAGTTCAGGATTAGTCGAGGTGTGCATGATGCAACGTGCCCTCAGTGAGCGTAACATTTATAGCGACCACTTTAACAAATCTTATATTGTATATTTGGTTAACAATTTTTATTTTTTCCTTATAAAGCGTTTAATTCATTATTATACAGACTAAAAGAAGGCAACATAGATTTCCGCAGCTCTATACCTCTGTGCTGTGGAATCCTGCCAAAGCCACATTCACATCTATCTTTATTACGTATAAAATCATCACTGTATTTCATTTTTTTTTGTTAAATTATGAACAGTAAAGAAATATATTAAATCCAATCAGTGGTTTAGAAGTTCACTCCAAACAAACAACATGACACGAAATTATTATTTATTTGCTTTAGTTGTACAAACACAAAAAAGTCTTCTTATCCTGTACTGTTAAAAGCTAAATTTTAAACTTATATGGTATTATATTTGAAAATAGAATGTTGAATAAAAAATACCCCATGAAAGTCAAAGCTTAAGTTGATTTACCGTGACTAAACATCCAAGCATCTTTGCATCAGTGTCGTAGTCGGTGCACCACGTCTTTGCCTATGCAACAATGCTACGACGATGCGCTCTACGCTGATCTGCTACGATTAGATACAAATGAGTAAGTAGTATTGATTAAATGCTGTTGTTTTATTTTCATATGCAATAAGTCTGAAAAAATTTGACATAACTTTTTAAATTGTATCTTTTAATGAACAAACTATAATATATTGTACTGTACTATTTTTAAATTTATCGATTTTCAAGGTACTATGCACTATTGCGTAGTTCTCCATTTATCCCATGAAGCACTGTATATTTCAATATTCTCATCGCCTAGACCTCTTTTACAAACGTTATTGCTATTAGCACTAATTGCAGTGAGAGTAAGTGCACTGTAAAAGCTACATGTATTCTTAATAATACTCGAGACAGAAATATACATAAATTACTATAGTATAAATTAAATACTGATGACTTATATATAAATTATTTATTTCCATAGGTGTAGGACTTAGCAACTTTATTTATTATAAATTTTATTTATTAATACTATAGTATAGTACATAGCACAAGGCAATACTTTAGTACATTATTTTGATTTATCTCATCGCATTCTGCCAGCGTTTGCAATGAAATTGCAAAAAAATTTGTTTGACATTACATGTCCAATGTTATGTAAATAAATACATTTTTGTAGCACAGCACACCTCTATAATTAGCGTTTACCATACAATATTTATAAACATGTAAACCTTCCTATTTTATTACTCTATCTACTAAAAAACCACATCTTTATCCGTAACGCAATTAGAAATATTTAAGCATACACTGGGACATACGTCAGCAGAAAGCGATGTTGTTTATTACTATGTAGTGATTAGTAAAATGAACACTGTTTCTGGTATTTTGTTTTTCTTAATTATACCAATTTTAATTCAATGGTAGTAAAGACAAGACAGGGTCTTGTAGATAGCTAGAAAAGAACTAAAATATTCCATTAGACCAGATATCTTTTCTAAATTAAACTTATTTCTTTGCTTATTTGACTGTCAGTCTTTTGATAGAGCAATTGACAGACCACGCTGCAAATATTATATAAAAAATATTTACTTTTTTCACCCGAAAGCTACTTATAGTGCATAATGATCTGTAATATACGAGTATATCAAAGTATTTATAAAAATAATTTGTAAAGGAACTACTCCGTTTTATTTTAATTACATTTTCAGAAAACTAAATAAGATATTAATTAATTTATTCCAAAAGGGCACATCATCATCATCATCAATTAAACAGTGGATATGGTGTCAAAGCTAGTGTCTCATCTACCAGGAGTGCATGATATATCAAGAGAGCCTTTACTTATCCTAATAATTGGCAAAGCCCAACACATGAACACTTCCACTGCAACGGAATCAGGAAAGAAGAGTATGATTATAGATTCTATCTTTTTCATTAACGTGGAAAATACCACGTCATACGATTTCTGTATAATACAAAGCGTTTGGCAGATTTCCACTAAACCACGACATCACTTATTATTTTGGATTGTATTATTATTTTTTGTACAAAATATAAGTATGTCGGCTATATATGCATATTATATATTTAAAAATACAGATAAAACGAAAAGAAACGACAAATTCATGCAGCTGCCAGCTAGCTATCAATTAAAATAATTAAGGCAATTAATTTCTGTGGAGCTGTACCAGGAGTGCATAATACGGTAAGGGAGCTATATACACTGTATGCTACACAAGTCAATGTTATAAAAAATATGTAAACTAATGCTATTAACAGTTACAGCAGGCATTTTTGGCTACTTTTTCACGAAAAGAGATAAATAATGTTCACAGCCTGATTTGATATGTGACACAAACTGCGCAACGGAGCCAAAAGACTTGTAAAAAAGTGTATGTGACTAATTAACTAAAAATATTTAGATATGATAAGTTACATCTCGGGGGACAATTCTAAAATTAATTTCCGAGAGACATTCTACAGCGAGTTGAAGTTAGCTAAAAAGTCAAGTTCGAGCTTTACGCTATTAATAATTTTATTTAGTTCTGCGATGTCAAACGATTTCACTTCGGTTATTCTTACTTAGTCACACTAATAGATAGTCGGAACTGTCTGTAAGTCTGTCACTATAAAATAAATCAATATTTTTTGAAGTACTGAATGCATCTAGTTTTTTAAACTCTAATTTTGATTCCACTTAATTTGAAAGGATGGAAAAAGAGGATTAAAACACGTTAAAAGATATAGTTTGCTTTATAACTGATCTGCTTTAGTAGTGATTGTCATCTAGTGACAAAGGTAGAAGGTATATTGTCAATGGTCCTTTCAGTCGCAAACCTCTGGCTGCGACATTTTCGTTCTGTTTATAGAAAGTAGATGGCGCTAAATTGTACTCAATGTAAAAGATGTACTTATACTATGTCAGTACCCTACGGTATTTTGAACATTTTGTAACGATAATATTCGTTAAATCATTTCTAAATATGCCCAAATAATAAACATAGAAAAAGTATATAATGGAGCAAGACTTTTTCATAAGAACTTAACTATGTAAATAGAAATAAAACTATGTCACCAACCTATCTACGTGGCTAGACCAGTTCGATCTATAATTAGTTCGAGTACCAGGACTACATGAAACGTAAAGAGAGCTTTTACTCAGGCAAGCCATTTTGTTGTGCCCAACACAACTTGATGTACAGATATTGCAATTTGATGGAACAGTATTTCCTATGCAACTGAGCTTTGTACGAAGTGAGATAGCAGCTATCAGAATATTGTATCTATCCCTTTTTTATACACTTGGTTAGATAGAGACAGAATAAAGCAATATACTTTGTAGATACAATCAAAGTATAGGTGGGAGGAGTTAATTTATATCACGCCCATTCTGTTCTTCGCTTTCCGCAGACAAAAATATGCTAACTGTTTATTTATAAAAAATAAAAATACTAACATGATAACATATAGAACGATTACGAACGTCAAATAAGGATAAAATTCTGCTGCGTGAAACTTAACATGCATGCATGAGCAAACTAACGACGACAATAGGTAATGGAAATTGTTTCTACAATAGGTAATAATACCATTCTGTTCGATATCAAGTTCACTCTTTTAATTTCATGCTTATTTATTAATTAAGTGAAAATTTTTATATAAAACTAAATAATATACAATGATGTCACATAGGCCTAAGAATATAACTATGTTCGCATTAAGAATGCACGATCTGCGAAGAAATCTACGATCGCACATACGGAAGAAAGAGCAACACATTCAAAACTTGTACAACTAAACCTACAACATTGCAATAGGAGCAGCTTGAATGTGATAGATACATACGAAACATGTCTTGTCATCCCTAGCCCTCATCATACTCGTACCATCTATTACAGTCACGCCCGACAAAATGAATCCAAAGTTAGTTTATATATAAATTTCATTTTTTTCTATTTATATATTCATGCTCTTTTTAGCTTAATTAAATCTATAAAGTAATGAAGTTAAAAAAATGCAATTTCTGATTTCCTTGTGCAAATACTTAACAGCTAAAGCGATTTATGTTACGACGCTCTTTGAATATTTGGAGGAAGTGAATACCGTCTAAGATTCGAAATAATCTTTATTATTATTCAATCTTATTTAAACTGTTGCAGATGTATTCATAAAAAAACATAACTCTAACTAACTTTAATCTGTAGGTATATGAAAAATTTTAATATTTATGTATAATAAACCTTAACACACTTGGTTTAACATAATAAAAGATAAAAATATCTGAAAGATATATCCGGCACCGTCTTTATATTCACAATCCTAAACGCAAATTCAATACATTTGTATAAATTGACCTTGACCTTAGATATCGTATCGGAGTCTCCCCTCGCAAAAAGCCGTCTGAGTATACTTAGCTATACCTATGCGCGCAGTATTCATTTCTATTCAGCGGGCCCCTTAACCTTGTTATCGATTTTCTGTATTCTAAATGTATGTTGACTTTGATTTTATATGCTTACAAGATTGGTGTATGACATAATTCGATTTATTGTAGGTTTAGGTCACTTGTGATTATGATATTTTGTGACTAATTTTACTTAAATTTGACAATCCTGTAGAAACGTTAATTCTTAAAATAAGTTGCCCGGAACAAATTTCTATTTGCGACAAGGTCGTCAATTTTACTTGTCACTGTTTTTTTATATAGTTTTACGTTTGGTGTACAATAAAGTATTTAATAGTATTAATTATGTATTATTATCATGTAATTTTATTGAATGCTAAAGGCGCCATTCGGTGCATTGGTAGTTCCTGTTTCCACAAGAACTATATATAAGAAAGGTAGCCTAAGTTAATCTGCATATTATCTGCTATCTTCCAGTAGAATTCCCATTATAACCAGTCCAGCCGTTTTGGAGTTAACCATACATACTTTCATATTTCAGCAGATTGCATATCTGCTTGAGAAAAATCAGATTTGCGTCCAGTTAAGGAAAGAAACTACCGAGCATTGTTTGGGTGATGATACAGTTATTAATATATGTGTTATATATATCTTGTACATGTTGTGGTCTTAAAGCTACTTATTATTGTACTTTATAGTATGACAAGTACCAACGAAAACGTAAGAAAACGGACAAAAACGATATCGTTAAAGGTTATGAAATTAAATTGCAAACATGGTCTTTATGATTTATTTTTTTGGAGAAATTCTACGAACGTACATATGATATAAGACTATTGGAATAACCTAGATAATGATATTACTTTAACTTATAAGCAAAATAAAGGTGTATCGGTTTCAAACTGCGATTAGCTTATAAAAAATTAACAGATAATAGATATTTCGTTAGAGAATAAAAAGGCACTCTCTAGTGATAACATAAGAATATTAATGCTGTTTAAAAAGGCAGCACAAACTTTGTTATAACCCTGGATAAATAAAAATAAAAATTAATCCATTAAAACACATTAAGTTGACAAAGTTGATTTAATACTGAAAATTTAAAACAACCGTCATACACTTTTCTGTACATACAAATTCACCGAGTCTCATAATTTCTGCGGTTAAGATTTTGCGTCAGCTGGCCAGTGAATGAATGTTACGATACCACAACACTAGGAGTGCATAAACTGTAGGAACTATTTTGAATCAACGCGCAATGCGCATGCTCAGTGACCGTATGATAACCTTATCAAATGTGACAAAACAGACATGGCAGCACAATCATAAAATAAATACTTTACAAGAATATTAAAGTTTATTCACTTGTACTTAACAATTATACCATTCTTTGTAGGAAAAAAGATAATTTTTCCTAATTCGGCTAGTTTATAGTCACGCGATGCAGTGAAAGATAATTTACAGAATTTAGGTTTAGTACCGAGGTTCACCGCGAGGCTAGGCGTGAGCAGTATTAGTCAATTAAAGCATCTCCTTTCTCTTTCTAGTGTTGATACCCTTTTACGACCTATATTCGCTTACTACTGGTGTATTCGCTTAAAATCTCCTTGATAGTAGATTTCGAAAACCCTCTATAATGTATTCTATTATCTTCTAATATGAGGATTGTCTGTTTAATAATTATTATTATGATAACTAATGTATTTTAACGAACTACGAGCATTGGTAATTAAAACAGCAAACAAATAGTTACTGTTGTCACTATACAATTCTACCGATACTGATTTTGAATAATGAATTAGTAAAAAAATATGTCCTCTTTAATAAAAAAAAAACTTAAACACCTCTATTATAAAATAGCTTTTTCAAATTTCCAACAAGACCTTTAATGTGAATTTGCAATCTTTCATGAATGAAAAATTACTAAACTGAACGATTTTTTTTTCTCATATAGGAAAGCGTTTTTTCTTTTTTTTACATCAGTATTATTTAAAAAAGATATAATTCATTAAAATATAGCATCTTACTAGAATTTGAAACGTAAAGTTTTTAATAATGATTGAATGTTTGCAATCTTTCATTAACGAAAAAATACTAAATAGATTTCCAAAATTTATAATGTTGCCTAAAATCTTATTAGCTCCAAATGCTTGCAAAGTTCCACCAACAAATCTGTTTATCATCGTGTAGTGTTTATGGTGCAAACAGAAAGACAAACCGCATTATCTCAAGGAACTAGTTTACACCGGTACGCTTTCCTTAGAACCATCAAAGACAAAAAGTTTAAAATTGCCAAGTTATCTTACCTTAGTAAGTATAAGCAGCTATTTTATATTATAACACGAGTATTCTTAGCTTACATTTGAAGTACTTAAATGTAAATGATGTAGATGATTAAATAACAATAATCATAATATAGCCAAGACAAAATTAGGTACAAGTAATAGTATATTTATTTTTCAATTATACCTAAATAAAAGTGAGCCATTGGCTTTTTGTTTATTTACTCATCTATTGGCATCAATAGAATTCTTAAATTCTATTAACTTAATAAATATAGCTATTTAGAATAGATGCTACTATTATTAGCTGGTAATATAGTCACACAAAAATTTAATAAGTTCCTATGGCCTAGAGAAAAATGGAGAATAAAGAAAAACGTCGAAGAAAGTGTTTGTGAAGCATCCCTTTAAAAAAAAACAAAATTACATGGGTTTAATAAGTTATTACTGCAATATTCAGAAAGAAGATCAAATTAACAGTAGAAATAGTATTATGTACTGCTGACTTAAAAGGAATAATATTCTTACCAAATTTAATTTGTTTTTCACTTCGTTCCATAACAATATTACAGAACAATGGTAAAAACGGTAAGTCTATACATAAAAACAAAAAAAAATAAACACCTTAAATATACTATATTTTAATATAAGTAATCTATCCCACGCTGTACCAGGTCATATAAGGCGACTAAGATAAAAAAGCAAAGCAACGTAGCTCAAATGCAACCGGGCGGGGATGGGTAGCAGTATTTCCATTGCGAAGCTACGCTCTACGATTACTACAACGCCTACCCCAGAAAAGTCTCCCTTCCTCGGAGAGGCCGTTGTCAAGCAGTGTATACATGCTACGGATGCTTTGAGGATTAATTGACTAAAAACTAAATGCTGTTTCTGTCGCTAATTATAAGAAGCTAGATTGACCTCTTGAAATTATAAAATATACAATCCTGACTTGTGGTTATAATTTGTTATAGCTAATTTGTTGTTTAATTGTTGCTTGATTAATTGTTAGTAACTTTCAGAACATCGACGTCAATATCGTAGCTACAACTCTAACAGAGATACTCAGGGCAAATTACCAGGACTGCATGACTTAGAGTAGTTCATATTCAATGTAGAATCAATATGTACATACATACATATTGACATCGTAGTCCCGACTACTATTATGCCAGTAAGGAACCTTGTCCTAACAATATTTCTCTTTATCGCTCTGGTTAACATCTATAAAAGTGAAAAAGAGACAAAACCATTATGCAAGCTAGGTCTTGAATAATGCAGATTCGTTATCGTCTTCAAGAGAAAAATCAATAATACACGTGCCGGCTCATTCTCTTGGCCCTCCTTCTCTTCAAGGCATTCTTGTCCGTTGTTCTTTTTGCACGTTTTATTTATTATTTTTGTATACAATTTATTTGTATATATATTATAAATAATTGTAGTGATCATTTACATAAAGAAAGAGCTTAAAACTTAATCCATGCATAATAAAAATAATTGTTTCTAAATCAACTAGCTATTTTTATAATGCATGGATATGGATAAACGCTAAAGTTTATAGGATGTATGGATCATTATAAATCACAGCGCAACCTCTGCAAATCTACTTGTTAGCAAGTTATTAAGTTGATGATACATTAAAATAACACCAAGACCATTATTTATGACTACATCTGAGAATAGACTATAATATCCAATAAAGTATTTGCAGACATATTCAATTAACGTCTAACAATGGAAACGTTTAGGTTTCTTCTTCAATTCATAACAGCCTGGTACATCAAACTCATATAGGGTCAATACTTGGCTAGACTAGCTCGGAACTCAATGCGCATGTCTAGATTTCAGTTCAGATTTCAACTCAAAATTACTCACAGCCAGTCACGCCAGTGTCTAACTAATCTCTCGACGCAAAACTATAACATGAAATCCAAAGATCTGAAATTTGTAAAATAATTCTGCTATGACTTGAAATGCCATACAATGTATGAGAAACTTTCTTTATTTATAAAGGAATCAGTGTTTTTCTTTAATAGATAATACAAAAAATATTAACATTTGTAATGGCTAGCGCGGGGCACATGACGTTCCACTACTCAACGCGAAAGTGCAGTCCTTCATATTCAAGCATGATGTCAGTGCACGACTTGACATGGATACATTATGGACTCTCTTAAATGTATTGTTGTAACAAATAAGTACAATACAATAGTATAAATATACATAATAGTATTAATATACGTACAATATATCGCCATTTTGAATTTAAATTGTATCGACTGTGTTAAACACAACTTAAACTAAACTACGTAAATAAAGCTATTATCATATAACTCCTCAATAATGTTGTCCTTCATAGTTGTTAGTTCCTATTAGTTTTATTACTTGAATATTCACGATTAGCACCAAAATATGTGAACCAGCGCTGCAAGCCACAGACGTTGCAAGTTTCTTTGAAATTTCCCCCTTCCAGGTGAATGACATGAGCCTCTTATTTTTTTTTTGTTCGTTTTACAACCTTGCAAAATTGTAATTAGGTTGTCACTATTGTCATCATATTGATGATGATTAGAAATCATTTTTCATGCCTTTGATAAATCTCTAGAAGTGTCAAAAACCTTCCCGGTAAACAAAAGTAAAAATCTGATTTAGCTAATATACTTGAGAAAATTCGGCCTTGTATGTTTATTTATTTAAATACAAAATTTCAAGAATAATAACGGGAAAATGGATAAATATTCTGTTGCCAATCGCAACAGTAGTTTAAAAATAAGCATTTAAGCCACGTCACCCTATTGCTTACTGAATTTTTGTTCCCTGTGTTATAATTTACTTAGACGAAGAGTACTGAGTGTTATTTTGGTCATTATAAACTTATTTTAACGCATGCACATGCATTTACTTTGCATTAATTTTGTGATATTCAGTGTATTTAGTCTTTCTTGATATTTAGTATAGCCGATTCATTCTGGCACAAAATAATTACCACAAATTAATAATACAGTGCGTTGTGACAATATTACAGAAGCTTACATTTGTTACTTATAGGAGTAGTAATGTTACTAAATTTAAAAAAAAATAAAGTTTAATTAATATCAATCCAAACAAGAATTACTATAACTATTTAAATAAAGGTTATTTAGAAAATTAATGTTAATTGAAATGCATCAAATAGGTGCAGTTACGGTATGCAGTTTCGTCGCATTTGTACTAGGAAATCATTAACAACCAGGAGTCCGTAGTTTAGTGTACAAAACGTATTTCTAGGCAAACTTCATACATGAACCATGAGCTGGGCGGCGACCGGACATCGATTTATAGAGGTCACGCCCACTTCGTTATAATAAGCAACTATCTCTTTCAAAATGATCTAGAAGAATGAAAAGGGGACAAACGTTTTACGCAAATTTATTGCAATCGAAACCGCTTCTAGAGTTTTTATATGTACACAATTCTAGAGCAAACTGCAAATGTTATTTTCTTAATAAAACTTTAATGCTACTAAAACTACTATTAGCAGTAAAATTTCCTTTTCACACTTTTTCAAATAATACAAAAAACAATTCCTGATATCAAACGAACTACATGATTCAGACGTTTATCATAAAAAGTATTGTGTTGTTTAGCATCTGCTGTCATTCATGTCTTCCTAATACTTTAACCTTTTCCTTGTGAGAACCCCGACACCGGCTGGCTACATCTACGTTGATGTAGTCCAGTCGTCTTTTACGTGGAAGGTTAAATTACTCAGCCGTAGTGCGCGTGTTGTTTAGTTTGATTTAAAACTCCATAAGGTTAATTTACAAAAAGTTCGAACCTTTAACTAACCATTCACATAAATAATTAGATAGTGTATTTGATTCCGCAATTAGAACAACATAGAATCAATTAAAGTTTTACCACTGGAGCGACTTCAACTAGAAAATTTAAAAAAACATCTTTATACATGGCACGACAAAACTGTAGACACAATTTGGCAAAATAGGCAAAATATTAGATTAAATGCTTGTAAATTAATTTATTTATTGAATAGTAAATAAGATAAACATGTTTAATTATGCATTTCTACATTTATATGATAAACCAATAGAAATGCTAGGTTAATGAGGTCTTACAAAATGAGGTAGGCCATTTCGAATATCGTAGCTACTAATGGTGCGAAACTGACTAATGGTGCGAAGTACATATTTCTAATGATCAACCTTACTAATTATGAATGCAAAAGTGTGTCTATGTGCCTGCCTAGATTTCCAAAAAATTTCCAAGTACCTAAATAAGTTCAACCGGTCGAAAATGGTGACATATAGCCAGTACAAAATAAACAATAGAAAACAATGATTTATACAGGATGTTGCATCGCATTATTCTTCTGGAAATTATTACGTTATCCATCTGGTCGCCTAAAGATCAAGTATGCAAGGTCTTTTTTAATCATATACAAACAAGAATTTAGAGATAACAACAATGCAACTTCAATAATTATCTATAACGTCAGTTCTATATGCAGATATTACTGCATAAGTATTAGGAACACATGAGTCAGAAAGAGGTATTCAATGACCTCCAAACACATGCATTGTAGATTAAGTCTTTACAAGAGGAAACATATGCTCTGGGAAATCAATAAAATGGGAGGAGTTTGTTGAATGAACTCAAACACACATCCTTGATTGCAGCCTACATAGGTTTCTTTTCATTTCAACATTAGGTTTATTTTTACTTATAGCTCTAATGTTGATGGAGACTTATTGTCAACCGTTTCTTGTAATTCTTTTAAAGACGAATACTTTGAAATATATAATAAGATTTAAACAGAACTAAAAAATACATTCTCGTTGATATATCAGTATGTACTAATACGATATACGGACCATATTTAGCGCGTATTCTTATATCAAACTCGGTAAATAATAATCAAGAATATATATATAACCTTTCTACCGAGATACGGCCACTAGGTCGTAAGAACTCTATAAAGATACTAGCGTGTCAATATGCTCATACGTAACGAATGGGAGCACACATGCACACATCTTTGCATAACGCAGTTTGTATATCGGTCGCTGTCTCGTTGTTATGACAACGAAACATCTCTGCGCTGTTATGCGGTCCTAGTAGAACGGGGCGATCTATTTTGTGAACCCTTATTTAAAATAAAATACACAACCACTCTTGTTATTATTTTGCATGGCATAAAACCGCGGCAAAATTCAAATAATAATTCAAACAGTCCTTGCAAAAAATAAACTATTTGGTATATTTTAAGCCATCTATGAATTCCATGCAACAATGGCCTCAGAGGGGATGAAATCCGTGACTAGCAATGCCGTAAGTGTTTTGTGTGACATCTTGTATAAACACATTCATTACAAAAGGGGTGATCTGATTTAAAACCTCATTGAATGCCCTGAACTATCTTTAAGAACTTCTTGCACTTTCACAAAAGTATAATTACGTCTGCGGCTGCATAACAATTGAAAGAATAATCAAATAGAACTTTAACCACGTTAATAATATTAATATTTGCAAAATATTATTATGCTGCAAAGTAGAATATTATCTCCTCTGTACCAGGTATCGTAAAAGGCGACAAAGGTACCAGAACAGACAGAGGGTGGGAACAGGCTTTAGCATCCCCGTCGCGAAAGCTGCACTCCGCGATTGCCAACACGCTTAATTGATAAAAATACCACTATCTGTATATTCAATAGGTATTCCTCCTTGATTAACTACAAGCGGCGGATTGCTTTTATTTACAAGTTTGTATTCAATCAAAAGAAATAAAATGCATAGCAAATAAAATACAGTCCCTGTGAGAAACAAATGCATTTTCAGAATGATGAACGAGAAATTGAAAAATTAGTAAAAGTTAATGTAGTGAAGAAGTGCATAAAGCTACTAGAAATACTTTAAATTTACAAAAATAAACTTTAAAAATACTAATGTTAGGTATGATGTTTTAACATTATACTTAAATGAATTAAATATTAATTGTCTGATACGGACGCGGGCGACCAGTAAACTAAAAACTACAAAATATTTATTTTTAAGTAAATAATAGATGCAACAATAATGCAAATAATATACAAGGTAATTGGTGAATGCCTCTTTTGAATTGGGCTTCTGGAACCAAATGGTATGTAACAACTAATTTCTCATTTCAATGAAATCAGTCTTAGACATTATAGAACAGACCTAATTTTTTCGTACTCGAATGTATTAATTTATTAATCATAACAAATCATACAAAGGCCGTGTGCATTGGTCTTTCACCTATTTCTACCAGACAGTAGAGTTCGTGAACGGGAAATTACTGGGTTATATGTAATTTTTTATTCTATTCACTAGGTTAGCAACGCGCTAATGGTATTTTTTTTATTATAAGAGCGCCGTTAGGATCGTACGTTATTTATACGCTACGTTTATATTTATATAACGTTTTAATTACCTTACGCTGACATCTGCTGGTACCTTAAGGCACTCACAGATAAATATAACTGTAACAAACAAATTGCAATAAATTAACGACTATGAATTGTCGTATCTCTTAATTTAGATCAAACTTCACTCAGAACCGGTTCTGTAGTTTACTAATTCATCGCAGTCAAATAAAGTGACACGAAATTTTTAAATATATAGATAATAATCTTACATTATTTTTGTTAGACATGCTGACGAAACTTCTTAATTAGAAGAAACTTGTTACCACATTTAAATTTAAATCTTGTTTCGAAGTGTTCTGTTTTAAATATGGCTACGATTTCAAGTATTGTTTATGGGTTCCAGTGTAACATAAACGTAAAATTTTAATAAATCGGTTTTAGACTGAATTTCTTCAAAATAAATATTTCAGTTACCTAACCTACCTACCAACTACCTAAAACATTATTTTCTCTTTTGTTCAGACAACATCATCTTTTACACCACATCAATCTCTTATACAATAACAATACACTACTTCACTACGTCACATGTCGCTTTTTCAGTCTAAAAATGTTGAAAATATATACGAACAGTAATAATAATTTATGCTTCTTCTCAGTTTTTATCACACAGGGTCAGATCATATTACAAATCCTTATTGTCAGTGCCCGCAATAGTCTTTCCATCACGAGTGATAGGAAAACAAGAGACCCTGAGCTCTTTTACCAGCCCTGCACCGTGTTATTTAGCAGCTACGCATTCAACACCACGACTACACAAACACACACACAATATACATGTGGGTACTGAAATAATTATTAAAAAGCCACGAGCAGGACGTTCCATCTCTTTCAATCAAAAGCCCAGTCGCATAAGAATTGCTTGCTCCAACAAATTTTGTATAACACAAAAACAATTGATGTAGCGTGTATGGTAACAGACTGTGGGATGGGTAAAGTTTTAAAGCTGTATTCATGAGTTATGGACTCCTGGTACATTAACTGAAGAAATTTCATTTCACTGAAAATTTGTTCAGAGCAATGAAAATCTCTCAGGTCATGTACATTGACGCTTATGGATGAAAATAATAATATTGCAGTTCTCTATTTCTGCGATTGAGTATTTTATTTTTTTCCACAATAATAGAATGATACAATTGATTTCAGTCACTTACATATTAAAAAAATGATTATATAATAACATTTGAAACCATTTATCTAAGGCGAGTCCCGCGAGTTTGCTTCGACTTTCATTTTTACATATTTGTATGGTTTTATGTAATAAGAATATTTGATTAATATTAGAAATTAAAAAATAGACTGTTATAATTATTTACGAATATTTCGATGGAGATTTATTTTTTTAAGAACGCTACGTAATAAAATCTACGTCTGCTTGAACATTGTCATAGATATTTAAAACAGTTCAAAATAATTTAATTAAATGGAACACCACAATGTAGGGGTTAGCATGATAACTTAAAAATAGAAGTAATTCAGCTATCTTCAGTAATACTTAGCGTCTGATAGCTTAAATATTTTATTCGTTTCTTTAATTTAACTTTTCGTTTGTTTTCGTTATTTAATTACATAAATCCAATAACGATATACTTTATTGTACACCTTAAATTTAGAAACAATATCATTAATAGCAATACATAATGACGTACAATTAGCGGCCTTATCGCTTGGAGCGATTTCTTCCAGGCAACCTTATAACTTGTCAATAATTATCTACAGTTTGCTACCTAACCACTACGTATACATTAAGTAGGTACACGGCAAGCACTAAGGCAAACACATTGCACCAATTAAACAATTTCTAGGTTCTGATATATTCATTTTATCTTTTTCATTTTCTTGTCATCAGAAGTCTTATATTTTTAATAAGCACAGTTGAGAGTATGCAACCGTTCTCAAATTGAATTCAGACAATAGAAAAGACAAATTTTATCTACTTGTTAAGATAGTAGCTTTCTTGCCTACATTATTAGAAGCTGCAGTATGTTTTGTGCAGAATATATTGCACAAAACATGTATATTGTGTATGAGTTTATAATTATATATTACCATATTATTATAAACTCATAGAGCGGAGCAGGTATGAGCAAAAAGCATACCTATCAGTGCCATATAAACACCGCTTAGATTCGAGAGATATTCTGACTGACATTCCATTACGTTAAGATACGCAACCTCCTGTAACATATTTTACTATACATGTCTAGGTATGATTTATTTCTATGAACATACTTTAAAGAGTCAGTCTTAGTTATTAATAACATATCAACAACAATATCGGTTATTCAAAGATCCAACAAATAAACTCAAAACATAAAGTTGCCTAATTTAATAAGTTTATTTTAAGTCTTTTTAAAAGAATACCGAAGATGAAAAGTCGAAGTTGGTATTAAATGTAAAAGTTTCTCAACACACATTCATCAAATTCACTCATTCATGTAAGGTATATAATTTTTAAATCTATCTGAGATGTGTAAAGTTTATTAGGAACCCTTGTTTTTAAATTATTAATTTCGAAGTGCAGATGCAATTGCAACAACATGCAGTTTCGATGCAGGTGTACCAGGATCTCACTACGAACTAGGAGTCTCTGCACCAACTCAAATGTATATATGGATTTACAAACAACACTTTCACTTCCGTGATCGTCTCGCTGGGTGGAGACCCGGAAGACACGCCCACCCTGTAACTAGCTTGCACCCTTTCAAATATATCAAAAAGAGCGAGACATCACAATCGCAACTGTTAGCAGTTCCGCCAAAAACTTTGTTTTTAATTTAAGCAAAACTTCAGTCAAATCTCAATCTGCTGCAAGTTGCGAATACTTACTAGAACTAGTATTGGTAGTGTTTGAACTGTTTACCTTACAACTTTATCTTAAGTTCAAATCGTTATCCATTTGCGTATATACAGTAACCATACAACAATTTATTCAAAAATAGACAGCTGTAGTTGTAATAAAAAGTATTCATTGTATCTCGGTTCTATAAAGCTACCCGAGTGTCCGCGATTTCACATGCATTATATTGTATACCTGCATATTAGTATGCGGGGGGTTAGCCACCGTTGCACTTCCGTCTTACCAATGTAGGGGGTGATTTTTTAAAATTCTTTCGGAGTGCTCTCCTAAGCTATAATAGGAACCCTTATAAATATATATATATATATAGTTGTATGTATATATATAAAACGAAAAGTTGACTGTCAGACATATCAAAATGATATAATAAACGCGGCAATAGATTTTAATTTAATAATGAGATCTATTTTTTTTAATTAACTTAATACCTGATATATTTGTAGACCATGTAACAATTTAATAAAAAAACATATAGTCTGAAATAATTAGGTACTAATACTGAAGCAGATATTCACAGTCTAATAAAAAAAATGAAATTTAAAGATAAATCCGTAAAATCTAACGTAGGCAATAAATATATTTATATATATATATATAGTTCGGGAAATATATACCGTAGGCAAAATATACGTAAGCAAATATACGTAGCGAACATACTAGGAGCCCATAAAATAAAGAGGCTATGGAGGTAAGTAGAATTAAATTTAATAACTATAAAAGCGCCATCTAGGAATTGCCGTACAAAATAATTACCTGCTTCCATAGGGTACGCTTCAAACAAATTAGATCAGTCCCAGAATGAAATAATGTCAGCCACAGACAGATGTCGTAGATTGACCTAAATAGCAAAACAAAAGGGGCGCGAACGATTTCGGTTATAAATAAATAGTAACTTATTCGCTTTGAATTAATATTTACATACCTTCTTCATAAAAACATTATATGAAGAGCTTGGTGTGGTAAAATGTAGTTTAATGATTTTTAATAATATAATTCGACATATTCAAAATATATCCATTTTCAACAAAATATTGATAAATTGTGTCTAGACATTTATAGTGAAACATTCTGTACAAAAGTATTAAAGACAGTAGCATAGTATAAAAATGTACCCACTTATTATCTATTAAAGCAATTAAACAGTTTTTGTTAAGGTGCGTAGACAAACATTGTTTTTTCCTAAAAAAAACCTTCCTAATACTACATACATATAAAAGTCTACAGCTAGACTAAAAAATATAACGTTTTTAGAACATATGACGACATAACAAAATAACAGTCAAAGTTCATAAAAGAACACAGAAAAAAAGTTGTTTAAGTTCAACATTTTACTATCTACCGTATATAAAGACCGTGCTTTATAATATATTTTAAAATACTCAATGTATTTGCATCAAGATTGAGTTGGATTAGTATTATCCTCGGGATTAAATGATTCTATTTGATATTAAAATTATTTTCCTTTACACAGTATGGAACAACACACAACTGGAACAGTTTATATTTTCAGACGGTGTCACTAAATGACAGTTTATGGTTTGCATTTATCAAAATTTATACTAAATAAATAGGATCTTGCCTATATATTAAGTATTAATTTTGACATTGCATTTAAAATACATGTAAAGATTTTATAATATCATGATAGCATGGTACGTCTTGTCAGTGTCGAAAAAACACTGAAAACTAATCACTGTGCGTAGTGGTAAATACATGAGCTTTCCGTGAGTTATTTTATTTTTCTTTCAAGTATTCGCTTACAGTGTAGTACAATATTTTGGTGAGGTATTCCTATAGTAATTATATATTATTTTATTCTTAAATTTAAACAAAATAAATATGAATTTTATAGGGTGTTAGAATTTTGTTTTATATTAAAATTAATTGATAGAATGAACTGTTCCTATAGAATTACAATTAGGATAAAGCGAAATAAATTATATTGGCGGCGGAAGATTAAAGTTACTTTAATTTTTTTTGGTCGCGCTATAAAAAAAATTGTTAGAACGTAATTTATCAGAATTAATGAAAATATGTAGTATACTCAGACAATTTAAACACCAAATTTTACGATAACCTTAGTGATTTTTAATGACTGTCACTTATGAAATCGATTTTTTTTAATACTTAAGCATTTCCACTTAACATTTCAATTAAGTTGTGGTAATATATGTATTTCTTTCGTATACATGCTGGGGTTCCGTTCCAGGACAGGGTTTCGTTAAAGGGAACTAAGAAGGAAACAATGTCACTTTCTTTATAATTTCAAAAAATATATGAAGTCAATCCACAATAAGATCAAGGTAACTCCACAATAAAATTTTAAATATATTGTAAAACAACCAACACCCTTGATACAAAACTATCTAATCCTTTTAAAAAAAAAAGAAATATACGAGATAGAACAAAACAATTCAATGTTTATCTTAAATACTATATCACAAATGTTTGCTGTTGCACCACGTGCTGAGGAGACGGCCGCTCGCACCTCAGCACGGGGTGCAATAGATTCCCGTACGTGGACCTTTCTATTTGTCGATTTGACGGCTGCGCAATGGGTTCTGAATAATGTCTAGCTAGTATGTTTGCAACTATTTGGTCTTTATACGTTTTCACATATATAAATGGATACAGACATTACACGACCATGCTTTAATTGTAATGTTGGTGCATGGTATTGTTTAGTGTTGTGAATTTCAATTTGGATTATGGTATTAAAAGTAACAAATATTCGTACGTCCCTATATTTTCACGACATTTTAGTAATAGGGTAAGTTAGACTCACCTCAAAGTCTAATGGATCTTTGTTGTTGATGTGTAGAAATTTGTATAGTTGACATGTTAGTAACATGTCACACAGGAATCCAATATTTATCAATCAATTATTTTCCACGATTTTCATTACCTATGAAATGCTTCTTAGATCTTTTCGTACAACATTTAACACATCCTAGTACTTGTGCAAACATTCCACGGAGCAGGGCTCTTCAGTTAAAATAACACTATCCAGTAAAAATAGTCGAGTGGTAGTCGAACTTAGGTACTATTTATGTGTCGGTACCGTAATTTATTAGAATCTATCACGTGAAAAACTTTCTGCACTTGCTGTTACAAATTTTAATTAACAGAGTCATGAGTTAATTAAGTGACATTCACGACGCCGATATTTAAACCTCCCTTGTTTTTATTTCACCCGCATTAACTTTGTTTGTAGCAAGTACTAACAACGCCATCTATTGTAATGACTCACATTTATTTCAGCGGATTGGCAAATGGTTTAAGTAGATGCATTGCTACTAGCTAGACATTATTCAGAACCCATTGCGCAGCCGTCAAATCGGCAAATGGAAGGGCTCTCGTACAGGAATCTATTGCACACCGTGCTGAGGTGCGAGCGGACGTCTCCACAGCACGTGGTGCAACAGAAATACTAATAATGAAGAAATACCAATTACAAATATTTCTTATACATCTAATAACATTTTAACGAAAAATATTTTTTTTTTTATTTCATAGAATAGCTAACCATTGCTGTTTTATATGTATCATCAAAGTCGTGTCTGAAAAAAATACTTAAATTTAAATAGAAAAAAATAATTAACGATTTATCACAAAAAAAATGTAAAGAGCACTTCCATTTCATAAAAATATTAAATTAAAAGATTAAAAGAAACTTTTCGTAAAAACATGTAACAATGTGTATCGGAACCCATAATACTTTTTCACATAACAACTTTTATTGCAATAACGTTTCGTCGTACGATTATTTCTGTCAAGGCCCCGACGTTGCGGGGCCCTGGTGGTCCCACCCGAGCTTACAGTCGCAGATGAATGTAACGCTGAACAACGCAGCTTCAGCTGCCTGGCCGGCCGGGCTCAGCCGCGGCGATAAACTTTACACCCATCTGCTCCTCAGCTCGCGGGCCGCCACACCTTTAGAGAATACCTCTTAGGAATTCTTTGCAGTTACAGGATTTCTCTACAAAGTTCCCTGGAATAGCGTACATTTTGACTTACAAGACCAGAGCATATTAACCGTAGGATAAACATCATCTTTTCAAATTCCGATTAATACAATGCATTACACGCATGAATCTGATCAATACAACATTTTGTCACAATCATCAATACAGATTTATTTATAGAGTACTTAGTTTCATTTTGTCTCATAAAACTTTCACTCATATCATATTTAACAAATTTCATAGTTTGCCTGCTGTCGTTTTTTTTATAGATACGGCTACAAATGGTTTGCAAGGAAAACCTATAAAGAGTAAAATATAATGAACTAGCGACTGGTTCTTCCTTCGTCCTGATTACATAATAAAGCCTATATATCTCCGATCAAGTCTGGCTTTGTAATGGTGTTATATGAATATTATAAAATACGTAGGGAGTAGTTTATGAATTCAATCGTGGTGAACAAACAATTTAAACTTTCCTCTTTATGCTATAAATTTTCAGAATAGTGTAGTGATTAGTGAGTTTTAATGCTGATCTAAAAATTCAAATAGCTACTATCGCTGCAAGAACGCTCTTGAATTTTACTTTCGCGTCCGTATTTTTTCTTGTTTAGCTTAAGGCGTTTTACGTACGTTTCAAATCTTTTTTAAAGAGCATTTGAGAGTCTGATAACAAATTGAATATTAATCCGGTGGAACCAACAATGAACTGCCGCTTATCAAAAACCTTCAATATCAATAAGTAATATTACTGTCGCATATAATTGACTAAGTATCTATTTTAATATTTCTACTTCTCTTGAACTTTTCGTAACCAACTGAACATTATTAAAAAATAGTTATCTATGTTTGGTAAATTCTTGAATGAAATGAAAAAACTACATACAAATAATATTACTAGGAATAAATAAACAAGGTAGACCAAACAGATTTGGGAGAGCCATCTACATTTTAGCGTGCGAAGCGGTAACTATTATAACGAGGTATGCTTTCAATAAACTAGAACCTCAAATGCATTCCAAGATGCAGTTTAAAAAGTCCAATTGGTGTAATACTAGCCTCTAAACATATAGGGCCTCGATAGAAAAAGTGGTTGTACTATAATAAAAATCAGAATGGTGCATGTAAAAAACTATCATAACATCCCCTTATAAGTCGATTCAAAGAAAACATGAATGACATAAATTCAAAGACGTATTTAAACAATAACAGTTTTAGGATTAGCCGCACCCACCTGTTTGATCATCGAATGCTCTCAACGTGTCACAGAAACAAATAGCAATTATTTTTATTACTAACGTGTTAAATAATGTTTCTAGCGTTTCTTTCTGTAAGTAAAGTACTAGGAAAACATGCAGTCGTAAAGTAACTTTAGAAATCATGTCAGGACCGAGTAAAATTTGTACTGTATATGATTATGTCATTAATTATATATTCCTAAAATTTATCACGACTTAATAAATGAACCTTATGTTAAAAGAAATATGGTTTTCGTATTATTTTTTCTGAGATGTGGGACACAACGCTTTATTAGAAAGAGATGGATATGGTGCTATCTCTTAAAACAATACTGTACCAGACATAGGAGCAAAGGTTATCTACGAAGCTATATATAAGTTTATTATGTGATATGCTAAAGCAGTTATTAATGTCTTTCAAGTTTATTATCTGAGTACCTTATAAAAATAAAAATACCAGTACTTTCCGGTTCTTCGAAATACATCTCCAGTTGTAATAAAACAAGTGTTCATAGTTAGTATGAATAATATTTAAAACTTACTCTGATTTCTATGAAACTAATTAGTGAGTTCTTAAAGACGAATAAGTGGAAACGATTAGAACAGTAATTAGCTCTTATCAACACGTAGTACTAGATATTATTAAATTTAAAGCGACGTAATTGGTAAACGTGTTCTTCTTAGTTAATTATAATAATAATATACTCTTTATTGTACACAGAAAATTACACAAAAAAAATAAATCTTATAAATTATCATACAACTAGCCTTATTGCCTTTAGTCAGCTATAAAACAAAGAAAACATTTTATATAACTTATTTTGATAATATCCAATTACTGCCACAGAAATAGCAAACCAAGCAACCGGTTACCTAGACAATGTTGGCATTATACCTTTGTGGTGAGAAAAAAAAATGTTTAAAAGGAAGCTTATAATTGTAGACCATATATCTAGAGACAAAATTGTTTCTATTCTAACGATTAGATGTAATACGAGAGTAACGAATCGAATTTAGCAATAAAGAGTTATTCTCTGAAATATAACGTGTGTTTTGAAACACTAAATCTAGTACACTTGCCGAGTTCATTGAACGCTACTGTTGTAAAATCAATACAGCAGCGTCATGTACACTGCCCCGCCTCATTTTCAAAGCTCCATTGTACTACGATTAGTGATCTCAATAAACAAAAATCCTTATTTTTAACTTTACGAATTTTTTTTTAATTTCAGATCTATCTCTTACCTGAAGTTTGTAGGTATAGCACCAAAAATATTTTTGCAGTTGGTAAAAAATCAGAAACCCACGGTAATAACTTATTTTTTAATATTCTACAAATTTAAATAGCATAGTGATTGAGACCAAGGGTTTCCAAATATTTGTAATATAATAATAAGCTGCAAGTCATTGACTGTCAATTTCTGAAAAGACAACGGTGGGTGGCATATTATATAGAATAATATAACAGGCTATTATGCTTGGCGTTTCTTTGATTCAGACAAAATGTAGATTGAGATAAAGAAATCGTTATATATTCTAAAATTTTTCAATCTCTGTAGGTATTAGTATTATTATTATTATGCCGGAGGTAAGAGTCAGAGTTTTAAGGCTATTATCTTGTCACTATATATTTGTTTAAATAGTACCTTTGGGTTGAAATGGCAATAAAATGAAAACATCTGAACAGGTGGATATCAGAATAAACATGGAGAAGATCAAAATAAATTGTATTGCACATGTCGCATCCACCTCGGTATCTAGGTAATACTGTAGTACTAGTAGGTAAAGAACTCACTTATTAAAGTTATTGATTGGTTTGTATTCCTAGATCCAACCAACTAGATAAGCCAAACTTCAAGAAAGAAGTCAAAAATCGAAATTCTACTTAATTTGGCGGCGTTCGGTAAACTGAAAAACATTTTTGTAAGTCAACTTTTTATCAATGTGTGCTATCTGTGATGACATACGGTTTTAAGAAGTGGTTTCTTATCTTGGTGGCCTAATGAGCCAAATCACAGTTATCCAACGAGCTATAGAGAAGGCACAAAGTCCAGCGGATTAGCGAGTAGCAATAGCCAGGGCATATAGCATGCCGGACCGGCATCGAAAGTGACCGCAAAGTTCTAGAATGGAAGCACATACACCGGTAAACGTAGCGTTGGACGTTTAAGCACAAGCCAGACCGACCATCTGACTAGTACTACAGGATAGTACTGAAAGCCTACAACCGTTTCTATTAGAAATCACGTTATACTCGTTTGTACGCTTATTTTTTATTAACATTAGGAGAAGTGAGAAGGGATTAAAGTTAATAAAACTTAAGAAATGAGTGCGCACAACTGAAGTACATGTGTTACTAGCGAATTTCTAAAAATGCTTAAGTCAATTTATGTCCTCTTTTATAGAACACCTAATACGCAAATACCATTATTATATATATTTTTGTGGTAGTTGTCAGGGCCAGGAATGAATGTCATCAACGGTTTGTAAAACAAAAAAATGTACCTAATGTTTCTCTGTTTCTGTAACCTCTTACCATTGGCCTAGTTGGCCAACAGAAAGTAGCTCAAGGAGCAATACTCGGAGTTTCAAAGTTAACGACATTGCCCGGCGGATTAGTAAGTTGAAGTGGCAGTGGGCAGGGAGTTTGATACGCAGAACCGATGGCCGATGGAGTCGTAAGGTTCTGGAATGGAGACCACGTCCCAGCAAGCGCAGCGTAGGGCGCCCACCCGCAAAATGGACAGACGCTCTGACTAAAACTGTAAGATCGCACTGGACACAGGCCGCATACAACCGATTCCTATTGGGGATTACTTGGGGAGGCCTAGGTCCAGCAGTGGACGACTGATATGATGATGATGATGAATGTTTGTACTCAGGAAAATAATCTATATTTTGGTTGCACAAGAATAGAATTAAAGCTTCCGGCAACGGTATAAATTTGTATTTTGTTCCCGGACGAAGTTGGAGCGGGCCACTAGTTAATCTGTACGTGTTATAATGAAAACAGTTCATCTTATACCCTTCCAGACTAACCAGCGCTTTAAATAGAGATCCCGCGCGGCCAGAGTGCACACTGCGCATGTCTGCATGTACAGGAACATTATGTAGCATCATATCCATCACCTACCTATCAATATATTGTCTATGTAGAATTTAATGTACTGCGCCATTTTTATAAGCTTGTAATAACTTTGAAGTCTACCACCGTTAGTTTTTACATTCGGTCTAAATAAACATTATCTACATATATCATTAACTAACCCAGGAAACCTCTTATTACCCTTTTATGAATAATTACCTCTTTTATACAAAATTTAGAATCTATTATATTATAAATAAGACCAAATTACAGAACAAGGTGTATTTAAAGACGATTTTAAAACTTAAAGAAGACACATGTCTTGTGATTTTATCGAGTCACTAAATTACGACTCGTAATGTATCATTAAAATCTAAACACAACATGAGAAACATGTTTTTAATACTTAATCAGCATGCTGTTTGTTTGTAATGTGATGTTAAGCTTGATTGTGCACATGTGAGGATCTCGAATGATATTTAAACAGTTTAGTAACAAAAATAAAATGAAGTCCAAGCCGTGATAAAACAAGAGTTTTCTATGAATTTTTTGTAACTACATAGTCACATAAAATTTCGTCGCTTAATAAATATGCCGAAACCTAATTCTAAGATGAAAAAGTAAACATTCCTGGAAATATTATCTTTTTCTGGATTTAAGGTAATCTATATAGTAACAAAGATACAAGAACATTTTTTTATACTCGTTACCAATTGCATCAATACAAATTTGTTATGGTGAATAAATTGTAATAGATTCCTTAACTATTCGCAAATAGTTAGCTAAAATGTATTTATTATTTTATGAGATTTAATAATATTTCGTTTAATTTCGAGGATGTTGATAATATATAAAATTAAAAAAAGAAATAACTACAACGGCTCCAATGGCGCATTTTGGTTGACTCCTTATTTTATGCGGCAAAGTTTTCGTTAATTTCCACAACATCTTATACTTAGACCTGACAACAAGATAAGTCGCTTAAAGCACTTATGTTACGGACATCAGACAACAGAAGAATCAAATATATACTGCTTAAACACATATGTTTAACACCTAGACACAGAACAAACAAATATCATTGTATAAATATTTGTGCTGGGAGGAGATTGAACCCACGAACTTTAGCGCACTAGACAGTCGCACTACCATCTGCGCCATTGGGCGCGTCTTAAAGTAATAAACATCTGCATCTGGGTGCTATACAGATATTTAAATATTACAACTGTTATTACACTATGATGCGTGACGCGAGTATTTTAGGCTACTTATTACCGAGCCAGGTTAATGTATGAGATATGATTTATTATTACTATTTATATATTCATATTTCTTAAATGTTAGTCACTGAATATATGTAACGTGAGAAGAAGGACCCGACATTGCAAACAGAGGTTATTATTTTATTATTCCTACAGTAATCATCGACGTTTGAGCCTACTAGCCGTCCATCAACAATAAAATTACTACACGAAACAACTTTGTATTTTTATAGCATTTATACTGTCCCAATCATCATTCTTTTTTTTGGAGGAGGGGGATTCTTTCCCCCTAATTGCCGCGCTGGCAGGCGTGGCAGCAATTGCAGAACGCAACTACACGACGCGAATACTGCTGTCCATTCTCAACTTGTAGTATTTAAGCTGCGCTTATTCGAATAGATGTACCGCCATCTGTCGAATCTGGTACCACAGTGGCCTCTTACAACACCTGGTACATAGGGAGGTACTATTCTACTCCGTCGATACCCCACGGCTTATAATAATATTTATTCCCAATACAGAGCAATTATAAAATTTTGCGTGTTATATTTAATTTACAAATTAAATTGTATTTAGCGTCTTTAAAAAATAATTATTTATACATATATGTTCTCTATGTTCTCTATTTTATAATAATAAATTAATTATTCGTTCATAAAAATTAATACTGGACTAATGTTTTCCACACAAATACGATATAGTTGTTTATATAATCCTTTGAAAATAATTTTAAAACAATGTGAGGTACTCAAGCAAAAGATCTTATTACAAATATAATGGAATATTAAATAAAAAAAAATAAAAAAGACAATGTGTCTTTTTTATGACAGTATAGATTTAATTTAAAATTACCTTAAAAAATGCAAATATTTATAAAAAATTAATATGAAAAAACGCAATATTCGATAATATTTGTAAGTTCGACGTTGAATTTCTTAAAAGTAAAACTGATATGATCATCTTATTCTGCAGATATTTATTTTTCACTTCGAAATGAATATGAAATAATAATATCTTAAGTGACTTTTATGCTGACTTGTGATTATTTGTAACATTGGAGCAAGAGATCCAATGTAAATAGCGTGATGAATGATTTGTAACGCGTTAGAATCGACTTCGTATTGAACCTTTGAATGAAACTTGGAATTCTTCACCAAGCTTTACTTTTGAGTAACAAACTTACAAATACACCCATTTGCAAAAAAACGGGCACATGCAAAAAGCAATGAACCATTTCGAATGTTACTATTGGTTTGTTTCATAATTATAGGTAGTTTTACTTTCACAATATTGTAAATTAATAAGCAATTAGTTGTTTTCGTCAGTATTATCATGAAATTTTGATAAAATTTATGGGTTTTAATGCTAAAGTTCACTAGTAGTATATGCTAGCTAGTATTGCATATGCTCGTGAAGTAAAAGTTATCAAAGATTTTTGTTTGTTTTTTCTCTAATAAAGTAAAAGCAGATAAATGTTTAGTATCGAGTGTGACCCCCTCTAGCTGAAATCACAACTTGAATTCGTCTGGGTATGGCTAGTGAGGATATTCCGGATACTTGTTTACGGAATACGTTCCCACTCCGCGGTAATCACATTCTTCAGCTCTCTGATGGTCTGCCGACCTGGTTGTACTCATCTCACGCGTCGTTTCAGAACGCCCTAGACATGCTCTATTGGATTGCGGTCGGGACTTCGAGCTAGCCAATCCAAACGACGAATGCCGACCTCTTGCACATACGCTTCCACATCGCCAGACCGGTGGGCGCGAGCGTTGTCATCCATAAAAATTGAGTCTTCGCCTAAAGCGGCCAATGAGGGTTGTGCATGAGGAATTAGAACTTCGATGTCCAGTCAGTGAGCCGTTATCCATAAAGACTAACTCTGTACAATCCATTGAATTTATTCCTGCCCAAAACATAACAGAGCCCCTACCATAAGGTATGATTTCTTCAAAACAAGCCTCTGCAAAGCGTTCTCCTCGTCTTCGTAACACCCGCCGACGTACAATACCCTATTCCAGTCTTCTTGAGTCCAACTCTGTGCTCATGGAGTAACTTAGGGCCGCGGGCCGGACGATGACTGCGTATATTGGCCGCGAGAAGCCTCCTCCTGACCATCCATAGACTAATATGCACATTTCTTACTTCTTCGAAGTTGTTCTTAAGGTTCACATACGAAGACTTGCAATTTCTCAATGTGCGGCTCACAAGAAAACGATCATCCCATGGTTGGGTACATGGTTTTCTTCCAGAACCATGCCTTCTCTCGACGGAACCGGTCTCTTGATACCGCTGCCAGGTCCTTTGAACCATCGAGCGACTCACACTTAGCCTCTGAGCTACGAAGCATTGGCTGCAACCCTCTACGAGCAGCGCAAAAATTTTGGTAGCTTTTACCACTTTCTCTAACATTATTGAGACAGCTAAACAGCAATAAATGAAGCTTTGACAATTAATAATATGAAATAAATTCATAAAAAATGATTAAAAGTTATGAAAACCGATATTATCTTTTGGAACTTCGCACCAAAAATGTAGGATAAAAGGTGGTTTTCTGTCAAAACGAGCATCATACGAGAATTTGAATTTAGAACGTACTGTTTTAAACACCACGGCATTTCTAAAACCGGCCAGTAACATGTACAAATCATTAAAATAATTTTGGTACCGTATTTTTTTAAAGAAGAATTAAAAAAAAACCGCCCGTTTATTTACAAATGAGTGTATTAGCAAATATAGTGTATTTTTTTAATTTATCTTTAAAAACATTAGGATTTCTATAAGATAACTTTGAATTGAACCTATATGGTCATAGAAATGACACATTGTCTTTTTTATTTTCATTTACCATTTCAATAACATTTTTATTTTTCTTGATTCTTTTGCTTGAGTAATATTGTTAAAAATTATTTTAATTAGAATAATATACGACACCTGGTTATAGTTGTTTGTATAAAATAAACAACTATATTATCTTTGTATGGAAAGCATTATCCTTAATATAGTTTTCATTGACGAATAATTCATTTATTATTATAAAATGAGATTACACAGATAATGAATATATATATATAATAATTTTCCAATAACATGTGACACTATGACAATTTAAATAAAATGTGACACGCAAATTTTAATGATTGTTCCCTATTAGGATAAGCGGTGAGGTACCGAAAAAGTAGAATAATTAGTACGTCTTTTTGTATCAGGTCTCGTAAAGGGCGGCTGAGGTACCAGATCCGACAGATGGCAGCATAGCCATCCGAAACAGCGCAGCTTTAATGTTACAGGCTAAGGATGAGCTGTAATATTCTCGTCACGAAGTTGCGCACTGAGATTGCCACCATGCCAGCTTAGCGCGACAACTTTGGGCAAATTCCCCTTATCTTGGGGAAGCCTATGTCCAACAGTGAACTGATATGATGATGATTAGGATAGTATAAATGATTTAAAAATACAATGCTGTTTCGTGGGGTAATTTTGTTATTGATGGACGGTTCATACATTACATATATTCAGTGACTAACATTTAAGAAATCATACGCACACGCGCACGCGCACGCGCACGCGCACGCGCACGCGCACGCGCACGCGCACGCACACGCGCACGCGCACGCACACGCACACGCACACGCACACGCACACGCACACGCACACGCACACGCACACGCACAAGCAATTTACAATTATAAATTGTAAAATAAAAAAAAAACAGAGTTCTTGTTTGAGCATCAGTTACATAAGAGTTGTCACGTTATTAAAAGGGTGAACGCCAATCCACTTCGCCGCGTATTGATCGTAAGCTGGGGTCGCCACGCTTGCGCTGTACGTTCTAGACTACCAGTACGTTCTTGTTTACAAGAAAAAATATAATTATTTTATAAATTGTAGACGTAAGTATGTAATAAAAGAAATAAATTACAAAATAGGATAAGAAATCGAAGCATCTGCGCATTCTAATATTATTGCAAAATAATTTTTTTTTAATTAATAATATTTACTTATAACTTATGAAAAGATGAAACTATAACTTATGAAAAATGAAAAGAAATTGCTTTAAGAAAATGAATAAAAGGTGGGCAAACCGGATGAATAATTAAATTAGTATACAGCGTACACCTCGAGCACCTCCATTTATTATTTTATAAGTAATGAACTATTTCAAGCTTGTATATAAAGTATCAATTCGTTAAACGAAATCATTTTGCACCATTAAACGCTAAAATTTGACTTGACATTATCTACCGAAATAATATAAAAAGGATCTGTAGCTGTGTTTCTAGTATCATGTAGATAATAGATTATACATATACGTATATTTTATATATATTTGTAATAATTTGTTATTTACATCTTTTAATGGTCTTTTTCATTTTTACATTTAAATTTCATAAATTAACTGAAACTTCTAAAATTTATGATAATAAAATTTAATTTTTGATATTAAAATTCATTTTAATATCAAAAACATTTTCCATCGAAACCGAATAAATATTGTACGATGAAAACAGGCTTAACTCGCCGCTCCCCTGCGACGCGCGACGGGGTTACGGCGCATGCCCGACCCATGATTTATTAGTCTGACGCTGTTGTGCGGAGAGCACAATCGTGAGAATAAATTAAATTGCGAAAAATAGGCGCAATCATTAAAATACTACTAAACATCTAAAATTGAACTTCTGGGTGGTGTGAGAAAGTGGTATCCCGTTTTGGACTGTATCGGAGATAGCATAACCGCTACTCTCAGTGAAAGCTTCATACTTCATTGGCGTATATTCAAGCGCTCTTCGAATAAAACATGCTTGACATGTACTCTATAACGTGTGAAACTTGCAAACAACCGGTACTGGAGGATGAATACATAGAATGCTCGGAATGCAACTTGATGTATGACTTATCATGCGGTAATTTAACTCGTATGGCATTTTTTAAAATGTCTCCAAGACAAGTAGACAGGTGGGTCTGCCCCACCTGCATTGAGGAAGAACCTCTTGCGGCCAATAATGTGGATAACGATCAGCCAGATAACGACGCTGACCATCAAGAACTGGACATGGAGTTCCATCCTGATTATGTGGATCCGATAGAATGTCTTGAGCTCAAAGAGGAAATGCTAGCTGTTCAAGCAGCTATGAAGGTTAATACGTTTTATTTAAATCTAAATCAGTTTAAACGCAAATACGCTGAAGAAATGGCTGCTATTGAGAAGAAGAAACTGGAAGAAGCAAAGAAGAACGCTGCGCCTCCGGAAAACACTAATGCCGAAGTTATTAATCTAGAAGAAGGCAGCGACCCATTTAATGGAACCGATCCCATCGGACTGCTTGACGACGTGGATAACGATGATGATGTGGACGAGGAGGACGGGAACTAAGCAGTCACGTCATCATCTTCAGAGCATGAAGGAGGCGGCTTTAGTGACCGATTCACTCTTGATCTATACCCTTTGTAATCATTTTTTATATTTAAATGTACTAGTGTTATGAGTTAGTTTAATTACGAAAAGCTTCTTACAAATATTGTGTGAAAAAAAATTTTGAAACGATGTGGTAATCAAATTTGGATAATAAAGTATATTTAAAATTCAATGTTTTAAAAAAATTATAACATATGCAGTTGTAATAGTTAACTTTTTTTCAATATTTGTGTTCACTCATCTTATATTGCGCTCAGATCACTTGTTTCCTGCATATTAGAAACTTGGTATCATAGTATGAAGTAATCAGGTAGAAGAAGATATATCTACCTTATTATTTTAATTCAACGATGATAATTAATTGATGTTAACGTATTAAATGTGTCTGTAACGGAAAAAGCCGTAAAATCACAGAAATTGGTGTTTAATGTCTGTGTAACACAATTCGGTATCATTAAGTATTGTAATAGTATTAAAAACCTGTATAATCAATATTGATGATAATAAATTTAACGCATAATATATCAATTGCGATTTAAGAAAACCAACGTCATTAGATTACAATTATATCTTTGTAAACCAAGCCGAATATTAGATGGGAATTAAAGTAGAATATTAAATTGTGAATTATTCATTTAAGAACCCCTTCATGAACTTATAGATCATATAACAACAGCTAATTTATTTAGACATTAGAATTTTACTAAACATAATTTGTATAAATATTCCGTTTAAATTTACTAAATAGATTTAAATGATATAACATTAACATTATATATTAAAGTAACCGCAGGCTATAAAGACCTTTACACAAACGAAGTCAAGAGTACAACACTCACCTAAACAAAACTGCCGAACCTACAAGATAACAAATATAATGTCCCTTATATTAAAACTGTCAATTGTTTTTACTTGTAATTTTATATAGTTTGGCGGAGGAATAGGAATAGGAACTTTTTTTGGTGGAGCTTTGTTGATAGACCCTACAGCTTAACTAAACAATTAACACAAAATATGAATCGTTATTTAAAAGCATTTATACAGGCTTATAGGCTTGTATAAAGTTTTCTACATACTAATTTGTATAAACGTAGCACAAGAGGCATATGTAATCTTATAACTTTCAAAATACTTTCAAAATCAATTAAATTCCAAATAAATGGTCCATTTGGATCGGGTTTTAATGATATCAATACTTACGACGAAAAAATATTTAAAACAAAACGTTTTTACTACTACCTATCCGGTTATATTGCAATAATAAATGCTTCACGGGCCAACCAGAATACCTACTGATTTAATATCGTAATATTTTGGGGTACATATATTTTGTAAAGCTCAGAAATAACCTTATATTTTTATTTTAGCTGTAGGTCAAGCTTGGATGGTTTAATTAGGTAAGGAATTACGCAAGCCCATAGTTTTTTAAAAGAGCTTATTTGTGTTTTTAGGATAGAGATGGCACTGCTGTCACGTATAAAATAAGTTCGGTGTTAAATAATTTTAAATACGGTATTAGTGAAATTAATAACACGTAATTCTCCTGTTCCTTATATAAACTACCAGTGACAGATAACACATCTAAGATAAACTATACATGTTTAGACTAATTCATAAAAAAACATAAACTGAGTGAGGAAAGTTGCATTGGTGCAAAAGTGTATTGAAAAATATCAGAGAAACAGCGAAATTGTTAAACTTTTGTTAAACGTTAGTTAAACTTAAAAATAAAAATACGAAAAAATTTTCGTTACTAACTGTGACGATAAAATTTCAAAACAATTATTACACACACTAATATGACTCGAAAATACGCTATAAACTCTATCACTAGTAAAAAATTTTCGTCTATCTTGGATAATTGCAAAACCGATCAGAAATTCAAAAGCAGACATAGAAAACTTGCACACTCAGCCAACAACAAGGTTATTAATTAATTTAATTCACCAAAACCCAAGCATTGGGTTATGATTCTAGCAGATCAAGCCGGTCGAGGAATTAGACAGAAATAGCAAGACCTTCTTAGCAATAAGTATATCGTTACCTCTTATTTAAAACCTAATGCTCACAAGGAGCTGGTCACACTGTAGGAAAATATTGTCTATATTTTCCTACAGTGTGACTAGCTTTGTAAAGACCTAAGACAATCGGACTATTTAGTTATACTGACACGACAGGCATCTAGTGATAAAAATCTAATGAAGAAGCAATTATTCTTGTATTATAAATTACACAACATTAGGCATACCAATGTTTTGATGGGAAAATTCATGGTAACAATTTCTTCAATCATTAAAATGGATAGTTTTGGAATATGTTGCATCAAATACTTTGAAACTGATATTTGTATATGTTGTTGCTATCGAACACCAAACGATAAAAATTTCATTGAAAATTTCATTCATCGATTAGAAAAACTATTGGAGTAATTTTTCAACAAGAAATGTTTTATATGCGGTGATTTTAATGCAGACTTTTTAATTAATAATAAGAAAAAAATGAACTGACAAATGTTTTTACTTGCTTTAATTTTAGACTTGTTTTTGATGCTTCATTAAAAATAGTTTAAGTTCTTGCATTGATAATATTTTTACAAATATACCCTCACAAAAACATTATTCATGCGGCTTCATAATGGCTTCTTGCTCGGACTTTCAGGGCTTTTATGCAATGTCTCAATACCTTAAAATAATTAATTAAGACTGGAAATCAGCGGACGTATTTTATATGGATGTATTTAAAATCTTATGTCTTCAGTATTTCAAGAACAAAAGTTAATTAGTCAAAAAATACAACAAACCTACATTACACTAGATTTCCAAAGGCTCATGCCAAATAAAACGGTTTTTGTGTTTAGGTAATGGTTATCAGAGTGATGAGTCAGTAGCTAGATATAGGAAGACATACTTTACTATGTATAGAAAAGTATTAAAACAGGCAAAAAAATTATAGTGCAAAATGAAATAAATCGGTCCATTAACTCGCAAAGAAGTATATGGAAATTGATTAATGAATATCGAACACAACAACAAAACAACAACGAAACAACTTTATATCAAATTGATTTATCCTTAGTAGTTTTCTACACATTCATCTTTATTATCATTCATGGCAACACTTGGTTCAATCAGAACAGGATTCTATATTGCTGCGTTTCGTATCACGTAAAGGAGATGTGACATCTGCGATTATTTTCAAAAAGTGCTATTAAACTAAAACGAACCGTCTGTGATTTAACCCAATCAATTTTGAAAGTTTTTTACTAGTTTTATACGTTTTACTTAGAATTAGTCATATTATTTTTTATTTTAAAAGATTATTTTGTTTCGTTACCTGCTTTCGTTAAAGTGTTGAATTATGCGTTTAAGGAATTTGTTTTTTTTGTGTCGGAATTGTGTGGATTCAAGTTTAGAAAGAAATGTCTGAGGTGGTACGTAACGACCCTTTTTCTTATTTAGAGAATGATGTTTTCTTAACATCAAACAGATATGAGCACATGCTGTCCTCTTCCTCTATCAGTACAAGCCTCAATAACCGAACGCCTAAACGCTTTATACATAAATAAAATAGATTACATGAAAATGCAAATATTAGAAGAAGAATTATCCTTCAAGCGGAGAATCTATGAAGAAGAAATTATATTTATACTTATGGAATATACTCAATACAAAAAAAATGAATTAGAAATAGAATAGAAAATTTACATTAAAAATAAAAAAATATAATTAAAAAAAATATGAACAAAGAACTATATATTATATAGGTTATTTTTTAAGTTACTTTATTTTTTGGTACAGTTTATTTTTATTTATAGTTTTTCCTGCTGAATGGAATATACAAAACCGGTAGGTTCTTGTACTGGATTTGTCCATAATCTTTTACTTTTAGGATTAAACAGAAACTAAAAGGAAAGGTGTATTTATTACGTACATTAATGTTATCTATTTTAATCATTGAAAAATATTTATTACATAAAAAATACTATTAAAGAAATATATTAACATTAACTACAACGTGTTTTGTATAACGAAATCTATTTATAGAATATTCGCGAAGAGGATCTGCATCACGAAAGTACACTAAAGTTCTCGGTTCACAAATGGTAATATTGTTTATAACTTCTACTAAAGAATCATTGGTTAAATTGTCCAAAACAAAAAACAATGGTGTAATGTCTGTCATATTTCAAGGTTAGAATGCGAACTGACAATAAAATAAGCATAAGAACTGACTGAATAAGTAATCTTTATTGCTTAAGTAACCAAAAACATTTCTATTTCTTGGCTAAGAATTCTAACTTTTGACAGTTCTTACTTCGACTAAATTCTTGTCTATGAAATAGAAAACGATGCCCAAGTTCGAGTTTTAGGTTGATACTATTTTCTCAATGTAGCTGTTTTGGGTCAAGGAAAAAAAAAAGAAAGTTAGGTCAAACAATAACCATTCAAATGTATACTTATAGAGTATCTAGCTAACTAATACAGGGTGCAGTGTAAAAGAATGACATGCTATTATGTTATTGTACTATATTATAGTTGCCAACTTTTAGCGAACTTTGTATACCTAAGTTTCTCCACACAGCTTAATACATACAATTATTTTAAAAGGCATTTCACGAAAATTCCATGCTTAAAAGGAATTTTTGGAAAAGGAAGGAAGGAAAGGAAAGGTATCAGGAAGATCATAGTTATATGATGAAAGCTGCCTGACAATGTGTGTAAGAATATTTAATAAGATACCCGTGGAAATGTTTCAACTTAACCTAAATATCTTCAAAAAGATTGTATATTGTGTATGTGGAAAATATATTTTACTTAAGAATAAAACTATTAGAATTGAATAATTATGTTAAGCTTTATTGTTTTGAATGATAATAAAATTGACATGCTATTAATATTGTAATTATTATTGTAAGTACAGGGGGCAGACAACGGTGTTAGTACCACGCACTTTGTTATTATTTTATGTGACTCATAAAAATATGTATTAGCTTTAGAATTAACTCATACACACATAATCAATAGTTTTCTTTATTTATCCATAAAACGTATTATTTGTCTAATTAATTATTATATATGAACATTGGTCCCAGCAACGTTTCCTAACTAAAATAATTACCGCCTTGTTTGTATAACATTTAGTGCTACTCCACAAACTATCAAAGGTGAAGGGTTTTAATATTATTCGAGTTAAATTATTTGTTGTAAGTATTTATAATATAATAAGGGTTATTGATATAGTAGAAGTATGTAAATGGTCAGATTTTAGGTAAAAGTATATAATAGAAGTATAAAGTATTTAAATGGTCACACTAAGTAGTGAATACTTTTGTATTAGAGAAATAGCAACTTTATCTTTTCTGGGTGGATCGCATACTACGCCGAAGGGACAACACTTCTAAAATAAATATTTACCAGTACGTGTGGATTTTATTATACTTCAGAAGTGGGATAAAACGTAAGTACACGTCAATTATTTGTTATATGATTTTTCCTTCGATTTTATTATTGCAATGAATTAATAACTATATAAAATTAAAAATCTGTTAACGCAAAATTTTAATTGCATAGTTCTCAACCGGTTTATTGCTTTTATAAGTATTAACCTAATTATGAGCAAGCAAGCAATTATAATACGATGAAGAGTTTATGGTAACAGAGAAAAATATTTTTTTTCGACAATTAAGATAAGACACCGTGAAAAAAGTATACAGTGAAAAAGAGGTTAGGGTTTATAAATAAAAATAACCAGCATTTTTTAGCTATAATACACTGTTTTTGAAGTATTTGTATTTTTGTTTCTCCTCCTTTTGTACTAAATGAAATAATATCAATAAAATAATATCATCAACAGTATAAATAATATACTATTATTTTCATTACAAGGCTCGAGCGTCGGGGGTGATACAATAACTAGTCAAGAGGGTCACTGGAGGTTGCGTAAGCCTGTCTACCGTTCTTCACGGCATTGTACTTGTGACCCATATGTCGCCGCCAACTTCCGGACTCAGAGACGCAGCGTGGTAAGAAATAAACAAGAAAAAGAACTTATTACGAACTCAATGTGACCGTAAACGGGAGAGTCCACTAAGCCAACTAAAAAGCACGCTAGTGATCATCACAAGCGTGACAGTATAGTATATCAACGAGGTGGTAGCTCTAACCGCTAGCAAGTTTGAAACTCAAGCCACCAACAGAGCCGCAACTTAAACCGTCGTAGCAAAGTCGTAGGTCGTAGCCTAAGGCCGTAGCCCAAGCCGCCAGCTAGGCAGTAGCCCAGTTCACAAGCGGAACCATTGCGGAGAGCACACTTCAAATCGACAGCAGTTCTGCCAGTCCAGCGATGAGCCCAGTCAGCAACGCGATAAAAGAACACAAAGCGAGAAAAGGTCATGTCCCGTCACTGCTGCAGAATCCCATCACACACAGTGTACGCTGGTCACGCGCCGACAGCGCGCGCACTGCGCCGGATTGGTGACTTGCTCGCTAAGAACGAGTACATAGATCTGTTGATGATGTACGTTGTTCGGCTTCACATACTTTCCTTAGCGACGTGACATTATCTGATTTAGTTTTATAAATGTATTTACTTTTTCAGATGTTTCTTTTTATTTAATTGTTATTTGATTATTAATTTGTTAATGATTGTGTTTAATACTTGGTCGTGTGGTACGGGCAGAGTAGAACTGTACCACCCCCGAACAATGTGTCGTAAAGGCGACTGAGGTACTAGAACCGACAAATGGCGGTATATCCATCCGAAGCAGTGTATCTCATATATAATGCAGAGGGTGGGAATAATCGAACAGGGCAGCAGCATCCCTGTCGCGTAAGCTGCGCTCTGTGATTGCCAACGCTTGCCCGGCGCGGTAATTATAGGCAATTTCCCCTTCTTTATGGGTAGACCTATGATCAGCAGTTGGTCTTTTACAGCTGCTTTTGTGATGATGATGTGGTTAAGACTTAGTCGTGTAGGCTATTTGAGAAACACGCTTTATATAATTGATTAATAAGTCAATATATAAACCATGAACAAGGCAAGGTACAATCAATGGTTATATGATCGAACCTGGAATAATTTCATACACTGAGTATGAATACGCAAGCCTGGTGTTATTAGTGCGAAAAGCAGACGGTAGTTTTCGAATGTGAATTGATTACAGAATTCTGTCATATTTAAGGAGAGTTACCCTATGTCAGTTATAGATGACGATATTGCTAGACTATCTGGTCAGGGCTGCTTTGTGACAACAGATTTGGCATCAGCTTACTGCCAAGTAAGTGTTTACTGCTTATCGGAAAAAAGTAAGAAACTGGCAGCGTTTGTTACTCCTGATGGCTTATATGAATTCAACCGAATTCCATTCGGACTAACAAATGCTCCCAAAGTATTTCCTAGGATCCGTCAGGTTCAGAAGAGCCACCGCATATATGGATGACATCTTAATTTTCGGGAAAAACCCTGAAGGAGTTTCGAGACAGACTCGAAGAAGTTATTATATTAAAGTTATTCAGGCAAATCTTTTAGTTAACATGGCAAAGCGTCACTTTTTACGTTCAAGCATCGATTATTTGGGCTACGAAATTACCGCATCATAAACCCTGATGGCCAGGTCAAAAGAAAATTCAGTGCATATCAAATTCCCTTAATCAGAAAGCCTACGTGGTTCTTCTATTCTGGACTAGCAAGTTATTTTAAGAAATTTATTCAAAATTTTGCCCAAGTTGCTTCTCTCCTGACAGATTTATTAAAAACGATAGACCGATAATGACAATTTACAATTGCGATTTCGAGACAGCTACATATCGATGCTAGTAAGAACGGAGTTGGTGGCACAGCGAGACAGACAGATAACAGTTTTCAACCGGTTGCTTACTTGACATTAGCAGAAGATTTGGGTATATCTGCTAGGGTTAGAGTTTAAAATCATTTTAGATTGTAGCACTCTTCGTTCAACATTTTAGAACAAACGCGACTTTATTCCTAGGATAGCGCGGTGGTGGCTGTTGCTACAGGAATATATTTCTTCTATTTAATATAGACTGGGAGTTAAAATATGTCATGTTGACGCGCTATCGCGTAATCCTGACCCCGGTGATCTTAGTGCTCCTATTTGTGCTGCACAGATCATGATAATTAGCAACAAAAACTGGCTGCTGACGGTGCAGTTGGCTGATTCAGTACTAAAACAAATTAAGAATGTTTAAATGGCAAATTAGAAATCAAAGATCTCCAATAAATTAGAGACGACTATGTAGTACACGACGACAGACTATTTTGGTATTTGAATATTATATTATAAAAGCTATATAATATTATAATGTACATAATATCATAAAAAATAAAAAAAATGTGTGTGATATCAAAGGGGGCAAGGTGGCAAATATGCAGAATGAACCATGATGACATTGGTCATGTTGGTTTTGAAAAAACACTGAAAAGTATAAGAAAGATTTGTTGGTTCTCTAAACTGACTAAATTTGTTAAAATGTATTTTACTAATACTATAAAAAATACTACACAGAAAACAACGAGCAGGAGACCGTCGGAAGTGATATTTGGTACGATAATAAATATACCGATATAGAATAGCATCTATACCAGGTTGTAATAGTATTACTAGTAAACGAGTGACTACAGTAGCAGTAGACGATATGTTACCATGGGTACACATTGCAGCATTACAAAAACATGACGATGACGACTTACACAAATCAAGTGATAAAGATGGGAGCCAAAGTGATGTATAGCTTTTCTATGAAACACTTATTCTATATTTTACTACAGAGTGTCGTTATTTTGCTTTCAGGACGTGAAGATCGATTAGTTCGTTCGATAGTTAGATAGATCGTCCTGGCTAAAACATATGACCACGAAACCACCGACGATGAAACAATATAAATATATTGATACAGTTTCGTTTCTGAGGAATTCGATTGATCCACTTAACTAAAACAGGGTAAGTAGACATATTGAAATGTGGCTGTATTTTAAGATTAATTTGAAATTGCTTTTGTTATTGTTTTTATTGATATGATTTGTGTGGATCAAATGAAGTACCTATATGGTAATAATAAAATGTTCGAACGGAATAATTATTGTCATTTAATCGGTAGATACAAAAAAAGATTAATAGCCTACTTTGTTAGTTAATACTTTATTATAATAATTTTAATTAGTTATTATTTTTTTCATTTTATATAATACTGTTTATGTATAAGCTTTATTTATGGTTACTAAAGTGTTGGAACTGTTTAGAGCAGAGGGTTTACTACTAGATAAGGTTTCTTTGATTTATATACTAAATTTTGACTCTGATTATTCCCTTTACTTTATTCTTTATTCTTGTTTTTTCTTTCTTCCTCTATGCCTTCCAAATTTTTGACATTACATTTGACATTACAAATCTTACCAATGAGTGTAGGGTTTATACACATTGTCAGGATGGTCGAATATAGGGTTTTTATTTTATTCTAGTTAAATTATTTTGAGTATTTATAATACAATAACGATTATTGGTTTAGCAGAAAATGAAGAATTTATATGGTCACTCTGAAAAGTGGTTGCTATTGCATAAGAAAAATCGCAACCTTGTCTTTACTGGATGGTACACTTTTCTGTAGACCGCCGAAAAGGAAACCACTTTGAAATTAAGATTTACCAGCATGTGTGGTTTTTATTATAGTAGTATAAACCTTAAAATATTGAGGAATAGGGTTACTTACTTTATTTATCTATAAAATAAAATTATATTAAATATGCCCAGTAACTCCTTATTTATTTCTTGTAAAGCGATGTCTGTGTATATAATAGTAGAAGCTGACTACATATATGACTGGCATATTGACGCAGGGCCTAAACTATAAGGGTTAGAAACTTTAAATCTTACACAGGTGTTCCAGGCGGGTGTAAAGTTAGCATGAAACATTGCAGTTTTTTAAGTTATTGAAATTACATTCACTACAAATGTACTTGTTTCAAAGTTATGAAACAAGTTTAAAATATTAGCAATACTTAGTATGAAAGTTCTACAACATAAACCGCGGGGCGCTGCTAATCTTTATATTATATGAAATAACTAACTGACTGACATATCAACGCAGGGCCTAAACTATAAGTCTAGAAACTTGTCATTTTACACTAGGGTACCTTGTTTTACGTAAGAGAGCACTAATAAGGAATATTTAAAAAATTCCTCCCCTAAAAAGAGGGTGCAAATTGATTATAAGAGTTCTACAATTTAACGTGGGTAAAACCGCGCTAGTTGCTTATTAAAAAGACCATCCTCATTTCATATGTAAATACTTTAGTTTTTATATCTAAAATAAAAAAGAAATATCAACCAATTAATGTGTGTATTGCAAAACTTATATTGCGTGAGTTGTTTTTTATTTTGAGGGTTATTTTCCAGTGACTCGTACAGTGAACATGCTGACAACTTCTAAGAATAGTCTAGCCGCGGAAACCCAATAATAATTCAATAACCTTTAATTTTTAATCAGTCTTTTAATTTTAATAATGTAGCAGTTCAGTACATAACATTTTATTAAAAAAATTTCGTTATTATTACAAAAGTTTTCTGACGTAAAATCGTTAGTTTTCGTGTTATTATAAGATATATTACTTATGCTCTATCTAATTGAACTAATTATATGTTGTTGAGAAATCTATCGTTTCCACTTTAGATTGATTTACTTAAGAGAAAATCTGCAAGTCTTTATCAGAAAAAAAATATAGTTTTGATTATTTTTTTAAAACAGGTTTTTAAAATACATCAAACTTAAAAGTAAAATAATTTTGATGACAAAGAGAAAATAATAATGAACAAAAAATACTAGTAGTATGCTGAAAATTTCGCGGGTTGCTAGGTCTATGAAAAATATGGCACAACGCTCCCCACGCTTTGTTCAGAATACTACAGTTTATTTCCACTTTGTTATAAAAAATATTTCTTGTTTTTATATTTATGTATATTAAAAGCGAGGTTTTTAGTTTTTTTTGTTAAATAATATTAACTAGAAGAGTACTTAAGCTGGAAATTAGGTAGACGGTACGCATGCGCAGGCTGCGTGGTTAAACTTGCTCTTTCACAGAAGAATATCTTTCATCCTGAGGATCCTGATCAGGATAATGAGATAATCTTATCGAAATATTGTATTGTCACCGATTCTAGCTATATGTATAAAGTTTCAATTAAATCTGTCCGTCCAAAGTAGGTCAAAATCGGCTAGTCGATCGAAAATCGAATGAGTCGGTTACAAACTTACAACAACTGAAGCTAATGTAATAATGCACCCCAACGTGAAATTAAACAATAAAAAAGTATGGTAACAATAGCAAACTGGTTTTCATTCGCAATGCTAAATTATAGTACAAAAAAAATCAACTTTATGTCGACATGTGTTTAGGTTAAGGATCAAGTATTTGCAAAGGTTTTTACTTCACCTAGTTTTTTGGGCTTCATAAATCCTTTAAATATTCATTTATATATAAAAAAAATAACTTAAACATGAATACAAATAGAATATTACCATATAGGTTTTTGGGAAACTGACTGAATGGTACCTCCCTCCGTACTAGGAGCTTTAAGACGCTATCGGTATATTCATCCGAAACAGCAAAGCTCATCAGGGTGAGGTTCAATTTGTAAGGCAGCATCCCTGCAGTGAAGCTATGTTCTACAATAGTCACTACACAACTGAACGCCGTAGCAAATAAAACATTTTTATTAAATACTACATTATAGGCACTATTAAATCCGGCGTCAAAATTAATGACGTAAATGTTAATGTTATTTTCTTTAGAAAAAAAAGTTATAACAGTCATTTTTGTTCATAACAAAATATATATAAAAATTACTACCGTACGGTAGTCATTTTTATATTTATGACGGGTACTAAAGTACACATTAGTTTACTATGTACCTGCAAGTTCGTTAAGCGAGATATTATTGAAAAGTAAACCTTCATAAATAATAATTTATTATTGTCAAATACATATTAGCCCTATGCAATATTTAATACGCAGGTCATACAAAGTAATGTTTCTTAATATAGAAAATGTAATGATTCAATGTAGTCGAAATAATTATTCACACAGTTTGACAGTTGCTTAGCCAATGAGGTTGAGTCAAGAATTATGACTGAATAGTGATTTCTCACAAGCACTTCCTTAAAATGGGTGGCATTTATACTATTGGAGTTTATATCCAAATGCTACTACACTGTAGAAACGATCAATTGGTGAATTTAACAAAAAATAAACCAATTGTAGTGACAATTTTCGTATGAGCATAAAATAGTATAAAAATACATGATTGCTGTGCGTTTAGTGATTTTAAAACTCATGAATTATTTATATTTTTACAATTTTTAAATACCTATTTGTCAATAAAAATAACAATACGTGATTTCGTAAAATTATGGCTGCAGATAACTTAAGATTATTTTTTTATAAACTAATGAATTCTTAAGAAAAGAGAGACCAAGACATTGTCACCTTTTATAACCGATTTAAAAGAATTACACTGGCATAATGCCTATTATCGTTCGTAAGTCTGGCTAAGATATCTACAGTGCAAAAAGGAATCAAACATGTTACCAATTTATTTTTGTTTTAAATATGGAAAACTCAGCAACAGCTAAATTCTGATATCAGAATTTACTTCAACGTGAACGCGATGTTCGCAAAAAAAACCTTTCGCACATGCGCAGTGTTATTCAAAACCAATATTTAGACAAAATGAGGTTATGTTGCCATTGACTGCCATTTAACTAAATTTAGACTACAATTATTATAGTTAATCTATAAAAAAGGCAACATGTTAATAAAATTGTTGGAAATTTTGGTACTTCAATAAATACTTACAATATTTATAGGTTAGGTTTCGAACAAAAGAAAAGATTGAAGAATCACTATCGAGGTCATGCCAATATAAACTCGCGAACGCAAATGAATTCGTAGTGCTCAGTTATAGCTAAGATTTTCTAAGTTTCTAGACGCATAGCAAGAATGTAAATATTATAATATTTTTACCAGACATCACTAAACAACGTGTATTCACCACAAACATCATTGAATGAAATCACAATAATAATTTATTATCAAGTCAGATCTGGAATCATTGTCACATGTCAGTGCTACATTACGTGCACCGGATTGCACGTTAGCCGCTTTAGTGCAATGCAGACTGTAGTAGCTATTTTACGATCAATCCAACACGCATGCGCAGACTATTTCATGAACTCCAGTAAAATCCTGGGCCCCTAGTAAGTTTAGCGTAAGAATGACAATGTCAGAGGTTATAAATTGACAGATTCAGACACGAAGATACAGGCAAAGAGCAGTCCGATTAAAAGTTAAGCACCACAATTCCCTGTGCCATCCATCTTAGAATTTGCTAATAATTATATATGTTTGTAAGTTTTTCATCCAATCAAAGCAAGTATACATTCAATGACATATATATATATTACAAATAAAATATTATAAAGACAAATAGATCATTTTTTATATTGTTATAAAATGTAAAGACTAGTATATCGGATACGGATACTACAGTGTAAGGTTTAAATTTCACTACTTTCTCTGTACTTTTGTACTTTAATCAATATTATTTATTTTATCTTTGTGTGTAACTGAAATAACATTCCGTATCGTGTTCTACCACTCAATTGATATTCACGACTGTGTGTCAACTTAATCTCCTTAACGATACTGTGATCCTAGTACTCAAAGGCAAAATAAAGACTTCAATCCGCCCACAAGTAGGTGATTGATTTATGTATACATCATACAAATGAATATAAGACGTGTATTTTGAAACATTTCATTATGTCCCTGTAAATAAAGTCCAAGTATGGCTTGAGATTAAAAACTGTGCCACACACATCTTGTTTATAAATCATGCTTGTTGTTATAACCCAAATATCCGTTACCCACATAATTAATCCTAAAGCGATGACATTTTATATATATATATAAAATTACTGAGTGCAAATCTGACTAGCTAGGATTTGTTTAGTAGATACACAAAATAGTTTGGGCTAACTGATAGTGGAATGATTTGATTTTTAACACATTTTATGGGTATGAAATGCCGAATGCTATCGATACATTTAATAGACCAAGGTTAAAATTGTAGTGATCAAACAATTGTATAAGTAAATCCATAAAAAAACAATTTTATAAAAATACTGGATATGTGTCTCAGCCAAGGAAAAAAGACAAATTACATCGCGTACATAGTACATAGTACAAATAGTCTAAAAACAGCCGGGCAATCATAGCGAAATAATTAAGAATTTTTGTTGACTACCCACCGCTAAAAAGGCATATCGCTGTTGTAATTTTTTTTTTATTCTTGAGTATAGATTTGTCCACAAATTGTATGCTAACGTATAATATGAACATTTGATTAACGAAACAAAAACAGAGAATATACTTGCACTATATAACTAAATAATAAGTTCTTGTACAAAAAATGAACAGATTGTTCAAAATACAATACCTATAAATGATACCTCGGTGATTTGTCAGTATGAGGTAAATAAGAACTAATATTTTCAAATGATTATGAACACATGAGAATCTTAACTAGTTTTTTTAACTTAGTAAGAAAATAAAAAATATAACAAAAATAAAATAGGTTCCTTTTTCCAAAAATATTGTTGTCTTAGAAAGCTGTCTGATTTTGTTAATCTGTGATAAAGAACTCTAAAATCATACTATACATATATGTATTTAAATATTGCTCGATTCCAGAACCTTACGGTACTATCGGCTGTCAGTTCTGAGTGCTACGTGCCACTTTTACTTCCTTATCCGTAGGGCTATTTTGAAAACTTTGTTTCCTTTACGGATATTCTCCTTCTAGTCGCGCAGAGAAACTCGTAGTATTGGTGAGGTTAAATTAAAACAAAACAAAACAAAATAAATGTAAAATTCGCAAAAATCCATAATACTTCACTATTTTTTTTAAGATCGTGTCGGTAATATTTGCGTAAATAACACGCACTAAGACTACTGCTTACGGCGAAATATAATGCTAACTATATCACAGCTCAATGTTTGTTATACACTTATCACCTATTGACCTAATTTATAAACGAAACGCCCAGATATTATACTTGGAAACTAAAGAGCTTGTGAGATAGCATATATGTAATGCATTGGTTAAAGAATGAAAAGGATGCCATGAATGCAGTAAGCAATATCTCCCCAGTAGTTATGCTCTCCTGGTATCGTGCTAGAATTCGGATGCAATTATTTTACATTTTAATGCATTATTAAGATTTAAGTAGGTACTGCATTATTAACAAACTCGACAAAATATAAATAGATGTTGCTGAATTTAGACCATGACGACAAACATTTAACCAACTTATACTGTATTTTGTCTATGTAATAAATTTTAAATACGTCTCTTTTACTGGTCAAATATTTATCACTCGTATATTGCTTAAATGTTTATATTTATACAATAATCTGCCAACCAATTTTGAAAACAAATTACTAACAAATAAAGTTCATTATCGATTGCAATAATTTGATATGTAGTCATGTGAAAAAGGTAGAATTCCTATTCTACTATCATTTAAGGCAATTTTGTTTGAGACATCGACATACGGTTATTGAAATTACCTACCGTCAGCTTGAAAATACCGTCAATGTTACGCAGGACCTAAAAGGTTACCCTATTTCATTATTTTCGTATATTTCATCGGTTGTCATGCGTTATTATCATAGCTTATAAATATTTACGTGTACGATAAAAAAATAAAATGTTAGTGATAACATTTAGCTATATGATATGTAGGCAATCATATTTTTTTTCTGTTTTTATTAGATCTGATACCCTCAGACTCGCAAGGAATATTCGATCATTTTTCAGTTCTTTTTACTATTCGGTTGATATTGTTCAATTGTAGTTACATAACGTGTAAAATAAATATATTTATGTATATCAATATAAAAATAAATAAAAAAGCAATCTCACTAAATCCCAGAAACTGCAAGTGCTAAGAATCGTTGGCGTGAAATGTGAACCATTGACAAAAATATTGAAAAAATATTTTTATTGTTACATAGGAAGTAATTTTTTTCAAGACCTCCAACGCGTTGCTTATTTTTATTTATTTATTAAAAATACACCTTTTATAGTCTTAATATAATATAGCCTTTATAAGAAACTAAGTATCGAGTTTCTACCGTAATGTCCAAATCTAATTATACTTAATTAAACTAACAAAATAAAAATACTGAGATTAATTATTTATAGAATATTGAGACACTTTTAACGGAATGATTTAGAATACATATTTTGTGTATAATTTTATGTCTGAGAAAAATTTGGGAAAATGTATTTGAATAATTAAAACATATGTTTCCTTTGAAAAGTAAATAATCATGCTAGTTAAATCCTTAGATATATAAGCAAATTAAACAAATAAATTGTAATATAAAACTATATTCACTTTGAATACATAATTAGAAGTTTCATAAATTTAAAGAGGGAGAACATCACTCGCTAGAACAACTTGTGATGAATAGGGGAACGGATTCTGATTAGTCGGTGGTCCCACTGCGAGTTCTGCAGCATAATACAAAGTCTCTCCATCTTGAACCGGCTTAAAATTAGACAAATTCAGAAACTCCATATGGTTCTGATTTTGAATAGCCTGAGCGTACTGCTCCACTACCAACGGCCCCGTCTCGCCCAAATGGGACCTCATATGGAAATTCAAATGACTGCTTTGTTTAAACCGTCTCCCACAAACAGAACATTGGAAAGGCTGAATGTTTGTATGAGTACGCATGTGTTGTCGCAAATGCACTGACTGAGAAAAGCATTTACTACAAATGACACATTTAAATGGCTTTATCTTGGTATGTGTGCGCAAATGCTGGTCTAGACCTGCCTTTTGTGTGAAAGCTTTTGGACAAAACGTGCATGCAAAAGGTCTAATGCCAGTATGCATTCGCATATGCTGCTGCAGTCCTCCTTGTTGGGTGAAGCGTTTAGTACAAATTGAGCACTGGTGAGGTTTAGTTTTCGCCTGGACTAGATTGTTATCATTAAATTTGGCGGTCTCTAGAAAGCGTTGCTCGCAAGGCGGGCAGGAGAAGTCGAAAGAGTTAATGGCTTGCGACGGTGGCGTGTACGTGCTTTGATGGAATAAGTCCCTGTCTAGACGTTTTTCGCATACTTGGCAACGAAGCGCCGCTTTTCTCCTTTTCGTATGTTCTTCCCTATAATGGAGGGAATAGTCGCAGCAGCTGAAAAATATTTGTCTGCACTGCAAATCCGGAAGCAGGGTCGAAGGAAAAGTGCAAGTAAAAGGACCCCTGGAATGATAAAAGGTAAAATCAGATAGATATAAATAAAATTACTTTATAAGGGCTGGTTGTTATATTAATATAAACTTAAACTTCAAATCCTTAAATTATTTTAGATGTCATATCAGATGTTTTATAATCTATTTTCCTTTTTTATTTATGGCTTTAAGTTTCTATCTACTCAGAACGGTCTAAATATGTAAATTTTGACATAAAAGTATAACTACTTAGAAATAAAATAATTCCTAAAAAGCATTTTCATAAAAACTCAATTATAAGCGGTATAACAAGCCTTAAATCCACAGGCGGCTTCCCTGGCTTGCCTTGCGTTCTCTTGGCTCCGTTTAAATAACACCTTTTTAATGAAGCTATGTTTGCACTGGTACCCTCCACTTTCACGATCAGATATGTAGTATCTTCAGAGAAAACGCGAGAGACCAATCCGCCATGTACAGCTCCATCGTTAGTGTCTATATTCTTCTTCAATGGAATGAACTTGAAACCGCAAAGATCATTTAGATTCTGTTTGGAAAAATTAATGTTTTGTAATATGGCACAAATATAAACATGTGACGTATCAGCTACCTTTAGGATTTAGTTTTAAGGAAAAAAAAAATTAGGAAATATTGAGTGTGTTTAATGGATATATTTTGAACTTATACATATGAAATACGATATGTTATCTTTTTTATAGGCAAATACCAGCGCCCCGCGTTTTCATCCGCCGTGTTCATGTTCCCGTACCAATAATAAAAGTAGCCTAAATCACTCAAGGACATAACCAGGTATGGAACATATCCGCCCATGAAATTCAGGCGTCAAAATAAATCGAACGACGACATACGCAGAAAAGAAAAGATTTTCCATACTTAGTTAGATGATTTGCCTAATAATAATATACCTGATCAAAATATCGCTTTGATGGCTGTGCCACTTTCTTTAAGTCTCCAGTATCATGCTGCATATTCGTGTGATTTTGTAGAGCTAGTTCGTTATAAAATGTCTTTCTGCACACTTTACACATGAATGAAGCAGAATTTTCGTCTTCCCATAATAAAAAACACTGTAAATGCATATATAAATAACATTAATTTTATTAACATGATATGTCGATTGAAACCAAATAAACGTAAACGATAAAAAAAAATATTGTTTGAAAATATCCAGTATTCTCCAAAAACTACTAAGCAGTACACGGTTTTAGTAAACTTAATTTAGAATATATAAAGTAAATTTCAGCCATAAAACAAACGTCCAGGGATGATCTTATCAGATTTCTGTCCTTTTTACAAGTTTTATATTAAGTTCAGCTGTATTTATGTTTTAGTTAAATTATAAGCCGTCGTATTGTTTCTGGTGTTCCTTGGCAAATGAGGCAATATGGTATAAATGAAAATTACAACTTACCTGCATAGGATTGAGTGCATTTGTAGCCGAATTGCTTGGTATGTTTTGATATTTAAAATTAACAGAGTCGTCTTCAGTTTGATCCATATTATTACACTTAAGAAAGTAGTTCAATACTATTAAAAATTAACCTAAGATATAAATTAATCAAATAAATTTTCTCATATCTTTTTCTAATAATCTTTTGAGAATTTCACTCCCTCACGTTTCTCCTTTGTGCATAATCTATTGTCGCGTCCCCTAAGGTGCCTATAATTCGATAACAGAATTTCAGTAATAAAATAAATCCGTAAATGAAAGTACGTATGTAACGGGCGTGCTCAGGATAATGCATAAATGGTTGAAAATCATAGATCTTGTTTTTGAACCGTACATTTATTTACTTCAATAGCAACAGTAATGCAAGCTGCTACAAAATTTTTAAAATCGACCGCCATAATGTCCTTTGTGAACCAACTATAGAGTAAATTATAAACCAAAGAGTCTATGAACCCAAATCATAGATTACATCATTTAAGTTTTAGAATCGGCACCCGATTCCAGAGCACCCGAAACATGATTTATGAATTTTTGTATTAATGTGAATCAATTTTTTCTATGTTTTGATGAATCAATGACCACCTAAACAAGCCAAACTTTATGTCCAAATGCCAAATTAAAAATAATATTTCAAACATGGTTATACGGACCATAAACTGACTTAATTTACTATCAATTTATAAGTTAAGTCGTTATATAGTTGAATCTGTAGCTGTGCGTACTTTAGATGAGTTTTAATATCGTTTGCAGTGTTATTTTCTTATAATTGACATTGATTTGAATGTTAAATATTTACTCACTTAAATATTTTTGGACATAGTCCGCTTGACAGGAAACGTCACACATAAACAATTTGACATTACAGAATCTAGAATCGACATTTATGTGAAGTTCATAGTTTCTGAACTGAAATCTGTTTATTTTTTTTAATTTCCAGTGTGATCATAGACTAGATCTATTGTATACATATACAGGTTATGTGTGTATTGTGTACCTATATTAAACACTATTCATTTTATTGTTTCTTAAGCTTCGTATACAAATTTTATTCGTTATGGCTGGCTCGGCGTTAAGACGCCTTATGGCAGAGTATAAACGTAAGTTATTAAAGTAACACAAATAATAAAAAATCATATATCCTAGTGGGTTCATGCCAAAAATATATACATATATATCAAACCTATTCGGTATAAACACAAGGGTGTATACCTAGTTCCGTACGTACATAGAGGGGAAAGAGGGAGGCAAATAATAAATCAATACAAAGTACTCCTCCCCGTTGGATTTGCACGGAAAGTGGCATCAGTTACTGCATACTGCAAATAAACTAATTGTTACTTTGCCACTAAAATTATTATCTGATCTGGTCGATTATGGCTGATTCGGCACTAAGACGCATCAAGGATGAGTTTAAACGTAAGTAATAATAAGTAACACACGACCTTTTTGTAATATTTGTAGGCAATTAAGGGGTACTCTTATAATCAATACAAGGGACTAAGTATCAAGGCTAGACCTAGATAAAAAAAATGCATTGGGAACTTCCCAAATAGATTTAATGCAAATTTGCTTTGTCAACACTAATTATTATTTACCTTTTAAATAGGGTGATATAAAATCATCAGAAGCATATGTATTGCCATTTAGTTGGCGAACAGTTCATGAGTCAAACAACTGTTTGTGAACGGTTTCAGAACTAAACTTGTTCACTTGAATATTAGAATGTAAATAAATAATGCTTGAAAATGCTACAGATCAACCTTTACATAAACTAATTTCAACTAATTATGATTAAAAATTATTGACAATAAATTTCATTGATAAAATAGGTCAAACTCACATCTATATGTGTTCATATTATAGGTAATTGAGAATACTGAATTTTAATGTATTTGTAAACACTTCTCAGGTTACCTTGTCCCAAAATTGTGCTAGTTTTGCATTTTATTTGATTATTATTCTCTCTGAACTGAATTCTAGAACTGAATTTAAGTAAAATATTCATTATTCAGCTATTCAATTGGCATAAGGGACATATTGGCAAATATTTTTGTATTTATTTATTTCTGACTTTTGTTAACAGTCTCATGTCATGTCAAAAAGGATTAAATTTTAATGGTATTTGTAAAAAAAAATCAGCTTAAACATATTTAAAAGTAATAAAGTTATGACTAATTAATTTAGAAAATTAATAATGTTTTTGTTCTTGCTCTAAACCTGCACATTGTTCCTAATGACAATTGAATTTGTGATAGTTGATATATTTGTGTATTAAAATGTGTTGAGTTCAAATTTGAAAATAAATAACAAACAATTTCTATTATTTGATATCTTCTACTATTGGATATCTTCTGAAAATTGTTGCATAAATAACACAGGTCAACAAATATGTAAACAACTTTTATAATGTCCTAAGATATTATTATTTCTTAATATTAATTTAGAAATTTTAAATATAAACTACACCAAACAAAATAGAGCCCACCCACAGATTTAATAGATTTATAGGTTTAATTCATTAAGTAAACACATAATAACATTTTTTATTGTTTAATTTGATTATGTTACACCAAAATACACAATTTGGGAGAATAAAGCATTAATTAGGCTATTAATTTAAAAAATCATTAATGTTTTTCTTTTTTAAGGAACTCGTCGGGAATTAGTCTTTAGTATCGTGTAGGACCTCCTCTACTTTGTATGCACTCTCTGAACCTATTTGGAACACTCGATCAAATGAGTGATGTTTTTGTCAGTTACTCGTTTCCAACAAAGTTTTAGGGCGCCTATAAGGTCCTGTTGACTATTAATTATGAAAGTGAACAGAGCTGGTGCTTGGAGCTGGAGCTTATGCCGCCCCTCCTTTGCACCTCCAAAACGATCAGTTCTGTGCATGCACGGTTCAGTAAAACGTTCTCCTTCTTTTCTCCACATACATACACGTCTGTCATCGCTAAGAAAATTGACCTTACACTCGACTGTAAAGAGTACTGTCTTCCAATTGTACATGGCCCAGTCCAAATGCTCACGTGCGAACATCAAACGTGCTGTCCAATCAGCTCTTGTTAATTTTAGGCGGATAGCACATATCCTGAAACGTTTCCCATCTTCGTGAAGTCGATACCTAATGGTCTGATCACTAACAACTGTCCCAGTGGATTGCCTTAATCGAAATTGCAAGGTTCGGGAGGTTATTGTGCGGTCCCATCGTGATTTTAATCGATTGTAGCGGTCTTCATGTGCAGTTGTGGCACGAATTCTCCCTGATCCAGATTTTCTAGCCACACTACCTGTCTCCTAGAACCGTTACCATACGTTTCGTATAGCTCGTCGTAAAACACCAAGGTGAATGGCAATGGATATTTGCGATTCTCCCTTTTGATGCAAAACCACCGCCCTTGTCGAACCATTTCCATCGAACCCAGTTTCCACATCTACATAATCACACTACCACAACTCATAAATATTTATGCTTAAAGTGGTAGTACTTAATTTTTGCAATAATAAGTTTACGAGATTTTTATGAACACGATAAGAAACAAAGTTGCGGTGGGCCCTATTTTGTTTTGAGTAGTTTATATTTATAAATTAGATCTACTTTTTGAGTAGTTCAACCACAAAGTTGCTTAACTGTTCTAACCAAGTAATTTACCATATTTTTTTTAAAATATACCATTGCTTCTTTGTAATGACTTTTAAACAATCATCGTGCAGGTATACTCTATTTTTATTTAAAGTTTCTATTATATTTCTTTAGTACACCACTACAAAGTGTTGTACCTATTAATCTGAATTTTTGTTGCTCATATCTCAGTAAGATGATGTGATAAACACATAATTCATATTTTATTTTAAAATATTGTATTTACAATTAATTAATTTATGAATAGAAGTTTTATCAACATGCCAATAAGTTTTCTATGTAAATATAAAAATTACTATTGTGGAAGATTTTTGTAACTTTACAATCAAGTTACTTGAAAAGGGCATGTAATTTGCAAATTTTAAAGGTTGTTTTCTATTAAGAAAGTATGATTATATAGAAAATCTGATAATGCTTTCTCCACTTAAGTTGCTGATGACCTGAGTGAAGAGATTTGAAGTTTAACATTTTTTAAATATGCACAATTTTTTTAAAAATGCACCATAACACCTCTAGCAGATGATGCAGCACACATTCCACATTCTGCAACTAGCCCAGGCCGTATCACTAACTAACTGAAGCCTTGATAAAGGGCCTTAATTGAATTGATTCATGATTATCTAGAAAGCCAACTGTTTGTGATTCTTGTAATTTAATTAGTTACCAAAGATTTTAAAGAAGTACAGTCAAAATGTTTTCCTTCATTTGTAAATTTAATCATACTAATACCTATTATAAAACATATTAAAATCTATCTGTATTTCATGCTTAGACAAGTTATTATGCACTGATTATGTTTCTAAATTATATACAAATTGATGTTTCACTGAACATGCATCTGTTGTTCCTGTTCATCTTGTCTTTTATTCCATAGTAATCGATATTTGATTCATTAATATAATTTATTTCAGATTAATAAAATACATTTTATTACTAAACAAATCTTTTTTATATACATTAAACAATATTTCATAATGATGATGATAATGAATTTTAATTTTTTCCAAAACAGTTTGTAAAAGACTAATCATTATAAATATTATTGTCAAAGCAAAAAAGTCTCTGCTGGTCAGATTTGAAATTTGAATATCAATTAGGTGCAAGCTTGTAGTTAAAGGCTTAGCCAAAAGGGTAACGGGCGCCAAACTTTTACTCCTTGTTTGCTTCTTCCTCTCAAACTTTAGGTGTGGTAATGGCCTCTATAGCTTATATATGTAAATTTAAAAATTATTTTACAGAACTAACTCTCAATCCACCAGAAGGCATAATTGCTGGTCCACTGAATGAGGAGAACTTCTTTGAATGGGAAGCTCTGATTACGTAAGTCATTTTACCCTGGGATCCTTATCTATTTTTTGTTGCTAACTAAGACTTACCTGATCCTGTGGTATAAATTATTACCAAGTTCTTCTAAGCCATTTTTCCAAATTGTTGAATTATGTGACTATGCATCTAATTTAAAAATATCAAGAGTGAGAATATTTTATATTACAGTAGAAGTGTATAGCTTTATGAATATTTTATAAATAAAATTGATATTTTCAGTGGTCCAGAAGGCACCTGTTTCGAAGGTGGCATATTCCCAGCTAAACTTACCTTTCCACCTGACTATCCGCTGAGTCCCCCAAAGATGCAATTTATTTGTGAAATATTTCATCCGAATAGTAAGTCTGAGTACCTAGTATCCAATAAATAAATTTTTATAAAGTATGTTAAATTTAAACCCTTAAGAGATCACCTGTATGTATGTCTGTCCATATGCTACAGTAAATTTTATTTGACTTTCCAAATAATTTGTTTGAAATAAAAAAATGTATAATTTCTTGTCACTAATAAAGGCTATCCATAACTACATTATGGATCCCTACATGAAGGAAAAACAAGGCCAGAATCAGTGGCTTAAAAAATAAGCATTTGTGTACTATGAGTACTAGCTAACAATGTCCAGTTTTGCACATGTAACTAACAAATATTGCATTCACTACACTAGGGCCCAAGTGCCATAAAATTAAGCCTTCGTCTTTAACCCTGCTTCATTGTTCTATCAAAGACGGTGACATCAGCAAGCTCAAATATTTACATATTATATAGTGTCCCCTATTAATATGAGGTCTATGTTTAATTAATGACCCAATGAAAACTTTCTTCAATGAGTAAATGTTTCTTTTACATTTTCTATTTATCAAATCATCAATTATAATCTACTATTTTAGTTTATGCTGATGGCAGAGTCTGCATATCTATTCTTCATGCACCTGGAGACGACCCAATGGGCTATGAAAGCAGTGCTGAAAGATGGTCCCCAGTACAAAGTGTGGAGAAAATCCTACTGTCAGTTGTCAGCATGTTAGCTGGTAAGTTGAACCAGATGCCTGCTTGCTTTTGCAATCTCCGTACTGTGAATTATGTCAACAATATCAATATTTTCAGAACCTAATGACGAAAGTGGAGCCAATGTGGATGCAGCTAAAATGTGGAGAGAAGACCGCGAGCAGTTTAACAAGATTGCTGAGCGGCTGGTCCTGAAAACGTTGGGCCTGACTCCTTAAATAAGCTTGGTGTCTTTCATACCAAATTCAATAATTATGGCATGTATCAATATTAAAATACAATCATTTCAATAGCCTTTTTCAAATAATATTATCCTTTAACAACTTTATAATGCTAAAAATTCTCTTTGTAAACCTCTTACTCTTAATGTCGAAACTCTTTTAATTACAGTTTTAACAATTTTAGAAAACAAAGTATTTGGACACATTAAATTATTTTTAAGAATATGGTACAGCATGTGCCGTGCTGTGACTATTGTGACAGAAAGCCAGACATTGTAAATGTCTAAATAGCCTTGATTTTTATTAATTAAGTGACATTATATTTTTTTATTATATTACTGTTTAGTACAGAAATCTGTATGTATAATTAAATAATATTCCGATTAAAATTACTTTATTATAATTAAATTATATTTTATTTAAGTTTATGTGTAATTATTTATTCCTAGCTATTTTTAATAAGGATTTAATGTATTGTTTTTTGTAAAATATTATATTGTTAAATAAAGGACTTAGTAATTGAAACTTGCAATTGTGCTAGAGCATTTTATTTTCCTTTTTTATAAGGTATTTATTAAATTATATTATTTAAGCTTAATAAGAAAAATTTAATTGCTGATAAAATATAGTATTAAGAATAGATTTTGATCTATGAAGATTGACGTGCTAAATGCCATAAACTCAAAAAGTACCGGTTGAATTCTAATATAAGTTTCATAGTTAGGTGTTTTATGAAAAAACAATCTTGTTTAATGTCTCTTCGAATTCCTGCTGAAAAAGAATAAATTTAAATACAGATAAAACTACTGCAACTTTTTGTGTATTATGTTACGAGCGTAGTTAGATTAGAACACTGACAGAAATTAAATATAATAATTACTTCTTGCGATGACTTTAGATGGATACTTCATTGCTATTATCGATAGGGTGACAAAATGCCATGAGGTAATATCAATTAAAGATGTAATAGCGGAAACAGTTGTTAAGGCCTAGATAGAATTCGATTGCTCGTTTTGTTTGTCATGCACGAATAACCTACGACCAGGGTCGTCAGTTTATATCAGACCCTATTCAACAATTATTAAAATGTCTTAGATTCCAACATGAAATAATATTCACAGGAATTCATGCTTGCTGTACAGTTTTAATAAAATTTCTAATTTTCCAATCCGGATCCTGTTGAAACGTCATCTTGCAGTTCCTTTATATAATAATGGCTGTAGTTACCTAATTTTGTTCTGGTTTTTTGAACAGATAATAATTCTTCACAAGCATCTACAAGACACCACTTGGGTCGGCATACAAGATAATACTTTAGTTAAAGTTGTCTACCCACTTTATATTCAATTTTCTCAGGCGAAGCTTGTGCTTTATAGATGGTTATTTTGTATCCTTAATCTTAAAACAAAGAAAAGCGATGTTTTTTCGGAATTTCGTAAATGCCTTCAGGTTATCCTTTCCAATCTTTTCAGATCTAAAAATACACACTACACTTGAAACAGGAGGTTCTAGTTTGTTTACATGCAATACATTGAATATAAGTTAACATGATTCCAGGTCATTTACATCTCACACCAAACAAGTAGTATAAACAAATTCCCACAACATCTCACTCTGTGGTAGGTAAGTTGCTTAAAGCACTTGTGTTACGGACGCCAGATAACAGAGGAATCACAAATACTTAAAGACATATGCACAACACCCAGACACAGAACAAACACAAATAGCCTCATTTGCCAATATTTGTCCTGAATCGAACCCACGAACCTTGGCGCGCAAGATACGATCACTACCATCTACGCCATCGGCTCCGTCAAAGGGAACTGTCTAATTTTTAAACATCTTTAGGAAAGATCCTTTTATGTAACTAGCTGTCCCGGCAAACGTTGCTCTGCCATATACAATTTTTAAATTATATATTTTTTATCATCGCTATTAAAAAATAGGGGTTGGTGATAAAAGGATATAAATGTTAAACTACTTTTCTTTCCTCTATGCCACTTACATACATCAAATTACAAGATTCTCCCATATTTTTCAAATTCATAATATATACTTATTTATAATTATTTTCTTTTTATCCAATAGTCTCTCATTTAATGAGGTGATTTGCTTTCGCGCGGGTTAGAAACCAAGCGTGATTTTTTTGTATATTTAGTTTAAAAATTTTGGGTTATGCAACATGTGTTGTGGATTACTATTTTCTGCAACTGTTCAATGACATTGGTATGAATTTGTAACATGTCCGTACTTTTCTTGAATGACTTGGGTATTAAGCCGGTTGATGATAGAACTATACCGTTTAGGTATTATACCGATTGAAGATGAGGGCACAATCAGGGCGACTTTAACTTTCCACTGCTTACTTAACTTTTCGTTTATTGTGTTTTGGATTTTATGGAGATTTGGTACATACAGCAATGTCTATTACAAAACTATATTCTGTCCTTTGTCGTAAAGTGTGATATCAGGACTATTGTATTGTTTTATCGGTTATGATAGTTCGATCCAAATGAATCTTGCAGTGGCGGTCATCCATAAATTTGACAAGGTTTATATTTGTTATAGGGGCACTTGTTTTTAATTAATTCAAAATCGTTGTGATAAGCATTGATGTAGGACTGCAGCAACCTAGTCGTGTCGGTGTTTGTAGTCAGTGTTGACTTGGTTTCACAAATGCCAGTTATATATTGTATGGTTTCATAAGTTTTATGGCAGCAACGACAAATGTCTGATTCTGGTTTAAGTTCTTTTGTTATATATGTTATATAATTTCGAGTTGCTATGCATGTGCTCGGCATAAATTTGCAAAATGCCTACCGTGTTATTATTTTTGTGCTAAATTTACAGTTTTTGATTATCATTATGGATATTTTAATTTTTTTTTAATTTCAGTAGTACCTACCTAGGTATGCCAGTTTTGAATGGAGTTAATAGTCGATCTGTTTCTAGTATGTGCTTGTGAAGACCAGTATGTTGGAATTTATTATGAAAGTAGAGTCTAAGAGTAGTGATTTGCTTGTTATGTAGGTTTTCAAGTTAGTTTTAATTAAAGGCCGTCTTCCTTCTTTACGCGGTAATGTTAATCTTTGAATGCATGCTTTAGGATGGTGTTTTCTGTATTTTGTAAGTTTATATTAATTATTCGCTGCATAGATTAGCCTGTGACCATGATATAATAGAACGAATAAGTCAGGGCGGGCACTGCGTAAGCTTTGTAATATTTTTTTATTCAACTGTGTTCTAAGACCTAATTCAAGTCTGTGTTTGAATTTGTCAATAAGTTATGTTTTTATGTATTTTTGATTGATTTGTCTAGATTGTTCAATCTCTAAATATTTATAGGTATTGGTTTTGGTCCAAAGATCCTTCATTTATTTTTTACCGTTTCAGCGTTTTCTAGTAGGTAAATAATTATTTTCTACGACTAAGCCCTGCTTAACTGAATAAGTTTTGCATTTATTGATTCCGAAGTCCATACATTTGAAAACAATTGGGTGATATAAAATAGATATTTCTTTTTAGCTGGATGCAAATAACTTGATATCGTCCATAAACATAAGATGAGATAATTTTATTATACTGTTAGTAATGTTTTTAGGGCTAAGTCCGCATTCGGCATTGTTTAATAGTTTAGAAAGGGGGTTGAGTGTAAGGCAAAACCATAAGGGACTCAAGGAATCGCCTTTAAAAATTGTCTCTCTGGATTCAGATTCGGGTTCGGTTGTTAATGTTAGTTAATTGTTTCAAGAAAGTTAATGAAGATGAGGTTTATTTTATTTACTTTTAGTACATACATCAAGAAGCCAGCAGTGGGGTACGGAATCAAAACTTTGCGGTAGTCTACATACAACGTATGAATGTTCTTTTTACAAATATGTGCCTGTTTCATGGCGACTGCATCAATTATTATTAGCTGCTCTTTGCAACCTTGGCTATATTTTTGCATCCCTGTTGTTCTTCAGATAGTATGTTGAAAGTATCTAAATGAGTGTAAAAACGTCAGAAGGCATGTCATTTAATGCCTTCTGACGTTTTATAAAATCTAATATAAAGGTTATATTTGTTTGGGATATACCTATTCGTTTCGGAGTCTTTTGTAACATATTAGTAATACCTTGGGTTAAATAAATGGCATGATGTCTGGTGTGTTAATGTAATTATTTATGTGTTGATGTAAATACGGATATATAGGTACATGTAAAGTTCTAGTACCAACAGTTATGAATATTACCTGTGCCTGGAGATTTCCAGTGATATGCTGTGATATGTTCAAACTGCGTTTCTGTCACAGCACCCTGGATGCACCTACGTATCCATTCCGCTTTGGTATTATGACATACTGGATTTTCTCATATGCTAGCCTAAAATTCTTGTAATGGTTAAGGAGTTGGTATTTCAGACTGTGTTTATGATTTTTGATCTACATTAGGTACGACTAAAGAGATTTTTCACTGCTAGAACAACTAATATACCGTTTTAACCTACAGACTATTATACTAAATTTTTGTTTTAAAGAATCGGTAAGCACGTGCATTAACTACCGTTATTTTTATTCAGGATATTTTAAGAGTACCTACCTATTTTCGTTTCAGGCACTGTGATATAGGTACGCGTGACTCGCCATCTAGACTTTCTAAAAACGGTAACGCGACATCGGTGCATATTTTAACGCACATAAGTTACTCAATTAAAGTGGCACCCACGCTGTTTATCTCTAGCCTCCATATGGTCTTCCCTAGATTCATAGTTAATAGGTTGGAATTCTATGCTGCAATCGTCAAAAGCTTTTGTATTTCACGCTTAAGTGACTTATTTTACTTAGCGCATTGCATTACTCAACTAGATTGAATTCTCAAGTCTATTTATATACTGAAGTTTGTACGAGATCAAAACTTAACATACTAATAGTTTTACACGCTGGGCATGTGGTGTGAGAGTGAGAAACAATTATGAAGAAGATAAGTACGTCAAATCTGTGACCGTTTTTTCGGAGAACCTAAATGCTGGCTACATAAACGCCACCGAAGGAATGGGAGAGACATAAATGAGTGTCCCTATGCCCAACTGTACCTGCTTACCCTGCGGGGCAACGTCGTTACCCGATTGGCTATCGCTCGAGGGGCAGGGACTGCAAAGTTTCGCCGACGAACACGGTGTACTGTTTTATGAAAAGAACGTGCGTGAAGTTTCCACAATCGTGTAGATTGCCAGTAAAAGAGCGACGGAGGGAGGCATTTATTTAAGTTATAGTATCGGGCGGTATTTGTGACCACACTCTCTCATATAAGTGTACAAATAAATGAGCACCGAATTGGTTAAGACCGTGAGCCGTAAAGAACTGAAAAATATAGTTAGTTGAGGTACTTGAAAAATATTTTTTTTTCTTATAATCAGCTAAGTGCTCATTAGTCAAAATAAAATAACTTTTTACCTTTATAAATTGTAAGTCAATGATCCGATTAAAATGTTCAATATAATTTATCTTATTAGTTATTATTATAATAAAATGGTTTTTATTATATTTTAAACAATTATTTAAGGTATTACTGAAATATAGTTGTAAGGTAAATGAAATTAATTCTTATAAGAATTGTCGTTGATTGAGTGCAATGAAACGTTCTATTTGGGATCTGTACTTGTCTTCTAATTTGACGTTTACAATATCCAATACAATACTTTCGTTTGTATATTATCCAATAGCAATTGATTCCAAAAATAGAAACGTGGCACAGCATCCAATCAAATTTTGATAACATTTCAATTTTATCCAAAAAGAAGTAGGTAATGAGAAAAATAACCTTTTTTGCGATACGTTGGCGATTCGCATTCCTTGTTTTTCCTTTATTTTTAATGAAATTCATTAAAACTGATTATCCTGTTAAGCTGCGTCTGCAATGTGATCGTTTAACTATCTATTTGTGAATTTTAGTTTGATTTTCAATCAGCATAAACTGCCTGGTTTAATTTGTTTACTGGGCCACTGCGCAATTTATCGGCTATGTGTTTTTAAACAACTGTTTTTTAATTGGTAACTAGTTACACGATGGCATCTTCCAGTGTAGATACTCAAGATAGGCTAAAACTCTATAAATTCACAAAGATACTCACTCTAAAAGTAGCTCAAATAGTAGTGCAAAGTAGACAAGGAAAAAAGATAACTCAAGAATGCAACTATACAAAGGTTTTAGAACACGGCCCCCCGTCACCGACTAATCTTCAATGGGTGAGTATAAAGCATTCCAGCATATTGAAAGTTATGTGTCTTTATTTATATATATGTAGTAGTTTAAGTTCAATATTACTTTTTCTTAGCTGTGCGAAAACATTGTCTATTTAACATTTACAAACATACCCTACAACTAAAATATTTGCTGTGTAGTTTTATTACCAATGATTTACATTCACAGGTCTACAATTACATATTACATTTAATATATTATTATTTATAGTTCAACTTATCTATACCGGATGAGCCAGAAGTTACATATGATACAAAAAAAGTTTTAAATGGAGAAGTCATAGATGCCTTAGTAAAAATACTATGTATAGAAATATCCTTGCGGACACATGATAATCTTGGAATGGTGCTGGAAATTTGGACAGTGAGAATTGATCCAGGCATGATCAGTGACCCGAGTTTAAATTCCATATCTACAATATATTACCGCATGAGTATTATGCTTAAGTCTACATTGAGCATATCACGGATCACACCAGCATATAAAATGTCAAGATCACAACATAAGGAAACTTACACCATCTCACATAGAATTTATGGTGGCGATCCAGACTTGAATGTGTTAGGTACTTTAATTACTTATTTAATACCATTGTGTGAATAAATTTATGTAGCAAGCAAAGTGTATTTCCTCAAAATAAAGTTTTTTTTTCTCATGAATCTATGCAGTTACAGATTATTTTGTCTTCACAATAGAACATAATTGACACAAAAGAAGATAAAATTAATCTTATCTTGAAAAATATAGATTATTCAGAGTTAGCACTTATTTATGTGTATAAACATATATGTTCATATAACTGAATATAATAATTTTGTTTAGATACCCTAAAGTTAGAGATTACTATTTATATTCCTAGCTGTTATATGATCTAATGTGCTTCCATGCTACTTTTATCTAATAAGAAGAATGTAAATGTTATACAATTGTTTTTTGTAGATACAAAGGGGACAATATTTATAAATATTTTTCATTTCTTTAGGTGAAAACTATAAAACCATAAAAGTGAGTGACCTGCGGACTTCAATGGGTACATTAGTCATAGAGGTGGCTTATAGGACTAAGATGACTATATTACCTGAAGATAAAGTTAAACCTCTTGACGGAGTTATTTCTACATCTGCAAGTGACATCATGCTGAAAAGTGACCATTTCTATGAAAGTCCTAAGTAAGTGTGTTAAGTAACTTTACATTCTGTTATTAATATGTGTCCAGAATATTTTATATTTCAGTTACAGAATAATTTAGTTT
>JACJUM010003259.1:17895224-17981681 GCA_020976665.1 Heortia vitessoides
GTATTATATATGAGCTAAATTTCAAATGGATATACCGCCATTTGTCGGTTCTAGTTCCTTAGTCGCCTCTCACGACACTTGGTACTACTCTACACTGCCGGTACCTTACGGCCTAAGCACTTTTACTTTTTTTTCTAATTCTTAATAATCATTGTTTTACACCTTGACTCAATTATGTATTTCAGGAAAAACTATGACAAGAAAGAAATAGACCTGTCTAAACCACTTACAGAAGGTGCATTTGTCGACGCAGTAAAAATGAAGGAACTGCATGATGCATTAAGCCAACAAATACCACCAGAGCCACCGATGTCGTGGATGCTTGCCGAGAAAGACAGATTGGATAAGGTAACATAAACATGTATTTTTCAACAAAATTTACTATTTATCGACATTCAATCAATCACTGTAACAACAAGCAATTGAGTGGTTTCTGGTGTTGGCAATACACTTCTTACATCAAAATCAGCCTTTTGGACCTGCTGATATATCTATGGTTTCAGTGATAGTGAGGACTCCCACCAACCTTGTATTTTGTAGTCAGTGTGATATACTATGTGCATATGTCAGTATATCACTTATACTTTATTTTTTCTTGAGTGTTGGCAACTTAACAAAATCACAAATCTCTGTTGTACTGTTTTACCATGTGGCTTTGAATATCTGCTTGTGTTTATGTTATATACCATATAGATTTTTTTTCATAAAGCTGCAATCAGACTGTGCATAAATCAGATTTCATATTGTGATTAAATTTTTTTGAAACTAAAGCAGTAGTATTCATCAGTTGTTTTACTAAAATGAGTGACAGATACTTTTTTTACACAAAGTAACCTACAATTTTTATTAGAAACCTTTATTAGATGCAGTCAAACCTGTCATACCTCTCTGCCTACCCTCGTTGATTTAAAAATAAAACGATGAAGTTGTTTTTTCTTTCTTAAAATTTAATTCTATTAGTTATGATTCTAATATTACGTGTATGTGTTAACCTACCATTCACTATTGTTTTATTTATTGTCATCGAAAGAATTCTATTAAAGTATAAAAAATGTTTCATAATATGGTCATTTCCTGATTAGTTTTATTCGGTTTTATTAAAACCTGGTTGGCTGGTCTGAACCTTGTGAATCAAGACCGAAGAAACAAGTTCATGAGAAATTATGGGTTTGTCAATCTATTTTCATAGCAAATATATCAAGACCCTGCAAACTATATTTATTTCTGCTCTGATTATTTTAACATTTCTTGAACTTCAATATAGAGTCTTTATGTTGGGACTACTACTCAAAACGGTATCTGTTAAGTTCAAATTGATATAATATTTAAGGGCATAATTTGAGGGTAAGTGAGGAATTTAATATGATCTGATAAATTTGATTTTATGTTGTGTCTTTAAATTTGTATGTGGTTCTTTCAGGGGTACACTTAGTAAACAGATGCGACGCTGGCAGCGTTTGGTTCTGGTCAAATATTTCTGATCAAGATACCATTTGACTGCATAGTGCCCGCTTCCTAGTCATGTCTAGGCTTCTGTACCGTAATCACTAATTGTGCCAGGGCAACACACTTTAGTGGTGTTGATCTTATTCTTGACTCCTATTGAATTCGGTTGGTCACCAATCGTGGACCGGTATTTCCAGGTTTCTTCTTGGCCCTAACGCAGCTTCGTTTGCGAACGTCGGCATTCTAGACGAGTCATGTCGTGTTCGTCCTAATCCTGCTTGAGCTTAAAGTCTAAAATGAAGATTGGCCGAATGGCGCGTCTGGTTTACACCGCTAGTGGATGACTTTCTTGTTATAGGATTGCTTTAAGCTCTTAAAGCCTTTGAATGAAATCGCTGACATCTACAAGATAACTTTCGAGCATAGCAAGGGTCATTATCAGACAGCCAAGTAAACTGTGCAGTATATACTTAAGTATGAGGGTTTTATATCGGCGCAATATATCTAAAAGGAAAGTTTCGCTTCTACCATATTCTCTATACATATTAGTAATGTCCCTTAATAAAAATACTTCAAATATATATATATATATATATATATATATATATATATATATATAAATATATATATACACATATATATTATAATTGAACGTATTTGTAGCGTATTTTCCTAATATCCCCTTATCCATTTGGAAAAATATTCTCAACGCTCAAGTAACTCTAATAGAAGCGATCTTCCCTTATCATTTCACTTAATTTAAGTTTTGTCTTTCAAGACTATATAGTAATAGTATTTGTTTCTAGATTTCTAGATTTTTTTTGTTTTGTAATTTACAGAAAATGAAAGTTCTTTCGATCGCAGAGAAACCCAAGCCCGGACCAAGTAACGAGGGCGCGAGCACATCTTCACACGCCATAAGCAAAGCTATTGAGGTGCCAAAGTCACAGAAGAATGGAGACAGATACGCAAGTCTTATGGTAAGCTAATAGGTATATAATATTTATCTGTTGACCGAATAGAATGCAATAAAATGGAACATATGATAATAGATTTTTTCTTCATTAGTTACTGTTGTTTTAAAAGTTTAAATCGGAAATTTGTTTGCAAAGTTAAGGTAGGCTAGTTTAGGCTGTGTTCCTGTTGTGTTTTGGTGTTTATTGAATCTACTGATTACGGCGCAAGAGAAGTAGCGTTGTATCACGTATTCCAAAAGCAGTTTTCTCTATTGATTTCTACGTATATTACTTTAGCAGAAATGAAAATTTTAGTTTTTTCAATATACCGATGAAGAGTAGTGAACCCGCAGTAAACTCAGTTTAAGTCCCGTATGGTGCCGGCAGACTAGTAAGGTAGACCTAAATAAATGACGACTCTTTTGATCGCCTGTTGGACATGTGACACCATAAGCGTTGGTTCTGACCTATCCATTGCGTGGCTAAGTCACTGGATTTGGCCACAAACAGATACAACTATTACTGAATGTCGAAAGGTGACAGATTGCAGTAAATAACATAAATAAAAAAAATGTACAGATCCCTTGGCCATTAGAGCCGATCTCTATGAACATGAATATGAGCTTAATTTCTTTCTTTGTGGAAATATTTATTTTTTATTTATTTTTTACATAATGATTTGACATGATTTGATAAGGATTTCGTGTAGTATCCAATACTTACATTTTCCTTTGGCTTAATTTTTAAAGTTTGCTTTATATAGGATACCTATGAGTAGATTGACAACTAAGATATAAAATTCGCTACCACCCTCATTTATGGTATTCAAATTTGATCTAAAGTTGCACAGACAATGCGAAGTTGTTTTACCATACATACATACATCACGCCTGTGTCCCATCGGGGTAGGCAGAGACTGTGGATCTCCACTTGTTACGATCTTGGCATACCTCTCTTGGTTCTCTTACTCGTATTAATCCTTCCATACACGTTTGTTTATTCTGGATACTTCTGACCTAGTCCTTCTTTAATACCTCTTCTACCTGCTTAAAATGTGTTCACCTCGGTTGTCCGATACCAACCCTTCCATTCACTTCCGTTCTATATTTGTGCAGTCATTCTACTTTCATCCATTGTTTCTACATGTCCAACCCATCTTAACATTCCTTTCTCTATTGTTGTCACAACATCATCTTTTACACTACATCGATCTCTTATAACACTACTCTTAAATCTATGTCTGAATTCACACTATACATTTTTTGTTGTTTTTATCGTGTTCTATCAGCATGATATTAATGCGTATCCAAATAAATACGTTAATAATTTCAAGAAATTAATGTGAATAATATTGATCTTAACGTAACTTGATTTCAATTACCATCTTAGATATATCGAAGTTTAATAGTTCCTTAATAATTTTTGCTTAAGGAAGGATACGGTAATACTTAATATCAAACTCCCTCGGGAACTATTTTTTACCCCAGGATCGCAATCCTATGGCCTTCAAGGTCAATTTACAAACAAGATCATAAAAAATTACTTCACCAGCTGCAACGAACCACCCTTTAACTATATTTGGCTTTTAAGTACGTTTTAAGACTTAACAGCTGACATAGTACACTTTAAATACGTCATATAGAAAAATGCGTGAGAATTTCATGACTTCTACAAAAATGTTTAAAATATACGTTCAAGTTATAAACAAGACCAAGATTTCTTCACCATCTTCGCCGAGTGGTACGCCCTTTTACTACATCAGGGATTCAGCTACTATTTTAGACAACTGATCATGTAAGAAAAAGCAAGTCTAGCCCTCAAGACCCTTGCATGTCCTGGTCTCTATGCCAAATTTTCCACAGAACCATACAGCCGTTCGGTCGTTAAAAAGTAACAAACACCAATACAGCATAGTATCAATACATATACATAAAATGGAAGTGTCTGCTTGTAATATCAAAATAACAGCTTTTTAAAATAGGTTTATATAAAAGTAAAGAAAGTATATATGTTACGGTGTTTATAACAAAAATAATTTCTCTGTCTGTTTGAGGAAAACTCCAAAATAGATCGATTTTAACGAGACACTGCCAAAGAGCTGATATAATAGGAAGTATCTTAGGGCAGTTTTGCTATTTATTATTCACATAGTAACGGGTTATACGCAGATGCCGCGCTGTTTTTGTAAAATAGAAAATATCTCTTCCTTAAGCGTTTCATATTCTGTTTTCAGGAGTTTCCATTTGCGGACGGGAGTCCCTTGACTGATCTCGCGGCATTCTACCAGGACTGCATGCAGGCTCGCTCGACTAGCGACGAGTGGACGGACATCTTGGAGACGACCACCTCCACCGATTCGGACTCACTCTCACACCAGCTCAAGATGTTCGAAGACGCGGTGCCGGAGTTCGACAACATGGTCGCCTCTATGTTCAGCAACTCCGAACACGGCTCTGACCACTCGTAAGTGGCATTTGTTTGCGATAGTCCTGACGTTTCAAGTTTATTGATATTTTGCCATTCGTTTGTTTAAATTTACAATTTTAGTTTGGACGACTGTAGCTAAACCTACCCGAAAAGCCTTTGACATATCAAAGGTACATGTTTATTAATTGAATTAAATCTCTTATGGGCTATTGCAAGCAAGAATCACTAGTTTAATTGTAAGGATATTCCTCATTATTTTTCTTACTGTTATTCTAGTTGAAGATGTCCTAAAAATGTACAACTTTTAAGATAAGTTAGTTAGATCTAACTCTATATATTAGTCTATTAGGTCTTTGCATTTTGACATGTTGCTCCTTTACCGCAACTGTACAATAAATAGTAAAAAAAATCTATGGTGAGAGGCGGATCTTAGATCTTTCACACACATCTAGGCAAAGATATCTTATATTACTAGATTTAAATCTTTAGATAAAATCAACGTAAATATCAATGCATGGATAAATAATCCTATGACCTTTATTGTAAAATGATTATTTTTAACAAACATATTCACATGAGAAGGTGCAATATGTCATCATGTGACCTTCGAGGCTTTGAACTTATTCAGTAAGGTAGTAAAGGTTTCCTTGGCCTAAAGTGTCATTATTATATATATACATACCATACTTATTAAATACTTGTGGCATTACAATATACATAGTTAATAGGAAAATATTAACAAAATCGCACAGGTAAAATACCATAGGTTTCCAAATTAGTGGCTAGATTTACTGTGACTGTAAAAACTTCGCAATTCTACGTATTGTTTTCTACTAATATGGAATATAATTCTATTCTATGCATTCATAATAATTTTTAACATTCACGTCTCTCTGTTCTGGTTCACTCAAATGTATTAAATGTTATTGTCCTGAACTTTTCTTGAATTTGAGTCTTGACCTATGATCACGGCTAACTCTGGTCACCCCCGAGATGAACTTAATTATTTTTTTTCACAAAAAAAATTAATTTAAGCTATATTGAATTTAAATAATTGTGTTTTATTAATATGAAGGTATTTAAATAATACATTTTACTATAGAGAAAGGGAAAGACCATAGAAACATATTTAAGCTTGGTACATTAAAATGAGCAATTATTTTGTCTATATCTGTAATCAGACAGGTGACTTATGACTCGAAGAATATCTTTCCATCCCTACTGCACTGCCTTGTGGAGTAGCTGGAGTAGTTCATGAAAATCAGTTGACAGTCGGTTTTTATAGTTAATAGTGTAGCGATTCGCCTCTGTTAATCTCAATAAATTTAAATCTGAATCCTTTTTTGCTACATATAATTAACAACTTCTAATATATATATATATTTTTCTATATATATATATATATATATATATATATATATGTATATATTTACAACTATATACATATGTATGACGACACATTTACCTGTGAGATATTATTAATAATTTTTTCATTAACCTTGTGCATACCGGTTATATATTGTTCACTAAAATGTTCGCATTCTTGTGCCATATATAATTATAGTACTTACATAGTTACATATTGTGCATGGTTTCCTCTATTATATTGCGCTCACCCACCACATTTCTTAAAATGTCCTTTACTATCTTTCGAAATATATCGTTAACGTAAAGATGACTGACTTTAGTTGTAATACATTTTTATATAAATAAATGGTAACGCCAGGTATACTTAACATGTATATATTCACAATGACGTCTTATGTGAAATAATTATTTATATATTATATACTGCCGTTAATGTTGTTTCCTTTTCAATGTGTATTTGCTATTGTTCTTAGATAAATGTGTAGGTATGAATGATCTGTAAATTGTGTGTGCCTTACAGCCAACGATTTGCTAACGACGTAAAGTGCCAACATAATAAAAATATTATTTTCCATAGAAAATATGGTTAGAAAGTGTAGTTTTGTATGAAATAGTTTATTTCTTTACGAAAAAAATCAACGAGCAACTTATAGTTGCCTTAATTCGTCACGTCGCTTGTCGTCGTTTTACAGCTCGCGATTTATTACGCGCGTCATACTTTTTATGTTTTTAAGCCAATTTTGTTTCCGCTATTATGGTTATAAGATAAAATGTTGCACCATTATTAATTTTCAAAAATGATTTTGGACCAAAATGTGTTTACAACATTAATGTGCGGTAGATAGATCTTCATGGCAAAAGAGATTTATATAGTGCTCAATAATAATAAGAGAGCCAATAGGGACTCGAGACAATCTGGACGACGTTTTATAAACGTAAACTCACTATGTCTCGTGCCTAATTAAAAAAGCAACGTGGCTACCAAATATCTATGCATTTATTGTACTCGTCTCTGTAGACACTTTTGATATATATAATGTTTTAAATGTAATATTTTCTTGTGTACCCCAATAGCTCTTGCTCAGATTTAGATAGCCTGCGAATCTTTTTCAAACAAATATAAATAATCTCGACGTTTATAACAATTATTTTTATTGACTCTTTTTCTAGTCAAATTGTTCACAAAATTTATGTATATTATCTTTAAAAAGAGTTATTATCATTTCTTAATACATGTTCTTTTGTTTGGGAGTATTATTTTTTCATAGAAAAAAATGTTAAATTGATATTTTTAAATGTGTATCATAGCCACAGTAATATTAATTGTTATTGTAAATAAAATAAATACACAGAATTATGCAAGTACCATAGGACAATACAAATACTGGCCTACTTTCACGGACTAGTAAAGGACTGACTATCTTCCTTATCAGTAAATAAATATTTGTGTACTATTTCCGCATATGTATGAGAACGCACTCTACGGGGGCAACATAGGAAGGTCCGATATAAGTACTTAGCCTCACCGTTCGTTAACCCACTATCATAAGAAATAATATTACCGTGTAGTACATTCTCGTAGACGGCTAATGTCAAAATTTCAGCAAAACCGAACACGTAATTTTGTTGTCAATGCGTGAAATTCTGAAATACGGAAAAAGAGAAAATCGGTCGGTCATTTGTCGGGTCTTGTTTTTAGAAGGGGAATCGCGCAGCGAAATCAAAGATAGCTTGGATGCTGTGTTCGGTTCTCCTTCTATGGCGACCGCCAAAGTCTGGTTTAGTGAGTTCTAACGTGGTCGCTCGTGAGTTTTTGATAAGACACGCCCTAGTGCCCCGAAAACGTCTACCACGGGGGATAACGTGACAAAAGTTTACGATCTTGTATTGACAGACCGCCTCTGACGGTGCACGAGATAGGTAAAACAGTTGGCGTCTCAAAAGATCGTTTGTATCATCATCATAGCCATTGGAAGTCCACGGATTGACATCTGCCTCTCCAAAAAATTAGGAATTTTGCCCATAATTTCTCCGCTGAAATATTGGACGTGAGAATGCTGTCGGCACCCGGAACAACAAGGGCATCCGTGACACCAATTCAGAGTATTCGGGTAGTTTAAGTCTAATGTGGAAGTTATCGCCGCCACGAAGGCCTCCAGAAAACGCAAATGAGAACGGCCGGCTCTAGTGATCTTGCGAAAAGGCGACTACATGAAAAAATAAATCGCTATTTTTTCATAAGATTCGTTTTTAATTTGTAGGCTAAGTACTTACCGGAGCATCCTCGTACATGTTTACACTACCTTTTAACGTAAAACTTGATATTGTTAAGTTTTGTGAAACTCTTGACACTGATTTATTACTGACGAACCATGGGAATTAAATCAAGATTTAGAGCCGTTAATGTGTAGTTTTGCTGAGACAATTATAATAATGTTAATCAATCAATAAAGCAAAGATATGCTTCCTGATATGATTAGGCTATGTTCGTTTTGGTCAAATAGTAAGCAGCTAATTGTTCGCTGGCCGGTGGAGGCCTCAGTGTACAATATTAACTGCAACTACATGATAGACGTACACCATGTACGCATAATATGGTGCACTGTATGGATACTTTAAAATACATTTATAAGGAGGCAAAATTGTACCTGAAAATCAGCTACTGAATATTAGCGTAAAACGAAAAAGCCTTATAGCTACTAAATTGCATTTTTCCAGTTATATGTGTTAACTAAGAATTAAATTTTAGAAAACAATTACATTTGGCGATTATTCATGTATAGACAACTTGACCAAGTAAATCTGGGGTAGGTATATGTTCAAGAAATATGTACACACAGCAACAGATGAATCTACCCATCAGGCAAAACTTCTATTAATATGTAAAAGCGAACGATTAAGTCAAAATCGACTGTAAGACAGATTTGAGTAGGTTGATCGGTTGCTCACCGTACGGAGATTAGTAACTATATTTGTATGGTGTAAAAACATTAACATTGTGCTTTCTTGTCTCATTGCAAGCATTGAACATTGCTAGAATCTCGTTTTTAGTGGAGCTAGATACTGCGTAAGGATTGTTTTAAAGAAGTATAATGTTTAAATCAAAAAATGGTAAATCATGTCTACAGTAAACTGCTATATTTTAACACACAATAAATAAAACTAAATAGAAATAGTTATCCCGCCCATTACATATGATATTTTGTTATCAATACGAAAGTGTATTCATATGTTGCATAGTACTAAGGCAATAATGACTTGAGTATTTTAAGGGAATGCAAATATATATTTATCATATAAAGATATAGCCTTATGGACGAATACGTGATATGACATAGCAATGTGTTGCTTATAATTATGGCTGTAACAAATGAAATTGTTATTTAAGATGCAAATAATTCTCAAAAATCATTTTTATACAGTTGCTTTTGTATTGTCATTTATTTGAAAATATAAGATTGAGTTGATGATGAGGCGCAATGTTTGTAAAATGATTGCCTGATATGTTGTTAAAGGTGTTACGTGACGGCTACTGTTAGTAACTGCGAGGTTATGCTTATACCTAGCTATTATAAAACATTTCTGTATTTGAATGGATTTTGAATAAACAGTACTACTAGTACATGCTTTTTTATTAACACACAATACAAAGAAACCAAACAGTAATATTAATAATAATATGGGTGACAAAAGGTTCCTCCGGAAATAAGTGCTTATTCAACTAACGATTATTTTTTTTTAAATTATGATATGTAAATATACACTATTTTGCAATAAAATGGGCGGCTTTGGTTTTAATTCTTTTTTAAAAAAATACGATACCAAAATGATTTCAATTAATTGTACATGTGACTGGCCGGTTTTAAATATGCCGTGGTGTTTAAAACAGTACGTTCTATTTTCAAATTTTCGTTTGATGCTCGTTTTTACAGAAAACCACTTTTTCCTACATTATTGGTGCGAAGTTCCAAAAGATAATATCGGTTTTTATAACTTTTAGTAAAATTTTATGAATTTATTTCATACTAGCTGTGCCCGCGACTTGAAAAATAAGTTTCAAGTTTTTAGCTCTAAAAATAACGAAACATCCATATAACTTTTCATCCCCCTTTCGACCCCTCATAACCCTTGTGCAAATTAAAAAATAGCCTATGTCCTTTCTCAGGGTTTAAAACTTGTCTGTGCCAAATTTCATCAAGATCGGTTTAGAGGTTTAAGCGGGAAAGCGTAACAGACAGAGAGACAAACAGAGTTACTTTCGCATTTATAATAATAGTAGGGATTCTTAATTATCAATGTTTCATTTAATGCTGTTTAGCTGTCTCAATAATGTTAGAAAAAGTGGTAAAAGCTGCCAAAATTATTGCGCTGCTCGAAGAGGGTTGCAGCGAATGCTTCGTGGCTCAGAGGCTAAGTGTGAGTCGCTCGATGGTTTAAAGGACCTGGCAACGGTATCAAGACACCGGTTCCATCGAGAGGCAGGCAAACCAATAGTAACCGTGCCCGTTTTTTTTGCAAATGAGTGTATATTTGGAGAACGGGTTGCCTTTGCAATTTGATTAATGGTTGGGTTTTCATTTAACGTTGTACCACAACTTGTAACGATTTTACTTGAGAATTCATATATATTTGTTGGGTAACTCCTTAACACATACATAAAAAAAATAAATGGGGTAGATCGGGTACGTGGGGAAAATAGAGCGGCAACTGGAGGATTTTGTTACCCAAGACTTCGTATGCCTTGTGAATAGTGGAACTACCTACATCTTAATCTTTATACAGACAATAATAATTTAATGTACTACTTGCAATAATTAAATTGTTTATTAATATTATATAACCATAGACAACTAAGAACCGATAGCCAATGGAGCTGTAAGGTTGTGGAATGGAGACCAAGTATCGGCAAGCGCAGCGTATGGCGTCCACCCATAAGATTGAGCGCGGGAAGCTATAGCTAGATCACTTGGGGAAGCCTATGTATAGCAGTAGACGTCTCATAGCTAATATGATGGTAAGGATGATAGACAATAAAAAAATCCAATTCATATGTGAACACACCCCTTGTAAAAATTTAAGCTTTTAATTTTAGAGTTTTGGTTAATTATAATTTAAGAAGTGAGTGGCTTATATGATTTCTTTGAATTAATTCTTTTTAAATCAAAGCCAAGGATATAGAATGTGAATGTTCTTGTATGGCTGTTTTAGACTTAACATTTTTTTTGTTTTCGGTATTATTACAGCCACTTAGACAAAGATTGTATATAGGTGTTATAGGTTCATGAGAATAGAGTCAACAAAGAAAGAAAAATGGTTTATAATAAAAGCCTGTCACAAAAATATTTCAAGGTAATTATACGTACCTACCTACTTACCTAGGAGCAAGCTTCAATTTAGGCAATAAAGATGTTTCATACACCGTTTTCTCCTCGCCTCCCTCACACATCACACATCGCATCACCTACCTCCGCATAATCAATCTAAGATATTTTTTCATTAACGCATAAATACATACATTTATAAAAAAGAGGCTGAAAAAATTATTAAAATCTATTGTCGTTAACGCAAGAACCTTCCATCCCTTTAATTAAGTAGGTACACACAGCAACAGATCAACAACCCCAAACCTGTCAAAACTTCGCAATCGATATTAATATATAAAAGCTAGTTTTGAGTTGAAAATTGATTACGGGTTTGATTGGTAAAATACCAACATACCAACTACACATTTGAAACTGGATGAGGACTGGAAGAGAATAAACTTTTCATACGTGAATAAGCGAGCCAGTAAGAAATAACAAGTGACTTTTAAGTTACGAGGTGTACCTTAGATTTGTTACGAGGCGTGCAAATTTTGCTTGCATCTGGTAGCTAATAAGAAACTTAAGGAGACGATTGTGCGTAGTAGATCGCCATTTGTTTTATGTTATCGAAGGTGGAATCACAAAATAAAAACAAACAACTGATTGGAAATAATTTTATTACATGGTGCATATATTATGTTATATGTATGTATAATCACAGCAACATTATTCAGATGAATCATAGACTTTTTGCGGTTTGGATTTGTTTTTAGGCTGTATGCTGTACATCTTAACATTTTGTCCAGTCAAATTCTGTAATGAATATAGGTATGTAAATATATAATACAAGTGAGACTTTGCAGCGAGAAAATATAAGAAATAATTATGTAGATAAAAACATTTACATATAATATCTCCTTACATGAGATATTATATGGATACTGATGGAAATTTTATTTTTTCTAAGGAAAACTTCAAATAAAGATATTGACTAGATAAAAGTATTCATTATAATAATGACTGTATTGCCGATCCTTACTTTTGGAGGTAAACCGTTTTGGCGAGGAATTTATCAAAACGGTGTACCGCCAAAGTATGGATGAATATTGGTATTTTCTTGAAAACAAGACAATGTTCGAATTGTTTTATTATTATATTTTTTATATATAGTACTACTTAATCTCAAAACTTTGTGACAACATTAAGAGTGACAATAATGTTAATGGCATCTTCTCTTCTCATTAAGCATTATTCTTGTTTATTAAAGTTAATATATACCTTCTGCCATAATAATATTATTGTTTAATGGAATAATAAGGCTTCAGAAGTACCTGGTCCATCATAGAAGTACCGTAAGTGCGGAATACTGGTGCTTGGAGATACTTCACCGCAACTGATCTCCGATGATGTGCCAGAACTGCGTCGTGGAGCAACATGTGCGTCATACGTTGACGGTCAGACGAGCACGCCGCGCACCGCACCTCGCGCAGCGCGTCGAGCGCAATGTTCAATCTCACACGCCCAATGAACGCGTACAGAGAGCTTTCTTCATCGGTCTCCTGCGTACCTATACTTATGAAGCTTACCGTTCGTCATACTATATCAACCTATTACTATCGATATAAGTTCTATCTACTTCACTGTCAAAACCAGTGGCTCCCAACTTTCCACTGACCGAGGACCACGTCGATTTTTTTTTGTGAACACTGACTCAGTCAGAAAATAAACTTTAATCAAATAGTCAGTATTATATATTAACAAAATTAGTTTTTTAATAGAAAAACAAAGGTAAATTATGAATCAATGTTAATTTATTTTACTCCAATCCTGAGATTAAGATTATGGCAAACAGTTTAAACTGGCATCTTTAATTTTTATAAGTTGCGGACCACTATTCCGATTCTTGGGGTCCACTGGCAGTCTGCGGATCACCGGTTGGGAGCCACTGGTCTAAACTACATTCATATCCTCACCATAGCAGCCGCGTAACTCCTTCTGCTGAACATAGGCCTACCCAAAAAGGGAGAATTTACCCATAATTGCTGCTCTGGGCAAGCGTGCGGCCTACCCATCTCTATTGCATTTTGATTGACTGAGCGATGACTAACAAATTCCGGTACCTTATTCTTAAAACACTTGGTACAGAGGGAGGTGCTATTTCACTCTGCTCGTTCCACACGGCCAAGGTCATATTTCTCCTGAACCTAGCTTCGTTAGTTGTAAGAAACATGCTCTCTTAATAGTCCCATAGGTATTTTAATCATTTGGCGCATGTATATAAAAAGAAGAAACTTGTACTTTCGCACAGGGGTGCTCTAATAACAAAGAGGAACGCTAAACAAATTTTTGAAAATTCATTTATTAAAGGGGCAGAAGTACTTTGCTGATTTTGAAGATATTCGAATGAGATTCTTCATCTAATGTCATGAGATTCATGTAAAATATTTTTATGAAAATCATCCGCTAAGGGTGTAAAAGGGGGGTGCAAAGTTACTATGAAAATTATCTGAATATCAAAGTTATGTTAATGCAACGTTATATCTACATATATTATCCACTTATCGAGAAAGGTTATATAACATCACTCTAGGACCAATAACAGTAGAGCCTAAGTAGTATTAGGTTTGTACTATAACTTAACGCGGGTGAAACCGTGGGGCGTTGCTAGCATAAAAACGTCTTTGACAGACCCGATGGCGCAGATGGTAGTGATCCTGTCTTGTGCACCGAAGGTCGTGGGTTCGACCCTTACTCAGGACTAATATTTATATCACGACATTTATATTTGTTCTGTGTCTGGGTGTTAAACATATGTATTTATGTAGTATAATTGTGATTCCTCTATTATCTGATGTTCGTAACCCAAGTGCTTTAAGCGACTTATCAAGGAATTAGGACAATGTATGAGATGTGGGAATTTATTTATTTATCTTTATCATGTTAAAGTTTTCTGGTGCGCAGTTATTTTAAGCTGCAAAAGAATACCTATCATCATCGCGGTTCGCAGACGGTTTATATATGTTCTTAAACTCAAGCAACTAGATAACTTATTCGTGTTATTTATTTTATATAATAGCTAATACTGGTCCACGTATGCGACGCATAAAATTCCGAGTTTACCATCCGTCTATGTTTAAGTGTTACTGTGAGGTTTTCCTCATTCCTCTATTACTGAATGTTCAACCGAACAAAGCAGCATTTACTAGTTCATCCGGAACTGAACTAATTATGCGTTGTTACGTTTATTACATTTTTTATTCTACATGCAAATATAGCTATCAGTATAGTTATTTATATACCTTTTTGCAGCTTCTTACGAGTACGTCTTCCTGTTGACGCTTTATCTCTTTCACCCAACCCTTTCCGATGTGAATGAACTCTCCTAGAATCTCCTCGTCTGATTGAAGCAACTCCGGGCATTGGATTCGAGTTTCCATCCAGACTTCATTCAGCTTAATCGTTAAGTAATGTGAGCACAACACAAGAATTGTCTGTAATCAAAATAATAAGTGTATTTTAAATTAATCTTCAGTCATTTCATTCATAGCATTATTTTACTACATATATAATGGACTGATTGACCAGTCTCCGAAGTAAGTCGCTTAAAGCACTTTTGTTTTAGACATCAGTTTACAGAGGAATCACTAATATAATACTTTAAATCATAATAGGTTATACCCAAATACAGGACAACATTAATATGATATGGACGATTGTAGTGTTATAGACTTGTCTACCTTATTAACCCTTGGAAAAAACTTTCGGTCTCTTCTCTGTCCTGTGATTTTTTAAGGCTTTTAATCGAAAAGTGCAAGGTATTCTTATTTCAAAATTGTAAGCATACGGCTTTGCGGAACCACTGCTATCGTCGTAAGTAATATGTTGTTAACCGTAGCTTCTATGTTGTCATGAACGGTTTCAATGGTTCTCCTTGTGTTAGGGTTCTCCTTCCTATAATACCTTCCCCTCCTATTACTCGACTATGCCCCCCCTTGCTTCGATTAGCTTTAAATGCTATTGCAAGTTAACTATTAAAAGTTAACTGCTTTTTGCCAAACTTAAATCTTAGTTGGCACAGTTAAATAATTCTACTCTTGTATATGTATGCCTGACTTTGCATTAGAATTATTTTTAGTAGTTTAGTTAAGTTTAAAGTATTAGTTAATATGATTTTTCTTGTCTTTTGCATGCTGATTTCCTTTAATGTTTGTAACATTTAGTTCTATGATATAGTGTTATAAAGTGCACTACCGAATTAATGTTATCAAACCCTGAAGAACCTAAATAAGTATATTGTCCTTAGTGGGGATGAAACCGACGACGTTTGGCGCACAAGATACTATTACTACCATCTGAACTATCGGGTTCGTTAAAGACAGGGGCTTACAAACTTGGTTTTAAATAAGACTAATCTTATACTAAACTGTAAATATTACGACTGACAAAAAGTAATTGATTTAAATATTTTATAGCAGCATTACAAGTTCTAACCCTTTAAATCCAATCTAATAATATACTCAGATGCTGTTTAAGGTCATTGGGTATCTTAGTTCGATTATGATAAATAAAAAAAAAACTAAACCTCATCTTCTGGTGAAAGTTGTATGTTCTGGTACAACTTGTAAGCTTCGTCTGCCAATGCCACAGCGAAGGACAAATCGTCAGACAGCATGTGAAAGAGTGCGAAAGTCTAAAACAAAAAAGATTTTCACAATGTAAGTAGGTGTGAATTGCAAAACGACGAATCGCAATGGATTCCTAAAGTACCAAGTATATATTAACGAATAAAATTTGTGTTTAACTTCAGTTACACGTTTTATAACTTACAAATATACAAATAGAAGTTAGAAGATCGTATCTCCATGATTTTCACAAACATTAATTCATACAAGAAGCAAATATGCAAAATCTTGATTATGTATGGCGCGCTGGTGTATTTTTAGAGTAGGTATAAGGGTTACTATACCTACTCTACAAATACTGTCTGTCTGTCTTAGCCTACCCACGGCCACTAAACTTGCTAATCCGCCGGACTATGTCAATAACCTTGGTTCTTTTACGGTTAAAACTATATGTAAACAAAAATATTGTAACACTCAATCACAAAAACAGGAAACAAAATTCACCTACCTTCGAAAGGCGTGATCCAGCTAAATCTGCCGCAGCTATGCATTCAGGAGTCCTGTGGTGTTTACCATAACGAAACTCCGGATCATTTATTGCTTTTCTTGCATCAATAGATATGAGTGGGGAGTCCAAATCTGCTGAAAGAAATCATCATTATCCACTGATCTCAATGGCCATAATCGTCCTGTTTTGTAGTTGATCTACACTATTTTAGAAGGATTTACGAATCAATTGATTCTTACCAAACCTGATACAGGAAAAGTAATAAATTTACTCACAAATAACACTAAAGGGTCAATACGATGTTTTTTTTTTTAAAAAATAACAGCGATACCTTCTTTAATAACATGTCTACTGCCTTAACATACTCGCAGTGAGTAGAACCTAATCGCATTAGTTAATTTGCATGCACGCAAGTGAACTATCATCACTTTTATTGAGTCATTTTTATCTGTACCTACTAATCTACATGAGGTAGACTTCATACAAAAGGTCGTCTGCATAGGTACTTCACTCTCACCTATTTCTACTGCCAAATCGCAATGTTCGTATTGCTGTGCTCCGGTCTGAACAATGAGAAAGGCAGTAAAATTACTATAATATTTTCAAGTCACAAGGTTAGCAACGCATTAATTATATTATAAGCGGCTGCATGCCTACTTCAGTTTCACGCGCACTGTATGTTTGATTGTCGACCTGGTCTAATAAAAAAAAACGGAACACCTCTGACCATAATTCACCAACATTAACTTTTTAACATTCTGACTTTCCTTCATTTCGCTTTAGCAAAATTTTGACATTCAATAAGACCAACGTGAATATAATTACGAAAGCCTGTTCACATTGCAAGTCTACTTCATTTAAGTATGCCGTGCGTCATTCAAACAGTAGTGTGTGTGAGTAATTTGAAGTATTCTAGTGCACGTTATATAAAAAAAGTTGCTTTATGCACTTATTCTCCACATTAACTCTAATTTCAAGTCCTTCCATTCGCAATTTCCTTGAAAAGGTGTAATTAAGTTTTCGTTTCACTTATTAATTTAATATAATAAGAGCGATAGTATTTATTTCGACATCATCAGCTCCTGGGGTCCTCACGTTTCCCCAGACGATAATTGACAATAGGTGTTGTTACTGTAGCCGTCTGTGCAGCTCTAACAATAGCTATTATATATTATTTTAGGTCACTGGAAACAATTCGACTAGGGGTTCAATACCTAATTAGCAATGACAAGAACCCGTAATGTCTATTATGTAAGTAATAGGGCGCGACTTCAAAGCAGCTACACAAAAGAACATGACCTGATCATGAGAAGAACTAAACTCATAGTTGCGGTTGTATGTAATTTTAAGAAAGTTAAATCGCTCATTCACATACATTGACACGCTATGGCAATCCTATAGTCGTGTAGGTAATAAATAGCATGGCAAGAGCCAAAATTATGCACTTCAAATTATGTCTAAAGAGGAGAAACCTTATAACTAACCCTGTAAGACCCCGTGCTGATCTAGACTAACACCTGTCTTTTGGCATTCGTCTCTAAAAATTGCAGCCAGCAAACTGACGATTGTAGCACCACGCTTCACCACATTTGGTTTCTAGAATTAAATGTAGATAGCTAAAAGCTTATAAAGTATAAGTAAATATAATAATAATAATAATAACTTTATTCAACAACAAAAGGTAACTTAAACTAAAATACATTTTGATACTTAGGTAAGCTAGATCTAGCCTGTTCTTATAGGCACCTATAAGTAAATATGTCGGAACAGTTGTGCAATAAATTGGATATCTTAATTATACAGTTTTTACAGTTTAAATTAGCGTAGAGACATAAAATTCGCAGATGATGTGTGCGCATAACAACTGCTTTATGTCTGCCTAATTAAATAATTAAATAATTAACCCACTATTTTATGCGCTGCTCTTGTTTGCAAAATTGCTTTTCTAAACTTAGTCTGTCGGCAAATATGAAATATTTCAAATTGTACGGTTTATTTTTGCGGTAACGATTTCGAAATAATGTATTAAATCGCGTCAAATTAGTCAAGTACCCCATTTTTTATAAGGTTTACTCGCATTATGTGCCCGAGAAAAAGAATGTGAGAAAAAAAAACAATTCTTGCTTAAAGTGAAAGGGAAGGAAATCAAAAATGTAATATCTTGCTATATTAGGGTAATTATACCGGTATAACTTGACTCCGTAAACGTACTTACATGCATACTATATAAACAGTATGCTTTACTGAAGTATGAGCAAAAATAAGTTTATGTTTAACGTCAAAAAGTGGCCTTACATACTTTTGTATTTATAATATTTTTTGGAATACTTCCTATTCCTAGGGATGTGCTCGTTTATCAAATTGTTAGTTATGAAAAGAGTGTACGTGTATATTTCACTCACAACATACGTAGCCCCAAGGCTTGCCCTCCATGTGACGAGCTGGCCCACAGCATCGCCCGCTCGCGCTACGTCACACACCAGCGCCAGTGCTATGCACTGAATTGGAGCCCGAGACATCTACAGTCATAATAAATTAAATATTTAATTAGGAATGAAAATGATGAATAAGAACAATAACTAAAGATTACGGTACCACCAAAACCAACTCTAAGTTTGTAGAACTACTAATGATGCATGTTCAGTTGTCAATTTCTCGGAAGAAAATTAAGATTGACACTTTGGCCTTAGACTTGCCACATAAAAAATGGTTTAATATCATTTAACGTTTAGTTTTATTGTTCCACTTTTATGAAAAATTAAAGGCCTTTTAGCTAGCTGCATTGGAACAGGAGGAGTCGTCGCGAGGGAACAATATAAACCTATTTATTTAACTAACCAATAGTAATTCAATTGGATAGTCAAAGGAGGAAGTCACGATTCCTCGGTTAATGGTCGGACCTTTTTCACAATCACTATAAATTAGACAGGCAACGTTCTAGAGATGTATAGAATACTTATTGCTCTTTCACTTTACATTCCTTAAAACAGAAATATTAGAAGTATCAAAACTGCGTTTTCGATTGATTGAGGAGGGTACTATTGTACGTACAGTTATAATGTCCAACAATTTGTAGATGCCATTATTGGCTATAAAAAGAGTTCTATATTCAGTATTCCAAATAACGAATTCCCAAAGGCAATTTAACAGGGCCACCAACCACCTGCAATAAAATATTTAACGAAATTTAACCAGCAAATTAAATTTAAATACAAAATTATCATTTGAAAGTATGAAAAATACGGAGGTGCAGACAAAAACCATAATGTCAATTACAATTATTAGAAGAAAAGTAATTGTGCTTTTAAATTTACCTACCAAGAAATCTGTTGTACGAGCATATCTAAATAATTGCAAGCAAATATTGTAATTTTTATGCAGAATTACATACACGTGGGACACGATTTCAATTGCTTGAAACATCGCTTGCCCGTTCGCCGTGAGATTTTATACCGCTCTCACGAACAGGTATAAGTATCTCATTGTAACATCCCGAAACATCATTGTTTCTTTCATTCAACTAGATATTTCTGCACAACAACTTTCTCGTTATTCCTCATTTAGATAGCTTTGTTACCATCTAATGTCTTATGGAACGACAACAATTTGCATCGGGTGTCTCTTGAGAATTATTCTGTCTCTATAAGCTTTCAAGTAAACTAAACGTCGGTTTAAATGCTTTAACTTAAGAACACATCTAATACCACTAATTTTACCTGTCACTTATAAGAAAATTTTTTTCAAGTGAGTACAAGATTTTATCAATCATCTTATTGACGAGCCCGTTGATTGAAAAGGGCCATTTTATGTTAGGGTAGACGCAACAGCTCAGGCGTCGCTTCAGCTCAACAGCACGGGTGAGCAGTCGCAAGCACAGAGCTAAAATTGCCTGGCTTTTCTCTACTGGAGGCAATTTTTGCTCCAGAAGGGTGTCGGCGAGATCTAAATACAATTATTTTTTTAATATTTGATGAAATAAACTTGAACTAGACTAGATTGAAAAGCTGTTAAAGCTAGGTTTATTGGCTATAAAAGCCAGCTTTAATGACTTTTCAATCTTGTCTAGATTTTGAAATGATGCTGTGGACTTGTTTAACACGTTTTGTTTTTATCATGATAGGTATATTCCAGACGTTTTGTGGGGAATCTAAGTATAATATAGCTAGTTGAATATAAAATACGTATGACTATGATGATTCCGTGGGTGTCAAACAGGTCCTGCAAAGCTGAGCGGTGCTGGGGTTGGATGGATAGATCCCGATTTTCCACTACAACGTACAGCAGCCGCATGCACCAGTAAAGGATGGGCAACTCAAATGGACTTTCTGAATACCACTCGATGTACCACATTATCCTGAGAACAAATGCATAGTTTGTTCAATAACACGATAAATGCCTTACAAGGTCGACAAGTGCGATGAACTTTCAAGTATTATCATACTGATACTTGTGATACTAACTTGATTCTTTATTTTTATATAATTATAAATACGAGTCTGCTCGGCTGTGTGGTACCGGCAAAGTGCTACCGTCTGTATTAGGTGTCATCCACACGTAACAGTGTAGCTCAATTTGGGTGGGGATGGACAGCAGCATTCCTGCCGTGAACCTACGCTCTGCGATTTCCACCATGCCAGTCCAGCGCTGCAGTTATGGACAAAAGTTCCCCTTTCCTGGTAAGATCTATGTCCAGTAGACGTTCTACGGATGTTATTATAATGAAAAGTACCTTCTGGTCAGTGCATATTCCAAAGCCAAGCGTGGTGACGTAAGACTGAACACGCAGACCAATGCTTGTAGCGCAGTCTTGCGAAGCTCCGCAAACAGAGCCGGCGACCATCGCGCTCGCAAGAAACATAATCCTGGATCGATCAGGTACAACAGCCCAAGCAACCAGTACCGTGATTCTATCATCTGATAAAACGTAGGCATTTGTAACTTTAACGTACCTTACTCTCACCTATGTCTACAGCCAAATAGCAATGTTCTTATTGCTGTGTGCCGGTTTGAAGGGTGAGACAGGCAGCGAGATTACTGTGTAAGGTGATATAATGTCTTTAAGTCACAATGTTTTTAACGCGATAGTTATATACCTATAATATGAGCATCTATAGGCTGCGGTAACGGTTACTATCAAACGGTCTGCAAACTGCATGATTGTCGACATGGTTTTAACAAAAAATAGTAAACATATTTTATTTATTTACTAATTTTTACTTACTACCGAAATTTCATCTAAATTACAAATTCTATAAATAATAATTCCAACCACAACCAACAGGACTAACAGTCCCAAGGTGGTGTAGGTTTTCTTATTCACAAGTATCTTACTAGCATCGAAAGTGTGTCGAGTATGGTCGTGTACTTAATACCCGGAATATCTGAGATATGTTTTTGCTGAAGATAATCCAGGTACCTAGTCACACACAGATGATGAAGTGGAGACGATATATGAAGACATAAGTCGGGCCATACAAAAGTCCAAGACCCACTTCACTGTTGTTATGGGGGACGTTGAGCAAAAAAGACAGTGATGAGCTGAGAGTGGGACAGTAAGGATACGGGTAACAGATTCATAGGGGTCAGAGTCTGGCTAACTTTTTGAAGAAAGAGGGACTGTTCATGATGAACTCTTTTTCCTGAAGCCGCCCAGGCTACCCACACAGAAAATGGACCTAGATGAGCCCCGATGGTTCCACGAAAAATTAAATAGACTGCATCTTGACGAATAAAAACGAATATTCAATTATGTCTCCATGATTCACAGGGTTACAACTAGTAGCGATTACAGGATGGTAAAAGGCATATTGAATATTCATGTAAAACATGAAAGATCCCGCCTGACTAAGTCTATGCTCCGAAATACTTGCGTCAATATCCAGGATTCTGAGAGTTTTCAGGCCGAGATCTCAAACGACTTTGATTGTTTGGAAAACCTTGCGCCGATGGACGAGATTAATAACAGAATCGTAGAAACTCTCCGGACGGTGGATTCTAAATTTATTGGACCCCGCCGTTCAAATAGACTCTAAAAACTCTCCAGTCACACTCTCTTCACTCTTGGGCGAACAAGGCTCGATGAGGCTGCAGTCTTTCAGTAACGTCAAGTCATATGCCTATAAGACTTCACGTTACGGCTCAATAGGCATATCTCCAAATCCATGCGACCCGATGGGCTGTGTTCGAATCTCTTCAACCGTGCCATATTGACTATCAGTACATAGAAGTGTTCAAGTTTGTGCAGATTACTCTCCAAAACTGTCATCAAATCTGGCATCAATTTTAATGGCCAATTCATCTCTCTTCCTCACCTTCAATTTGCCGACGATATTGTAGCCATGGCAGAATCAATGGAAGATTTAAGCAGGATTCTCGAAAACCTCAATCAAGTTTCTTAACAGGTTCTCAAAATAAACTTGGAGAAGACCTGTGACCTGAAAAATATGGGTAATGCCCATGTTATACCCACTCCAGGTTGAGTTGAGAACTTGCTTCTTGAAGTTGTTGACTCTTATGTATACCTAATACAAATAATCCAATTAGATCCAACTTCAAGTCCAACATCAAGAAAGAAGTCGATCGCCGAATCCAAATCGGCTGGGGAACGTTCGGAAAACTGCAAAACATATTCTTGTTGGACATACCTCAGTGTCTCAAGTCGAAAGTCTTCGACCAATGTGTGTTACCTGCGAAGACTTATTGGCAGCTAAACTTGATCTAACTATTAGCCTTATTAGCCAACTGAAAATAGCCCAACGAGCTATGGAGAGGATAATGTTTAGAGTTTCTTTGCGTGATCGAATCAGAAAAGAGGAGATCCGTAAAAGAACGAAAGTTACCGACTTAGCACCGCAGATTAGCAGGTTAAAGTGGCAGTGGGCAGGGCACTTAGCACGCAAAACTGATGAAAAATGGAGTTGTAAGGTTCTGGAATGGAGACCTGTACCTGCAAGCGCAGCGTAGGAAGTCAACCCACAAAGGGGATAGACGATCTGACTAAAACCGCAGATACGCGCTGGGAGCAGTCCGCATGTGTTCGATTCTCATGGAAATCACTTGGAGAGGCCTATATCTGATATGATGAAAAAATTATATCTAGCAGATACTTAATCTCTTTGACACTGAAATATATTGGGCATTTTATCGGCACGTATTAATTCTTCAAGGTTCTAAATATTAAAATTTCAAATTGAAACGAGAATTGATACATACAATTCAGATTTAAAATTTTAGGAAGAATGCTGATGAATGATTATGACGCCATTATGTTTTTCAGTTAATCATTAGTACTTACATATATATTACTACGGAAGACTTTGATGAAATTAACACTAAGACTTATCAATATTTTCTTGAATTGGACATCCAGCTGTGCAGTATTGAAGTTGACAGTTCCAATCCAGTCAGATCTTGGTGGTATCTCGGTAAGTACTGACAGCGACATTATATCTGAATATGTAAAACTGATATTCATTGGCATTCTTTTTTAAATTAAATAAACAGATAATCCAGGCTTACAATAGACGGCGGGCCAAGTATCAAATCGATCCAGCTGACTTGTTTCATATTTAAACTGCAAAATTCATGTTTTAGAACAGAAATAAAGCAATTGACAAGTTTTGATGATGTTGTCGCAATAATGAGTGGTTCTCTCCCCCCCCCCTCTCCTCCTTACGCCGCTATATTTAACGTCTGAGTAATCTAGCATTAGGTTCTCGGGAAAAATGAACACTTTGCCACCAACACAAAATAAAGAAGAGAACCCTTCAATACGGTTTATCCCATTCGTTACCAGGCATTAGTATGGAAGAGAAGACTACGAGGCGATCACCAAAGCAGTCCAATAAAGCTGCAACGACAACAGTCAGTGTTGTTCTTTCGTGCTGATGTTCTCGAGCGCGGCACTCATAGCGGTACGCCCAGATGAAGCATCTGCAAACAGTTAGGTTGTTTTTCATGTACCTCTGTTCCTTACAGTGTTCAAGGCAGAGTTACACTCACCAGGGTCGAAGTGGTAATTCTACACCGCAGCGGTAATTTATCGAATATCGCTAATATTTACTGCCAATGAAATTCAATAAGAAAACATGAGAAGTTATCCCAACTGCTTTAGTTAACAATTTATATTTGTTTATTAAGAATACATTCATATACATAGTGTCATTACATTTAGATTAATCGGAATGTTGTTTTATTAACAATGTTTATCCTGCATAATATATTTAAAAACTTCTATAGTAGCGTTAATTTTATATAGCTAAATATCGTAGGAAATAGTAGCAGCAATCCATACCTTTGGCTGTAGGAATCCGGACAAGGCAAAACTTTTCGGTACGTTGTATTTTGATTTAAATATTCCTGGGTAGTTTTAACAAGTACTAGAAGTAGTGATAAAGTGAACTCCATGTGGACGCCACTGTCGCCTGAAATTCAGTACCGAATAAATTAGAAAGATCATACAGCATTACAATTGTTATGTTTTAATTTATGTTACTACCAACCTAATTTAAGGTTACAGTCTTGAGGATCGGCGGGGTTAATATCGTGGTGAGGAAGATCCTTTTGAGGAAAGTAAGGGTTGAAACGGTAAAATATATGTTCTATGATATTTTCTTTCATCATTTCTATGCCTGCAATTAAAGTTTATGATGATACAGTTTAGTATCACAAATGTAATTAATGCCAGCGTTCGTTGCTATAATAAAAATAGTTTTTATTATATATTAAATGGATGAAACGTTAAAGTCTTAGGAAGGGAACATTATTTATTATTAAGATAAAGGAGAACATTATTTTCTTATTAAGATAAAGGAGAACATTATTTAAAGTTTATAAGAGAGTGTATATTTACGATCTCCAAGCACAAATGGACTGATTCCTTACAATTGTCAACGCTATCGTAAGCGAGTAGTGAAGCAATTTGTAGAAAGGTGGGGAATCTGTGTGAGCTGGAGATAGCCAGCATTCGAGCAGCGGTTTCGTAGAGGACTTGTGCAGCCGCTAAGACGTGCCGTTGGTGCGCTGTGCCAGGCCCACGACGACTGTCTGGACAAGACATCTGCCAGAGAATAGCCTTGCTCACTATATCGAACATGTAGTCGTCCTCGATCCTCATCAGCAGATACCCTGAGTGTTGAATAGCAAAAAAAATTGTGATTACAATTTTATAAAAGTTATTAAAGTCTAATCTAAAGGATTTGCTCAAAGCAATCGCAGCTTAAATTTGATAGTAAATAAATGGTCATAAATTAAAAGTACTGTTTCGCGGTTGCCCCCGCTTTAATATGAAGAAAACATCTAATAAAATGTACACTTGGGTTCTATTTGTGTAATAGTTTGATGAAAATAATATAAATGGGCTATTTAATACTAAAAGATATTTTTAGATTTAATCAAACAATTAGTACTGCAAACAGTCTCGATACTACAACGATACAAGATACTTTAGCAAGGCAATTAAGTTAATTGGTACGATTTGCCATTCAGAATGTGACTGGCATTTTCTGCAATTTTTAGTTCAAAAACTGGTTATCTGCAAAACCGATTTTGAATAAATGGATTGCTATATTACCAAAACCAGACTTCCCAGGTATATTCCACAACTCAAGGTACGATCTCTCGAAACACTTCACAATTGAAGGCTAGCGACGCATGCAATAAGTTAGATATAAAAACTACAAATAACTTTTAAAATGACCCTATTATTAAACAATGCCGCACCGCAGCACATTCAATCAGAAGTGGAACAGTGCACTCAAACATGTCTGGCACGCATTGGTCCATAAACCATAACGATTCTCTAATAGGAGTAAAATCCCTCGAGTGCCAATGGCATTGTCCCCGTTGTGGTGTTGCAAATGGATTTAATCACGTACCGCGAGCCTTTGCTATAGTTAATATTCCGTTCGTCATATTTATACATATTCCATTGGAATAAATATACAAAAAAGAACAATTATTATTCAGTTATAACCTAAATACCCCATAGTCCCCGGAATTAACAATAATCTAATAATAATATATAACGGTTTAACGTTCGCACAGCACTTATCACTCCAATCCCAATCTGAAATAATGAAAAATCGCGTCGAAAACACATTTTGGAAATGGACTTTATTCTAAACTCTGTATTATATATATATATATATATATATATATTATATATATATATGTGTGTGTGTACGTATATATATACTAGCGACTATACCCGCCTCGGCTTGTACAGGTGCTATGAGGATAACAATGGTTATTGTGGGTTATCTTTAATAGACTTTTTTGTACACCTTTTTATAGTGTATTATTTTGATCTATGTCGTCGGGTTCAGCCAGCGTTTGCTTTGTTTGCAGCACAAAAAAAAATGTTCATATACGACATCGTATTATATATTTTTTAAATGATCATAGTTTTTTTAGTATATTATGCATGTATTTCATACATAAACCTTCCTCTCGAAGCACTCTGTCTATTAAAAAAACCGTCTAAATTCTTTGCGTAAACGCCATAAACAGAGACAGACAGACAGCAGAAAACGGCTTTGTTTTATACTATGTAGTGATATGCAGTATGTTGAATGAAAACAAAGACAAATACCAAGAAATCCGATGTATGACTGAATATCTTGAAAATGTGTGACGACATCCGAAGCAGCTCTCAGTAGTATCGGTCGTTCCATGTTCTGAAGCAGTGCGACGAGCCATTCGCGAAAATTTGAGGTCTTATGCAAGGATTCCAACAAGTGATCGACGATAACGCATACGTAAGTTAAAACGTCAACTCTCTGAGTATGATGTATCGGACTCAATAAATAGAAATTACTTGGAAGCCTTTATAGTTAAACTAGTCTTGCGATATCAGAGCATAATAATGCCTCCTCATGTATCAGATGTTGTAAGACGCAACTGAGGTACTGGAACTAACAGATGGCAGCATATCCATCTTAAAAAGCTCCGCTCCAATGCAACAGGGTGGAAGTAGCAGTATTCCGGTCACAAATGGCGGCAATTATGGGCCAAATCCCCCTTTTTGTGCACGCCTATGTCCAGTAGTGGAATTTCAACGATTGCTGTGATGAGCGTGGTGGTAGTGGTATTAATAGTAATTGACGTGTTATAATTTACAATTACTTACAAAAGTCGTCAACGAAGGATGAGTACAACCTTTTGAGTACAACAAATAATTTAACTTGCAAAAATTTTTAGTGAACCTAGTATACTTTAGCATAGTAAGTAAATTAAGTCAGAATTTCCTACCTACTTATATAAAATCCAACGTTTGCAGATAATAATAGAACACAATAATAGCTGTGTAGTAGCAGTAGCATATATCTCGCCTTTGAACTACACTACTACGTCAAAAACACCTATTTCTTTTAATAATAATAATAAATTCCCACAACATCTCATACATTAACCTGACTCCGTGGTAAGTCGCTTAAAGCACTAATGTTACGGAAGCCAGACACCAAGATACAGAACAAACACATATATCATAATATAAATAATTTGCTCTGGGTGGGAATCGAACCCACGACCTTTGGCGCACAAGATAGGATTACTACCATCTGCGCCATCGAACCCGTCAGTTTCTTATTGCTATCTCTCAATAACCGATATCGAAGTTGTTAGAGAGAAGTATGTTATTATAAATAGTTTTCTTAAGTAAAAGGATACGTATCCATTACAGGAGATTTTTGCTAGGCTTTTAAGACTGGCCTCTAGGCGATTTTTTTGATTGACCGCCACTGCATCGGTGACGAGGAACGCCAGTGTCTTCGCCATGTTCCAGTCGAAAGATGGATCATCACGGCACTTATCACTCCAATCTCGATCTGAAATAATGACTTAAATGCGTCGAATACACATTTTGAACATGGACTTTATTAGCATAAACCGGCGAGTCAAAAACTCTGTATTTACATATCCACTAAATGTGTGTCTAAATAACTTTGCATTTTAAATGATTTAAATCAAATCTTTTTCATAACTTTAATTTTATTTGTACACTTGGCAATTAATTTATTCAATTTAATGCCAAGTATAAAACCAAGCATAATCTATAATTTAAATATTTTAGCATCATTTTCAAGGTCTGGTACCCTAAACGTCTAAGATAATTGTGTCTATTATAATATGTACATTTGGACATACTAAGAAACCATGGGATACTTCATTTTATATTGCCGTGAAACAGAGTTAAAGTCAATCCCTATTCAGACATAGTGTCATTCACTTAATCAAAAGGGTATGTAGGTGAGGGAAAGCGCCGCAATTTCAAACACAAGGACGACCGTCCTTTTTTATAACGCACTTTCATAAAAAGAGTGCCTGATAGAAAATATTCGTTGACATCGATACATGTACAATTATACTCGTACATACATATCGTTCAATTAAAGGCTAGCGCATAAGTACTCAAATTATTTACTTTCTCTTTCCAAAAGTAAATACATTTAAAGGATTATATACAATACAGTAATATATCTAAACGTATGGATTTCAATGTCCCAGGTAATCATTATCAGGTGTATTGTCGTTATTGAGATTATTAAATAGATCAATTTTTCAAGTCCCGAATAAATAAAGTTTTCTAGATAACCAAGCATAATATCACAAAGATATCACTTGGATATTATCAACCTTGTGGTTTGAAGATATTACGTCACATTACCCAGTAACTTCACTGACTCTCTTACCCTTCAACCCGAAACAAAGCAATGCGAGCAGTGCTACTTGGCGGTAGAAATAGGTGAAAGTGAGGTACCAATGCAGACGACTTTTTGTATGCGGTCAACCTTTAGTAAAAACTAGTTCAATAATCCAGTTGAGAATAAAGGATCGCTGATTAATTTACCACAACATATCGTTAGTGTTCAATCTGGGTGTTTGTGGGGTCATCGTTGTTTCTACTTCCTATTACACGAGGGAAAACTGAGGTCTAAAGGAATTTGTACTATGTATTAATACCACTACCTACTATACTACCTATTTATTTCCTCTGCAAAATTGTATTTACACACTGTTTTACAGTTTTTGCTCTTTCCTTTAATTCAATGTGTTTTAAACAGACCTTGCTCTCGTGGCACCTTCCCTTCAGATCCATGGAAGCCCCGAGAAGTGTTCGAAGACTCCGTCAACGGTTGTGACAACCCGAAGTACTCGTCGGTCGTGATCCTCACGTACAAATCATCATGGGCGTCTTTCTTAAAATACTGAGTACCAGAAGAGTCGGACGGTGTGAAGCAATCCACTTGCTTTTTCTTCGACATTGTCGACTTCTCTTGCGGTGAATTCAGAGGTTTGTCAGGTGCTGTCATAGGTGACCTTTTTGGTAACATTTCTTTTGATATTTTTGTAGGTCGTTTAAATAATGTTTCTGTCTTCTGAGGATTTGAATGAGTAAACAGCGATTGTCTCTTCTCCACTAATATTTAGCTACAAAAAAGCTATTATGTTTGAGCTAGCTTTTTTTATAAACATTCATTTATATGTGACATAAGTTGACATGTCTTTTTTTATTGCAAGCCGATAACCCATTGACCTTGCCGTTTTATTTTATGGTTTAATTTTAATCCTTACTCTCAAGTTATGTTTGAAGTTTGGTGATAGCAATAGATTCTGTTCTGATTTATTTAGTAACATTGTTTTGAAGTTATATCATTAAATAAGACACATTTTTACAGTCGAATGAAACCTCATTACGAACCTACATGGTTATTTATTTGGATTGTTATGTCGCGTATTAATCCTTTTTTATAAATATTTTCCTAATAAAATATATAATAAAGGCAATGTAATAGACAATAACAGTCTTTACTTAAGCCAAACTATATCAGAAAATGAGAAACTATGTTTGTGTTTGCTCAAAAATTGTTCTCAATTTCGAATCTAGCGGTAGGCGAAGCGAATCGGTCAGCCCCCCGGTGCAGCTGCGCCAGCGCAACTATGTCGCTGAGTTCTCCGGCCGGGACCAACGGACGGCGCTCGAGATTCGACCGACCGCCTCCGGCCTCGCGCTCGGTTGCACGCTACGTCCAATTCAGTTAGTTGCGCGTCGACACCGCGCGGGCAAATACGTATTTTTGCTTGTCGCGGCCGCACATCACGATAATTCATTAGTTTTCCTAACGAGAAAACCAAGTGAAATAAAAGTTTCCAGTGGACCAGTTCTTAGTGGGATTTATTGCTTTTGCTGATACTCGGCGCACCATTCGGACGTCGGTGAGAACTCCCTATTTATTTTCTTCATCGCGGCTTGTTTGTTTGTTGACATTATTACCTGTAATGATAATGGAATATTTGCTCGGTGAAACCTTTAGAACGTAACAACCGTATTTTAATGTCTACAATCATTACTTATTAATTGCATTGCGAGTGTTATTTTGCATAATAGATAAAGCAATAATATACTTTAAATAGTATGTGAAGCGCTAAAATTGAGTATTCTGCTAAAATACATTGAAAAGACACGGAGCAGTTAATAAAACACAAAATTAACAATAATGATTGTTCAACGGCCCATTATGGCGATTGTGTGCTGAATGACAGGTGTATGAATAGACGTCGTGATGAGTGACGCAAGGATTGTTTGGCTTAGCTCTTTCATTAGCCCGCAAATTAACAATTGACGCTTTTCCATTTAGTAACATTAGTACCTGCAAACTAGTGTGAGTGCCTGCGAGCCAATCGACATCAACTTACCTTACCTAGTCATGTATCCATGTCATTTACTACGTCTGTTTAAATTATTACAAGTCGTGAACAAGGCTTTGAATTAAAAGATTTTACTAGAACATAGTTAACAGAAATAAAAAAGGAATCTCAGTGTGGTAAATGCGTTCTTCTTCAGTAACCTATAATAGAAACCGGCATACTTTCCTAATCATTGTACTAATTATTTTTATGTTTCTTTTGGAATCTATTTCAACGCATTTCCGTTTCTCCGTGACAGATAATATTATCAAAAAATAAGGAGTTTAAGACTTTCTTCATAAGTTAGTTAAAATTAGCGACAACGGGGCGTTCCTTTCTAGTGAGATGTGTAAGACGAATATTTTTAAATATATCATACGAAGTAAAGCTGTTTTGGATACTAACACTATTAAATAAATATTTCCGCAGTTTTGAAGGAATGTCATTGCCCCCGCATTTATGTAAAAATCAATAATTCGGAACTATGAACATAAATATGTTAATATCAATTACTTGTAACATCATCATCATAATCATCATCATAGTTGCTATTGACATAGGCCTTCATAAAAAGGGGGAATATTGCCTATCGTTTTCGCGTTGGGCAGGCATGTATATATTGCAATATAGACATGCCTGCCCAACTGCAAATGTAGTTTCGCAACGGGAATACTTATGTTCGCATCGTTTCTGTTGCATTCATGCAGATGTAAGATGGGTATACAACTATTGATTCCGGTATATCATTCAACTCTTACGCCGACTGGTACAGAGGGAGATAATATTCTTATCAACTAGTACCCCACGGCTCACTTATGAATGTTCGTCTAGAAATAAATAGAAAGACAGCGTTAGGTCAAAATCAGCATCTTTTAATTTAATCACCCCTATAACAACATGTGTTTGTACATATAGTTAACTATCAATATACCACGTTCAACTCGACGCTGTTCAACTTTTTTTGTGAACCAACCCACAAATTTATAATATTTATAAATTGTTATAATCTGTATAATTAATATAAATAATAAAAAAAATGCTAACTCCTCATCAATCTATCTTTAGTGTTTCTAGTATCATGAAAACTAGCACTAGTCAAACTAAGCGTGACCAAACAGAGTCATAACAGTATTAAGCCTAGAAGATCTAAAAAGCTTAGTAGGCTACTTGGTCAATCGTAACCTGGGTGGGATGTCATTATACTCCGCAATACTCGGATCACGCACCTGCTGCACTTCTAATTGCGTTATTACCCACCTGAGGATGAATACGTCGTAAATGACCATAATGCCGGGCTATGAGAGGCTTCTTCAAAGTGATTGTGGGAAGCGGGCCAATCGTTATCTATCTCCAGTAAAAGGTATGACCGATGTTAAATGAAAAAAAGATTTGAATGATACATGTGGTAATGCAAACTTTAGTTAATCTATCGTAAATTTCATAAGGTTATGGGAAAATTTCGTCTTCATACTAAACATGTTATATTACTCTTTGTCTTTATGGTAAGCAATCAACCTTATTATCCACTATATTAATAAAAAACAGCAGGTATAACGATACAATTGAAAATGAGTTAATACCAAAGCAGAAACATTAGCTAATTAAAATAAAAACAGTAAGCGTTCTTATTATTTTTATTAACAAAGTAATGCCTTCAGATATTGTTGGTATATTAAATTAAACGGAATTGCTTCTGAAGGTTGCAAACAAGGAAAAAGGTTTTAAACGTTTACTTTAAAATAGTAGTAATAATAATATTGTCTGTTACGTAATTGAGCCGGTCACAGCTAAATATCCAGTTTCTTGTCGGCTGGTGTTACATTTGTTAGGTATACCGGAGACTACTGCGGTGACAATACACACGTATAATCGTAAAATAGCGGTAAGTCTTTCTCTCCAATTAAAACATTAGGCCAATTTTAACTTAAAAACAATTCATTTAAGCTTTTGATTTGCACTTTTTATTTATTTCAAAAATGGACAAGTATTAATATAATTTACATATTCGCGGCTTGATATATATTTGTACTGTTTCTTGATTGATAGCTTCTTTTACACTAACCGCTTCAAGCAGCCGATTCTGAGATTGATATCGGATCACTCCATTGTCATTATTACTCATAAAAATGTAATTGTTTTCGCTGAACAAACAATCTGGCGGATAAATAAAGTGTTGTACGTCACTAGAACGCAACTATTTCTCTTCGTAACGTAAATGTTAAGATGGTCTTTATGCATTTCGACACAGCCTGGTCAGTGGACGTATGGGTGTCTAGGCAACCAGTGACGTCACGTGACTGGTTTCGCTTTATGAAATCGAAACTAAGTTACTGCAACTTGTTGCCATCATAAAACGTACTTTAACCTTTAGATTACTTGCAACTAAACCCGAGAAGTTGCAATGATTAACTTTACAGAGGCCAGTGAAGTAAATATATCTATTATGTATGAATATTTACTTATTTATATTGTTTTTGCATAACGTGCTGACGTAGGTACTTCTTTATGTACCTTGTTGTGAGATCCTCTTTTAACAGTGTAGTTTGTAACCAGTTTAAAAAAAAAACAAATAGAAAGAAATAAAATGATATAAATTCGTCACGCTCTGAACATTTCATCAAGAGAAGCCATTATAACACACCGAATCTATACAATCATAACATAACATATGAAGAAAAAAAATGTTTTTCTATGTGCTATCAATATTGTGCTCTCATAGGTATGACCATTGGACAATGGAATTATAATGTGGTTGAATTCGCGAAGTAATAAGGGCAACAAGGTTATTAATGTTTCCAGTGCATATTCATCCTCAAGTGATGTTATAAAACTCTTTCGATGCTACAACGTGCGACAATGATTATTGTCTAACAAAGACCTGCAAGTTGCTCAGTCGGCAAACGCTTACTTTTATTGTAGAAAGCGAAATGCACTTTCTATTGTCAGGAAGACAGCCATTATGTCACTGTTAAATAAAACATTTTGTAAGGTCTATCACAAAAAGTTTTATTACGAACCTGTTCTCCTGTATTCCCTAGACAATACTCAGCCAATACTCAGCCACAATATAATGATATGTATAAGAAGAGGAATGTGTCATATAACTATAGATTATCCACAATATTAATCTGTATCTTGCATGCATTTACTAAAAGTCTCATTTTCCACTTAAAAAGACAAGTTAAAAAAAATCCCGATCAAATCAAACTGGACAAGTCCACCTAGATTTTCAAGTGTAGGTATGTAGGTCCTCGGTTACCAATCCAACTTATGATAAGGCATAGTGAAACTTCGACGATTGATTTTATACGTTTCTAAAGACATTATATTAATAGTTTAATTTCAAGTGTACTATAAGTTTTAGGTTCTTTTTACTGTATCCACAGTAGAAAACGACGTTTACTTTGCCAAATTTTATAGTTCTAAAAGAAAGTATGAATTTTGGTTAATTAAGAATGTCGAAACATGCGTCAAATTCAATGACAAACATCTCTCAAATTAGCTCAAGACAACTACACTGAGAGCAAAAAATTATTGAAATCGTTTAAATAGTGTAAAAGTTTATAACTACTAACAATAACACCGTGACACGAAATTTTTATTAATAAAAAATTAAAATAATAACTATTAGATACGCTATACTTTAAATAATATAACGAACACGTGACTGAAAAATAACGCAATCACAATATTTACTAAGTAAAAAATCCAATTTGGATTGTGTGATCTCACCCGCAAAATAAACAAATTCCGCTAGACATTTTACAAAACAGCGAACGTTCGCAAACGCCGACGAAATTTGTAGAAGAAACGTACGACACAACTCGCCGACGACTTTGATAGTATGCCTGTCTATTCATACCGATTGTACTCCACGTTGTACTTTTTTCATCGTTGCATAATATAATGATGCCAGAGCGAAACGTTTGGACCAGGAAACTTGTAGACTAAATGCTTAATGAGTGTTATTATGGCTTGCCACATAGTAATTTGCCTTTTTTAAAACGAATAACAACTGTCCTCCAGTTTCAATCATACGGAGAATTTGTGCGTAGGTTTTACGTATTCGATTCAACCTCTGTTTACGTTTCGCAAAATTAAATGAATTAATTGCCTCAATATCTCATACATTGACCTGACTCTGTAGTCAGTCGCTAAAATCGGACAAACAGAAGAATCACAAATATAAATTTAATTAACCCAGAAAGAACAAATATCATGTCAATATCTGTCCTGGGTGGGAATCGAACCCACGTCCCTTGGCGCACAAGATAGGATCGTTACCATCTGGGCCAAGGGGCGCGTCAAAAATGATATAATACAATTTGTTTAGATTAATGTGTTAATTTAATCCTTAATGTCATATACGCGTTATCCAAAACATCCATAACAAAAAAGGATTCAAGTCTCACTCTCTGAAAAGAATTTTGTCAGCAGCTGCCCTGTTGCATTTTAGCTACGCTGTTCGGGTGGATATATCACTATCTACCGGCTCGGATACCTCAGTTGCCTCAGTCTTACGACTCCTGGTATAGATGAGATACTATTCTACTTAGCTGGTACGCCACGGTATCAGAAATGGGTTCTTCTATCTAATAGGCAGCATAATATACATCTTGTTTATGATTAACAAGAAATACTCCTATGAACTGCTATTGTTCTGTCTGAAATCAAGGTTATTCGAAAACGATTAAAGATTCAACGATAACCAGTCGGAACTGAGAGTCCAAGTCAAGGTTAGCATAATTTTTATAAAAATAATATAGTGAAACAGTTGGTACATATCAAGAAAGTTCGCAGTTGATTGAACCTCTGATGAGTAAGTAGTGGCCACAGACATGTCCACTTATCTGATGTAGATCATTGTGCAGTGATCACACAGTTGCTACACTGGCCCATGCAGTTTCGCGTACATTTCCACGTGACCAACGATACAAAAGGCCCGAGATAAGCGTGGTGTCGGAATGATTGACATGTTGTTCTAGATTACGATAGAGATATTGTTGACAAAACTTCGATCTGTCATGATAACACCTTCTCTACACACAGAGCTTAGTCTGGCACAAAAGATGGCCGTGACGCTTTCTACGGCGTTAGTTCGGTGTGCTTCTCTTAATTAAGTGATTAGTTAAAAGAGGAAAATGTCTAATCTGCTTAAAAGGTGAGTACATATTTTTTTAAGCTCCCACTTGGTATGTTGCTATATTTATGTTTATTAAATGTATTGAATACCAATTAATACAGAGATAATCCGAAACAAATAGAATAACAATTTTATCCACATAATGTTTACGGTGAATATAACTGGTTTGCGAATTCGAGCCAATTAGTCCCTCCTACATTATTTGTTAACATTTGTTGTTCCACAGCCAGTAAAAGAATAATTCGAAGTTGTAGTCTTTTTTGACATTAACCAATTGAAGTTAAATATTTGATATAATATTTGAAACATCATTACAATGCTACAATTATTTCTAATAAATAAAATTGAACTTCCTTTATTTAATGATATTGAACAGTAATATTTGTTAATTTTCTGACGGTCGTTAAATTCAGAACATTCCTACCTACTAGTTTTTGTCTCGGCCTCGAATCAGTAGAGATTAGTATATAAAGAAGCCTTCAAGACTGCATATTTTATAAATTCGTACCCATATTTCTCAAAAGTAATGCATGTCAAACAGTATGACGATATCATGTACAAAATTAAATAATTATAAAAAATTTCACGCTACATCTAATATAAGTCAGATAACAGAAGAATCACATATTTAATACATAAATATATATGGAACACCCAGACGAAAATATTCATCATATAAACATGTCTCGGTTGTCGAACCCACGCCCCTTGGCGCACAAGATAGGAACACTACCGAACGCGAAATATCATAAATGATAAAATTGAATTCGAATAAATTACATAAGAATAGTAAGAATAAAACATTATTTCTTATATCGATCTAATTAATTTACCACAGAACGTCAAACGTCAAAAGCGCCGGAAAGTGAAATTCACGGTTGAAAAATATAGATACGGCCAAGTTGAGAAATCTCCTTTTTTGAAATTGGTTAAAATGTATAAAGGACTCTCACCAACCGCACTAGCGATATCAAACGTAACGACCGCCATGTAAAACACATATTACGCCTTAACTCGAATTGATAACTGAATTAAGACTGATTTTATTGTTTTGTGTGTGACCAAATCGTAAAGTATATTCGTCGATCCACGGACAACGGTGCGCGCCGTGTGGGACGCTGTCGTATTTTAAACCTACGTTTAAAATACCTATGCCACATATTAATTAAGATTACGAAGCAAACGCAGAATATATTCGTACATTTTCGTCTTTAACACAATAGTATAAAGATGTTTATAGACTAGCAAGAACGTAGGTCACATAACAAATGCTGTTTTTATTCACACCTCCAAACGTTATTGAATAACTAATTTTTTTTTACTTTTGTAAAGTTTTTATTATGCTATAGTTAACTACTGCTTAACGTATAATTTCTCTTAGTGAAACTTGTAACGACATCTGACTTATAGTTTTAAATAATAAAATCATTTTACTAAGTTAAAAGTTACCTTTTGTTTCCAGCTGCTGCAGGACAGTTTTTCGTTTATACTTATATATGTATATTTTAATTGTTTGAAAATAAATTGAAGAGACTATTTTTACTGATCGTTTTGATTAACGTAGCACGTGTCGCGGAGAATCTATTGTGGTAGAAGCAAAAACGTGAACAAAATTGAAAGTGGATACATTCTCAGATCCAGTATTTTTTCCAGTAAAACACGCTTCTGCGTGGTCAAAACTTGTGGGAGGACGGATTCAATCATTGCTGTCCATAAATATGTTTCACAAAATATGGATATTAAAATTGAAGGATTAAAATTAAAACTGTATGATTTACTAATAAATATATTTTGTTGGGTTTCATCCACTCGTAGCTTTCCCTTCTCTGATTTAAGTGTCTATTTACATTTGTATGTTTACTACAGCGACTGCCCCAATATTATATGTCTCGTTAAAGGAGTTTTTGTCTTTAAAAACCAACTTCTAGCATTAAACAACAGAGATCACATTGCTGTTGTCTGAGCTAAAGGGCTGTGAAATTACTTGAAAATGTGTCTTATCTATTAGTCTGATACTGATCATAAGGTCGGTGCGAAAGCGATTATAGGGAAATGTGACACCACTACGCGTTATGTATGATTGAATAAAAACATTTATATTAAACATTAGTAAAGTATTTCTAGTAAAACTCAATATCTGTAGTTGTAGCGACATTATTTAATATGTATATACACTTCTTAATTATTTTTCAGTTTATACGAAGATTACTCGAGATATGAAGGCTATAGATTCTCACAGTCTATTAATTATATCGTCCTTTTGTCCTTGCTTATTCTAAAAATTAACATATATCATTGTAAATGGTTCAAAGAGACTGCATAAATGTCAACTTCTGTGCTTGATATCATATTTTTTTATTAGTAATTAATTTTAGAATGTTGTATAACATTAATTCTTTACAATTGAAGTTTGGTTCCGTTAGTTAATCCTGCCGTTCACCTTGGTGGTATCCATTACATTACTCGGTAGGAAATTAATTATTTATTTCACTTATTGCACCTTTGGAGGTGTTACATGTGATAATGTGTATAAAAATATTGCTTTTGGATGTTTTCGTCTAAATAAACCGCGTAATGAAGTGGAAGATGCCAAGTTTCATTATACGAACTAAATTCATACAACATGGAGTGATATCAATTTAGTTTTCAACAAGCTATATCTAAAACTGAGCCACATTTTCCGTGCACCTGAGACAAGTGTTACGTGTTGACTGCAGTACTTACATGATCCGTATTTGGGAGGTAGGTACAGTCGATACCATAAAAATTTGACAAATCCAAAATAATGTGAGCTCGCTTCTGTCTCAACACATACGGAACGTCGGGCCATGTAAAGGTCGTCAAAATATGGTCGGTTGTACTAGGAAATATTCTTCGAGTAAATAAACATTACGTTGTGAATATGCAACAGCGGGCGCCTAGTTTTCGGAACAATAGGTCCCTTGCCACTTGAGTAAATGCCGACGACCTATAGCTTATATTTATTCAGAGTTTTTGTGTTACATAATAGTTCCCTAAACATTTCACTACAAACAGATTGACGAAATAGGTTGCTAGTTTGTTAACTGGGCCTCCGAATACAGAGAAGTAAACCAATTGCTACCTTACTTAAATGCCCACAATATTTTATATAAATACTCTGCTACTTCTTAAAGTTATGATTGTATTATTAAGCTCTGCTATTTTTTCTTATTTCCTTGAAAGAGTATCGACTTAAGAGAGTAAGTTTAGGTTTACAATTTTCTGAAGAGTATAAGTGGGACCAGTAAATTGTTGGACGTATTGATGATTTATCCGCAATATAGTTTTCATTTATCGTTGCCCCATCGAAAGTATGGTATATCCACGGAATATATAAAACTAGCAGTGGTCTCGACTCTGTCTGCGAGTTATAGTGACTTTGGGTGTATAGTTATTTTCGAAGATTTATTTCGTTATTTTAAAATGTATCAATTTTTAAAAGTATATTAGCCTTTCTCGATGAATCATCATCCCACACTGAAAGAATTTTTCAAATCGGACCAGCGGTTCCACCGATTAGCGTGTTCAGACAAACGAAGAAACTCTTCAGCATTGTGATATTCATCATACCAGCCATAGAAAGTCGACTGCTGAACATAGGCCTCCCCAACAACAACAAGCGTGGACAAGCGTGTTGGCAATCGTAGGGCGCAGCTTACGCGACGGGGATGTTACTGCCCATCCCTGCCCTGTGCATTTGAGCTGCATTGTTTCGGTTGGATATACCGCCATCGATTCTGGTACCTTAGTCGCCTTCTATGACACCTGGTACAGGTACTATTCTACTCTGCCGGTACCTCACGGCTTTATAATATTAGGAAAGAAGATAAAGTTGAATTAAAGAGAATTTAAAAAATGCAAGCGAACCAAGAACTAGCTTTATTGAATGCTTATTCCCTCATAGAAGACAAAATCACGCTATTATTTACTGCGCATTTAAAGCATATAGCAATCTTTTTATAGCATATAGCAATTTTTTCTTGGAAGGAAAAGTGCGTAACATGTACCAACCCACATAAAAGCAGTGTCTTACCGATAACAAATGAATCATAAAAGACAAGGAATATAGAACGAATGAATGTTACATTTTTTACATTCAAAACCAATTTATATTATCAATTACAAAAAGGTTCCGTGATATTATCGTATTGCTATAATGAAAAATTGAGTGCATTCCAATGCTTCGTAGACATAGTTAATAAACACAGTTAGACCGTCGTGTTCTGATAAAAAAATTACCTTGAAAACGATCGCTTTGGTAAAGATACAAAAACAAATGACGGTATAATAATTACGTTGCGTTTTACATCTTCTGCCCTCGAAAATATTATTTCTGTTCGTTCTTCGAATACATTGTATGCTATATTCCAGGTGGACGATCATCCTTCACGCTCGGCATGTAGTATCTAATCTATTTAGTCGGTCCATGAGAAAATTAATGACCCGTATACCACATCCTCTAAAATAAAAGGTACAGAAGTGTCTTATGTCGCTCTTAGTCCATTTTAATAGCCTAGTTGTGAAGGGGTCGCCAGAAAATGACCATTCAATGAATTTTAAACGTATTCTAAAACCATTTTAGATGCAATTATAATGCGTAAGTTTCAAAGGTCGTAAAATACTGCAGTGCAATTGCGGCGAGCGTGTGATGGCTGATCGGTTGGAACTTGAAACATCTGATGGATGCGCACTGTAGCAGCTAGGGTTTACGGAATTCGAAAAATTATAAAACTCTATAAATAATAGGTACTGTCATCGTTAACACTACCAATGAAAGACCACTGCTGGACAGAGCCCTTCCCAAGAAAAAGGTAATTTTGCCCATAATTGCCGCAATGAGCAAGCGTGTTGGCATTCGCAGAGTGCAGCTTTCGCGACGAGGATGCTACTGCTCAGCCTGTATATTTGAGCTACAGTATTTTTATTTATACCACCATCTGTCGGTTCTGGTATCTTAAGTCCTCTCTTACGACACCTGGTACAGAAGGTACTATTCAATTGTGCCAGTACCTCATGGCTAATAGGCACTGTATATGAACAAAATTCTAGTAAAGATTGCCATGCTATATACAAATGTTCTTACAAAAGTTGATTTAAAGATGAATAATGTCATTACTTGGAGTATAAGATATAAACAAACACCTAATTCACAAAGGAAGTTATAAACTATAGGTTATCATTGTGTAAGGTAAAATGAATGATGGAAATAAATCTATCACGCAGTTTGTTGGTAGCCCTGAGTAAAACAGCTAAAAGCAGTGCATTTCACAACTTAATTTATTGAGATCTCTTAACGATAATCCACTCCACTCTGATGACTTTGTAGATGTGTTACGAGCGTCTAAATTTTGGCGTGCTGTATGATTTAATCGAAGGTCGGCTCATAAATTACAGCAAGATTAAAAGTAACACGGGATTTAATGCCCACTTATTTTAATTATAGACTCGTTTTCTCTTCAGGCGAAATAATAAACTGATTGTTAGATAAATAAATAACAACTTTATTTGACATGATAACTATATTACTAAATACAAATGTCATATACTGTTTTCTACATTAAACTATTTTTATCATGCTTTTTTTAAAAATTTTATTTCTTTAAATAATTATATCTTTCAGCCAATACGGTGATTTGAAACAAATAGATATATTTTCCAAATTCATTAAATTCATAAATATTAAGTAAGTATAGTAGAAAAATTAAGATATCATGTGGATGAAGGTGCAACACATACAACTCGTAATTTGACTTTCCTAGTAAGTAAGGTTAATATTGTTTTGTTTTTTAAAGCTAAGCTGTGGTTTGTAGTTATGTGGTCACGCACGACCGTTGTGTTTTGAATGTTGATACTCGTTGCGTAACGGACGCGTCGCGACGGTTGCTCCATGAAGATAAAAAAGACCGGCTCAGTCGCACATCTATTTATCAATATTGTTTCTAAGGAGAATCAGTTCACGATGCGTAAATTTCTAAAACGCAGACTCTTAACAGCGGAACTGAACGTCAACGAAAACCAGACTTGGGGGTTTATGTTCTCGTAAATATTGTTGTAATCTCTCACTATGATGTTTCATTAAGCTTGAGATTTTGTTTTATATGATATCGTAAAGACTAATTACTTTTAGCTCATATTTCTCTTGTGACGTTGTTAAATGTGTATTCAGCATCGCGACGTTTAATTACCTACTTCAATACACTCGAGTCCGTATAGTAAAGACAATAATATGTAGAAAATCATCTTTCAATACGTACGTAGGTATATTGTTTTACATAGAAACATTTATAATAATAGCTACCGGACAATTTTATTATAGGCAACATTTAAACAATCTGTGTTTTATGTCTTACATTTTCTATATGATAAAAATAATAATGTACGAGTAGAAGGCTTACTTATAGGCGATAAGGTAATGGAAATCACGTCAGTGTCTCCAGTTCGTACATCGGCTATTGGAGTAGTGACTAAAATCATTAAAAACCTGTTTCGAACGAGGCGACTTTTAATAAAGGGTGTAGACATTTGACCAACATACTATCGGTTGACTGATATGTTCACAACACAGTCAATAGAACATTGGTTTTCGTTTTACGTTAGTTTGCCGTAACGATAGGAGGAATAATAATCAGATGATTCGTCTATCTTATCTTTAGTTCTGTAGACATAGCTGAACATCAACAGAATCTATGCTATACTAACACTTACATGTATCTATAATAGTCTATACTATACGTATAATATAATAGTATATAGGTATATGTTATAAGAATGTTTGTTACATCGCGCATAAGAATACAGAATACATATAAATGGAACTTAACAATGTTGAATCATAAATAAGTAACAATTGCCATGGGGTACCGTCGTTTATCTTTGCTTTTAGAGTTAATTTTGTTTATTAGGCTCTGAATCAAAAATAAATGTTTAAAGTATCTTGATTGGAGCATTCGCAATACCTACTTAAAGAATTAATTTTTTGGCCGCCTCCCAACTTGCACTTCTTAACACCAGCGGTCGAAATACCTAAGTCCTCGAGATCTATTTTAAATTGTTCTGGTATATTTTTTATAGACGTAAAAATACAGACACAAATATTTACCTTAAGTCTCAGTCTGGAAACCGTCTCCACATTATTATTGCACATAGCTAATTTAGGTCTGATATTCGATGACTTGGGCTATTTGTACTAAGTTTGAATCTAGATCGATTAGCTGTGATTTTCATTATCATCATAGGTAGAGAACTAGGCAAAGGTTTCACTCCACCATAACGGCGTAAACAAACTTACTACTACTACTTACTTACTTACTTGTATGTACACGGTACTTGCACACACTAAAACGATCAGGGAAGGAAAACTGACGAAAAAGGTTTCAATTGTACTGAACGCTGGCTTTGTCTCCCTTCGTATATAGTAGTTATCGTATGTATTCCATTATTGAACAATATGCAATGAATATCGATGTATTACAAAAGTGAAATCTTGAGCTGACCTTCGTACACGAATAGTTTGCCCTGTTATTAGATAGTTATGTCAAGCTAATGTGTGTGTTAAGTTATCACCAAAACTATGACATCACAAATCTACGTAATATAGCCGTCGAGTCTTTCATAACTCGGTGTTAGAAACCAAACTGTCTACACTTCTTTGCGCAATATCTGATCACTATTTAGCTCATTAATGCGTATAATTTATTACATAAATAAATAATTGGCTAGTGATATTCAAGTTGAGATATTTTGATTCTTTATATGTGTTTCTGGTAAAAGTTAAGAATATATTAACGTATGGTCATATTACATTTGTGTTTCACAAGAGCATTATGCGCGCCATTTGGCTAAATTGGTTTATTCTTTGTTAACGTGGTTTTAAATTAAAATCTTTTACATTGGTGACTACTGCGAATATTTGTTAAGAGACCTTAAAAACATATAATATAACTTTGCTACGGTTCTCAAAAATTTTATGTTGACAAATTAAACGTTTTTTTTTCTTAAATATTTAACACAGCACACGCAATCACTTGTGTTAAAAAAATAAAGACCTTGTTTCAAAACGGTTGGGACACAAGTCAACTTATTCGAAAACAATAGGCTTCTTTCCTATAAAATCGCAGCACGAACAAATGCTACGAGGCGTCCAACTTGCCAGACCCCTGATAAGACCAGTTGATTCTTTCTAAAGTAGGTCTGAATAGATTGGTGATCGGCCGAGGGAAATCGGCCACGAAGATCGGCCGCGAATGACAATCGGTTGTGCCACGAAAGTGTTGCAGATTGATACCTTCGCGATTTGGCGACTTTCACTGGCGACAGTGACCGCTGTGACGTCATAAGGCGACAACCCGTGATTGATGACCAGCGATTCGCCACATTTGGCTATGAAGTTCGTAGAAGCCATCAATCGGATTAACTACAAATGTCTATTGTAAACCGCTATAGACAGTCGTCGTTGTGCAGCTTAACTATCGACCAGTTTAACGATTTATAACCGATATGAGAAACGCACTGCGTTAATATACAAGAGATACTGAAAAATAATATCTAGTATTAAAAAAACTTTTGGATTACTATGGCCGTATACAGTATTTTTTTATTATAAATGAGTGAATTAAAAATAATAAAAAAATTCTCAAGGAAACTCAATGCTATCCCTACTCCGGATACGCACCACAAGAATTTTGTTCTAGTCGTCATTACTGCTTGAATTTTAATGTTGCAAATCGACTTTCTTAAATGTTATCGACCAAGAGCAATCGACAGTTACAAAATCGATTTTAAAAACGTCCGATGGTCACGTAGATATAAATAAACTTGATTCGAATATATTATCTGGTTGTCAGAGAAATTAAATCGGGACCTTGGATTTGTAAATTAGATTTGACATCTTGATTACCATTTCCGATTGTGTTTGACCATGTTAATTTTGGCCTGCACCGCTGGATAAACATCAATTAGTAAATCAATGTGGACAGATAAAATCTTCGTGTGCATAGCTTGGGCTTAAGTCAAATTTAGAAGTAGCGGAATATTTAGAAGTAGCTAAACAATTATTATTGTAGTAAACAATTATTGCGTAAAAACGTTATTTTTGAATGGGGCACGTAGATGTCATATATTCATTTTAGAGATCGAGTTATTCAAAAGTTCCCTCTTATAAAGCAACTCGTATCGTTGGTAAAAATTAATTATTACTTTCCATTAAATTACAGGGAATCTATCGTCAGCCGATTTCGGAACCGGACACTATCGATACCGCTTCTTTATATGACTATGTCTACCTGCGGTTTCGTCTAACGTGAAATATTATAGCATAAAAGTTCATCTTTCGTCACACTTACAAATATTAGTTGGATGATTGATGATAAACGTTCATCTAGTGAGAAAAAGATGAAAAGAGAAAAAAAGAGAGTGAGAAAGAAATGATCAAAAGAATTAATAACATATTAAACAAAACCGAGGGAAACACAAAAGACAAAAAGATGTCAAGTGCTTTAAGAATAGTAATTATAATTTGAAGAATAATAAATTCCCTCAACATACATACATCATACATGCTATACGTCTTTTGTAGTGTTTTGATAATGCGTCTAATACGATTATTAAATGTAGCTGTAATAATATTCTTTATTGTAAACTGTACTAAACCACAAAGACATTAAAATAACAGAGAAAAACATACAAAATTTAATTATTACATCAAGTTATGTATTAGTAGTTAGAGAACTAAGGATTTTTGAAAATTCACCTAAAGGGGTAAAACGGGCACGCAAAGTTAGAATGAAACTTTGTTGTTTTTGAAGCTATGTGAAGGTTGCTCATTATAAGGCATAAAACATGTGTAAAATATCCTTTCGACAAGCTTCCCTTAAGTCCCTACAACTTGGGTAGAACCGCGGGGCGCTGCTAGTGATATATATATAAGATATGCAGATATGCATTATTCAAACACGAGTACATATACCTACTCTATTATACTTCCTGCGGTTGAGTAGGTGTTCTATTGCAATCGAATGTATTCGTTCCTGCTTACAAATAATCAGTTAGAATGTACCTCAAGGATCGAATATTTAATTACGAAATGTCGCGTCACTTCCGCTGCCGACCGTTATTATTTTGTCTACCTCTCAATATCTTCGAATTCGCTATCAACGGCTTCCCTGTAACTGTCACTAGGCCTCACTTTAATTAAAAATACGTTAAGGACGCCGGTTCTTTTTTTTTTCTTTTTTTAAAGTCATCAATGGAATATAATTAAAATTGTAATGGCGTTATGACCTCGATGGTTGTGCAATCCCTTTAATAGGTACTACTTAATGGTAGAAACTATTATAATTGTTATGTTAGTTCACTGTACTTGTATGGATAGATAGTAAACTATTCAAAGTATGTACAGTATATTATCAACTGTATTTATTACAAGGATTAAACGGTGGAAATATTTAATCCACATAATATTTTATCACAACCAACAATGGCGTATATATCAACGAATAAAAAAATGAGAATGACATTTCTTTCATCTCCGTACACAAAGAGTGACTGTTTCTGAAAGACAATGGAGTATTAAAACCGAGTTCTGCAAATACCAGTTTGGGGAGACCCGAAGTTCGCGAGATGGCAAAAAATGTGAATGCATATAATTCAAGGTTGTTAAGTATATTACATGGGAGTGACATAGACATATAAAATGTATTCATTGTTATGAAGTTAATGACATAGTAAAACAAGGAGAAAAATATTTATGATTAGTTCAACGGGTGCCCTTGTTACACCGAAATGTATATTGTGCGCAGTAATTCAGGCCACTAATAATATTATATAGTTAAATATGACCTATAAGGACATAATTAGAATATAAAATTTTCAATTTCAGTTTAGGTAATATATTTATGGGTCTACAAGACCCTAAATGCTATTTAAGGCATAGTCGTGAGGGTACCGGCTGAGTATAATAGTACCACCCCTTACTAGGTGTCGTAAGCGGCGACTGAGGTACCAGAACCGAAACAGTGTAGCTTAGATGCACACGCTCCTTTCTTGGGGATGCCTATGTCCAGCAGTAAGTTCACTGTTGGAAGTTTCCAATGGCATTAAAGGCATTTGTATATAAGTGTACATGTGCATAGTAATATTATATAATAATCGTCTGATACTTTATACACACATATTTTCATTTATGGTGTCAGTATCGAAATTTTATATTTAAATCATTATTTAAATTGTCATATTTACTTTTTAACTTAATTTAAAAACATAGAATAGGATTTCACAATTCAGTTATAGTCATATTTATTAATACAAGATTTAGAAAAATATCAACATTTAGAATTCCCCGTGCGAAGTTATGCGTATTCCCCTTTGGCCCAAGGCCTATGCTCAGTAGTGGACTTTCTGCAGCTCTTACAATAAACAATTTGTTACTTTTTTTTTTCACTTTATCTCGATAAGTAGAATTAATTTATATCAGGCTGTTAGAGATAGAATGCTGGACTTATAAATAACATTTTACCATACGTTAAATTAGAGAATTCTTAATAAATAAGTTAAAATACTATGTTGGTGATATAAATAAGAATGTGAGTATAATAATAGACTTTCATGCGGTGCTTGAATGCGATCGTGGTGGAAATGGTATATATGCAAAAATAACACATAAAATATGAATATGCAATCGAATTTTATTTATACACAAACTTACGTAATAGAAAACAAATAATTAATTGAAACTTTATGTAATTGATTTGCTTCCTAATGTCAGTTTTACATAAAGATAAATTCAAGTTTCTTTTGATTGAAGTGTTTGTTCTGTGGTAGTTGGCATCCCTAACATACACGGGTCAAATTATAGTGGACATCCGAAAAGAACTCACTCGTTTCTAAGAGTAATTTATTTGATGGTTGCAGAGAGAGATTGTTCGCCATTTCCCACTATTATATTCACTTTACTTTCAATTTAAAGTGGTACCGTATGATCAAATTAATATGGATGTTGTGTCAAAAGGGGAATTCATGTCACGGCAATGCAACGCGGTCTATCTATGCTAATAATAAAATGAGAAAATATTTGTATTTTGTTTGTGACGAATGCCTATTCCTCGAGCCTTCAAAAGCTGCGAAAGCAAAGGATTTTTTGTCACTTATAGAAAGGAAAATGTTCAACAATAACATAAGTTATATTTTATTCTTATTCTTATAGGAAAACGAACTACACGGAAACCGGTGGACGTCCACTGTTGATCATAGGCTTCTCCAAGAAAGGAGGGCGCGGTGTAAGTCGCAGAACGTAGCATTCCGACGGGGATGGTGCTGTATAGTGATGCCCCGCGCATTTGAACTACACTGTTTCCGATGGATAAATTGAGTCCTGCGGTTCCGGCATCTAAGTCGCCTCTTACGGCAACTAGTACTATTATTTTTTACCAATACCCCCCGCGGTACATACACGTTTTCACAATTAGTAACTTAATGGATCAGTTTAAAATATATTAAATGTCTGTTGGAAACTTAATAGGAAAGTAAAAGTTGAATAAACGACTTTTTACAGTCGTTAAAAACGACTTGCTTTTCTATTAAGCAAAGTAAACGCGTAAAATAAGTTATTACGTAATAATACGCATGACATAGGTATATAAAGTTTGTTTATCAAATCCATATTTATTTGCTGAAATAATATAAAATAACAAACACTAAATAACTTAATTAATCTTCATGTGTTGATTTGATAAATTTTATGGACGACTTAGTTTGTTGCATTCAACTAATATACTGTTTCAAGTCACGTTACTAAGTGCTGGCAGTAATTTACTATTTTTATCAATGATCAGCAAGCAAGCATGAAAAGCAAGCAATAATGAAAACCGTTTGTATTCTGATTGTTATTTGTGAGATAGACATCACCATCGTCTTGAATTAAGTCCAACCTTGGTGTCCATGGGTCTTCGCTGGGTCCGTAGCGTGACTGCACGGCATTGGCCCGTCTCTGAACAATAGGACATTACAATAATTCGACTTACTACGGCCATTGTTGCTTTACATTCATTCTAACGATCTATAAATACTTATGTTATTAAAATTTAAAATATAACATATTTTTGCACCGACAGCTACTAAGCAGACAGGTAGACAAATTTGGGTAAGGCTTCTAAACATATTCAATTAAGAAGAATAGACTAACTCGTTTAAATATAATACTTGGTATTTTATATATAGTCCGGTACGCCCGTCTAAATGACAACCGAATATGCAAAACAGCATGCATCATGTTTAAAATATCATCAAATTCAAAATAAAGTTAAAGGTTTTCACGGTAGTTCTCTGCTCATAATTCTTTAATACCTCTGCGGTGATATTAGTGTGATAATGCTTTTAAAACTGTTATTATACCAACCGGTAATACAGATCTATACAAACTGTTTCAATTTGGTCTCGAACTGCTTCATCCAATTTTCTTTATCGCAGTATACTGCATGCGGTAATTTCTACCAAATACTATATATTTTTAGTACCTTTCAATTGAAACTAATGAAAAACTGCATATTTTTATATTATGTATATAAAAATATGCAGTTTTTCATTAGTATTAACGTAACGTATATTTCTTTGCCTTTATAATGAATTAAAATAGCAGTAATTATATGGCATCCGCCACCACCACAAGCTGGATCAAAAAATTAGTAAAATTACTTTCTGTTGCTTACATACATATATGATTTTGAGATAGGTTCGTCTTTCATTATATTTTTGCTATGACAATGAATGTTTTCTTCGTTTTTCTATAATTTTTACGCCGTCAGAAGAGAAGTAATAATTTAAAAAAATAAGGTTAAGTACAGCCATGATATGATAATGAGATGTGTCTACTTTGAACCGGCGTTCTGGCGAGGATCTAAATAAATGGAAAACAATATTAGTTGCTGGTAATCCCGTTTAGAAATACACACGAGTTTGTTTATGTATATCAAAGGACGTACTACCGCTGTGTCAGTACTATGACACATCATACCTGGTCCATTAATTAAACATCTGTAGTATACCAGTAGATGTAGGTGACCCGGTTACTAAGAATAATTTATTGGGTATGCACAAGTGTGCGCTCAGTCCCTAGGTGCTCGCTTCAATAAGACTTTCTTACAGAGTCGAATTGGTATAACAAATAAATAAATATTTCTAATTTATTTGTTCAAATCTAGAGGCAACATCGGTTATATCGCAAAACAACAAAGGATTTTCCTCCCTCTTAAATCTACACTATTATTACAAAGAGTAAGGATTCGTAACGGAACGTCGGTTACGAAAAAACTCAAAAACTACTAGACCAATTTTATAAATTCTTTCACCATTAGTAACCTTCATCTTTACTAAGTAAAATAGGCTATATTATATTTTCAAAAAGTATTTAAGATCCTTACTTAACGTGGAACTATAAAACAAGATTGTATTTTTGAATCCGTAACAAATAAATTCAAAATGTATTGAACTGATTTCAAATACTTTTTCACTTATGGAAACTTACATTATCAATAAATATCCGAATTTATAATATATGTCCACTGTCTCTCTCAAAAAAGAACTATAAGAATATAAGAAATAGATTAAAAACGCAAAGTCTATGTCTGAGAAGGATATTAGCAGAAGCCCCCTGACATTATCTAAGAATATACTTGCATTGGTTAACAGCTACTACCCGCGACTTCACTTTCGTGCAAGCGTTAGATATTTCTGGAGATTCCAAGTGCTCATGAATGTTGGAACTTTCAATACTCTAGTACAGAAAATCTCCATTATCCTTAATTAAATTTAATCATAATTAGTAAATATTAGACAAAGTATGTTCATATAAGTATATATAGCATCGCGGCTATAAGTAACGAATAATCCGTATTATCGATTTCTAATGAGGATTAAAATCCGAAGCTACAAGTGTATCGAAAGCGAGTGTCAGGTTGCGCAGTGTCGCAACACCAAGTTATATTCTCGTGTAATATTGGTAACTCAGTGCCTGGGCTGGTTTTTTATATTTGTTATATTTGTTGTGCCGGTCATGGTCGAGAGAGCACTTGTGAGCGGACAGCGGTGACTGGCAATGGACGTGCGGGTATCTAATATGACTACAAATATCATCGTTAATTTAGCAATTTACAGTATTTTTTGTGTCATAATATATTTTACTGCGATCATTCTCCAAATATCAATAGTGGAAGTACAAAAATAGTATGAATATCTTATTGCCATGACCTTTTGGTACTTTTTTTACGTCTACGAGTTGTTAGCTATAATATAAGTATTAATGCCATCTTGTCGACTGCCTGGAAAGGTTAAACTATTATGCCTTATGAGCCGAGTATATAGAATATTGGTACATCACAGTAGTGCAGTAGGTATCTTAAGGGTGCCACCAAATTTAGACGAATGAGTCTTCTTGTTAATCTTTATCAATACATCTTTGAATTAACTTCACTACCGCCCAATAAGGTATATGTATCCGAGTAATAAGTGTATTGTATAATGTAAATAACGAATACAGTACTTTAGAGTATTTTTATTTAGTAGTTTATCGTAACTTATCTCTATAAAAACAAAGGTTTGATAAAGTTTATTTCGATGCCCACCAAATTTTAAACTTGATTTGAAGAGATGATGATAAATATACGAATAGTTGATTTTTAATATCATATATAAGGATTTAGATTAAACATAATTTATTATTCTACTAGGGAAAGCCACATGCAGCGCTAATTACAGCCACAAAGAGACTCTGCATCATCAAGGAAATACCATAGATTTGATTGAACGCGTGTAGGTAATTGCGCAATAATGACAACTTTTTATGTTCATTTACATTGAAAGAAAGAAATGAGGGAAGACATTTCAGTTAAATCACCTTCAAAATAAGAAAAATATAGTCAGACTATATATATATAACTGGATAGCCGGGAAGGAGTTTATAAAATAGAGGCTTTTTTAATTATTTCGGCATTCCATCACTATAAACTTGTATCAAATCTTACGTTTTTCACGTCCTTTGGATACACTTTTCAAGTATGGTCAAGTTTCTGTGCTTTTGTTTCAATAATGTAATATGGAAGAAAAACTAGATTAAAGCGTGATTACACCAGTTATAATAATAGCTGGACAACTTGGTGCTTAAATGTGTACCGGAATTATTTAACCCCTAGATAAAAATGCAGTAAGTAGAGCATGCCAAACCGTAACCGATTCTATTAATAAACCATAAACTCCTAGCTCCGAGTTATATGATCTGATCTTAAGAGTTTGCAGTTGCGAATTTTCTTTTTGCTTTATTATTCGAACTTGAATTGCACGTAGCTAAAAAAAATGTGATAATTGCAATGTTATACAATAACTTGTAAGGTATCTATCTGCACGCACGGATTATGAACTTATGTCGTGCTACGCAACTGTAAGTCAGTTTATTAGCTTCCCATGAACGAAAACCTATTATTATTTAATGTAATATATACCTATTATAAACAATATAATAAACACAGTTATTCAGTATTTAAACCTAGCCTACCAGTAATTAAATATTGAACTGAGACGTACTGGGGTGCAGAAGTAATAAGTATATCTATTCTATTCCTCAGGAGATATTAATTCAAATCGTTTACTCGATACAAAGGTCAAAACAAATTTGCAAACATGACGTAAAATGTAATGTAATGTAAATTTGGTTTCTTAAATATTCCTTACAAAGTAACTTCACCTGCCAAAACATAACAATCATACGTTCATACACTTGTATTGTTTACTGTTAAAAATAAAATTTCACCGCATGCTGATGACAAGATTAACAATCTAATGGTGTGGCTACAACTTCTTACCATAGACAATGACGTTTTATTTTTTGTTAAGTTACTAAGTCTAAAGAGGTCAACTCATACATCATTCGAATACACCTTATTTGTCTCCTTAGCTGTATAGCTGTCATTTCTAAAACCATCGCGTTGCCTATTACGATTCTTAAATTACATTTATTAAACCTTACTCTCTTATACAAACCGTTCACAGTAATTACCATAAACACGTAACTATTAGTACATTAAAGAGACAAATTAGGCAAAACAATCTGAGAACTCGGACCTAACTCAAAGATCTTTACCTAAATAACCGAGTATAAGATAACTGGCCAGGGTACATGTGCATTTTATATACACGCCTAAATGATCTGTTCAAGTCACGATTCGCCGATTGGCGATACGAGCACTTGTAAAAGCGATTCACATATGATTTATGGCTCTCGATATTTCGGACTAACGACTCTATTTGCTCAATCACTCTCAATTTTAACCGGTATATGCAAATCTTAGGATGTAAATCATTGCATTTGTTAAAATGACATGATTCTATTAAGTTTCCAAGATATGCTGAGATGTGATTGTTTTTTGCGCTTTGTATTCATCGGTGAACTTACTTCGTTCGAAACGAAACGTATTGTTGTTAGCAATAGTGTTATTGTAACAATAATTATGTTATGCAGCAGTGTTATAATAGCGTTGTAATAATATTGTAGGCATATATATACCAAGTACGAACATTGTCCGGTAACCTTCCATATAAGATTTCACAACGAAAAAAGCGATCGAATTCCCCGAAGGTCGGTTCTGGTCACACTGAAACGTGTTCGAGAAACCGATATAAGATATCGATTTATTTTCTTTGGTATTGCTATGATGGCTTCACACTTATATGCAACTGGTTCTTTTTAAAATGTTAAAGATTTGTATGGTTTAAAGTATATATGTTGTGTGACTATAGTATTGAACAAAAAAGCGTTGGTTTTAAAAGTGTTTAATATAAGATCATTCTTTTTGTATCTGATTTCTGTTAGTAGTTGTGAATTATTCTGTGATATAGGTTCATATCTCTCTTGACTAATGCAAGATATTCTCGTGAAAGTCGGAGTGGTCCATTTTTATTTTTATCCGGCCAAGAGCGTCGAGTGTGTGTCACATGTAGCGTTAGATCTGACGTCAACTCAATGTCCTTTTACTCCTTAATATCTTTAATTAAAGACGTTTATTGTTTTATTTAACATGATTTTACTGACAATTGTCAAATGGTCAAATGGACCGTAGTGCATAAGATTGTCAAAACTTAAGGTGTTTGGAACTCTTGTTTATAGTTATTGTGGTTTTGGCACTTTTTCTACTTATAAAATTAAAAAAATAGCAAGGGTTTAAATCGTACAATCCAGCATTTATTCATATTCATAATAAACGGGTCCAGATTGTAATTTAATCATAAATTAATTAATTGAATTATAAAATTTAACTTTGAGTTAGTTAAAACTGTTTATTCAACAGTTTTATAGTTTAATTAGAATTATTTCAGAAAAGTGGCACCAAAATAGACAAAAAAAGCGTGTATAATAGAAGGATACGAAATCGTAAACGTTTATCTTATTTTATGTTTTTTATATTCATTTGATTTTACGGCCACTTGGACACTAGACAATATGTATATCTTTGACTTTTCCATTTTCTTAACTTTGTTTGTTCGCGATCAACACCAAAACAACCAAACTGAATGTAATCTATATTTTTTATCACGGTGTGCAATTTTAAGTTTAGAACCATATCCCCATCATCTCGATTGAAGGCGCTCAGCCACTGTGCGAGATCAGCACCAATTTCTCTTTCATACCGCTGATCTAGGGAACAAACTCGCTGTGGTGGTATACTCAGACCGTTGCGACTTGAAGGCCCAAGAGCAATATCTATTCTCTTCTCAAAGGCTAGTGACGCGCCTGTATTTATTGTTGTATATTATTTTTAAAATAATGAAATATTATTGTCCAAAATTAAGAATTATCCATCGACCTCTTTTATTAATGATTTACTCGTTTGTAACAAAATCAATTATAGGAAAAGTAAAATATAAAATTTTACATTTCACGTTAATAACAACTATACAATTCCATTTTTTATTTCGTTTTTAAAATTTATTGAGATTTGCTTAATCTCTGTGGATTTTAATACTGGCTAAATATAGTATTCGTCTTTATTTGTAAGTAAATTAACTGTATAATTTCATTGCAATATCAGGTACCGGTAGAGTAGAATAGTATCTCCCCCTGTACCAGGTGGCGTAAGAGGCGACTAAGGTACCAAAACCGGCAGATAGCGGTATATCCATCCTCAATAGCATCCGCTTAAATGCACAAGGCGGGGGTAGACAGCAACATCCCCGCCGCGAAAGCCGCGCTCGCGATTACCAAAATGTTTGGCCAGCTCACGAAATAAATTGCATAAATATACACACATTCCTTTTTTATTTTCCACACTTGTGAAAGTGTTTCACGTTATGTGAGCTTACCCTGTGCCTGGATTGGGAAATGGCAGTCAAGCGGTGTTGTCACCAAAATATTGACCAATTCACGTTAACGATCTACCACGTATGTCGCATATTATTCATAAAAGTGTAAATACTCGAAACAAAAGCTGGTATTCCAATGAAGGACATTTCCCAATTGACAGCGATCGTAAGAGTTGGCGACAAATTGCGCCACTGCCGGTTGCGGCAACCTGAGTCCTGAACGTAGGCCACTCTAGCGAATCGGGCTTGCAGATTTCCAATATTTCCTTGTTCACTGCTCAAATATGGTAATTGAGATAGGGTAAACGATCGATCAGTTTGTTAGCTAATGTAGGTAAAGGTCAAAATTGTATTCGTTTTCGAACACAATAGCTCAACGGGTTTTCGACCAAAATTAAAACCCTTTGTGAGAATAAATAAGCTACAGGTAAGCGGGCAACTGCACTGCTGCTAGTCGTAAATAAAGTCTATTTCGAATGTTATTGACGAAAATACATTTCGTAAATAAGACTATATATCGTTAAATTGTTACGGAAATCAAAAAATATATTTTTGATTCAATCTACTCTAATACAATAAAGCGGTTGTCGTAGTTTCTGTTTCGTATGACGTAGCCTAATACAAATGTAAAAAAAGGGGATCTTTTCATAGACATGAGGATCTTATAGATTTATGAATACAAACTAAGTAAGCAATTCACCCGAGATACATAAAGAAAAAAGATTCATTACCAGTTTTTGCGCTAGATCTATGTAATTATTTGAATAGATTTCGTTCTCATTTAATAAAGCACTAACTTGCTATTACAAAACCTATTTCACTACCTAGTTATCTGGACAAAAACAATCATCGGACGACAGACAAAAAACTGGCAATGTCTGACCGGAACTCGGCAGGGTGAAATATTGCTTTTAGTCCAAGTCTATCTGTATTCAACTGGAGTAAAAAAATACTTAGACGTCACATTACGTAACAAATAAAGGAATGCGCAGAGCCATGCCCTGTATCCGGGCGCGTGAAAGACCCTGCGGTACTATCACTGGCCGAGATATATCTTTACTAATATTATAAAGCTTAAAGGAGAGTTTGTTCTATTTTTGTTTTTAACGATAAACTCAGGAGCCGCTGGTCCGATTTGTAAAATTCTTTCAGTGTTGGATAGTCCATTCTTTCATTATCATATTTTGTTATATGTCAAAAAGTTAAATAAACTGCGTTTTGATGATGTTAAAAAAGTTTTATTATGAGTAGTAAACGCGTAAATAATATAAAAACAGTATTTAACAGGTAATTAAATACCTCATAACATGTTCCAAATCTGTTTATCACGGCATCTTAAGATAAAAGGTAACAGCTTGAGAATATCATACGTAACAACAGATGGCTATCTGTCTCATTTCATTAGTACATTTCTACTTACATCATCTCAAACACATTATACGGTTATAATATATTCACTCTATAAATATCATATAATTTGCAAATAGTCGTGAATTGCCTTTTGCAGGCCTATCATTGACCGTAAACTATTCATCAAAGTCACTTTCATTTTTACGTAAAGACATGATTTTGGATTATGTAAGATGACATAAAATAAGCAGATAATATCGTTTCCATTGACGGTGTTTAGGCTGTCTACCCGGCAAGGTGGAACAGAGCGTGACTTGTGACGCCTTGCTTTAGTAACACTCTTCTTGGCGAATGATATGACGTTACCTCGAAACAGGGTAACTTGCGAATTGAGGGATATTCCTTGAAGAGCACGAATTTTTAAAAACTTCATAACCAGTTCAATCTAGTTTAACTTAGTGACCAACGTAGTGACATTGCCACCAACTTTCTGTTAACTGTCACTCTATTATTTTTAAGCGAAACCTCTGCTATGATATATTTAACAAAAAGTGCATTTTAATTGTTAATGAGCTGAGCAGTATTTACTCAGCTCATTAACAATCAGATATGGAATATTGACTTCCAGTATATTTCATAACAGATTTCCAATTGGCTAGGTAGTTTTAATTAATAAGTAATTAAGAATTTGAAACTTGTATCGACAAAATTATTTTTTATTTATTCTATTCTTTATAATTTTTTTTCATCTTTATGCTTATTTATTTATCTATGTTTCACATGTAGTGTGTTCCAAAATTGGTGCTAGTAAAATACCGAATTTAGACAGTTTGGGACACACTACTATATGATGCTTACCGTGGCCTCAACCAATGATATTTAAATCGAGAGCAATTGATACGCGATTGTATCGTTTCGTCCCGTTTGGCGGCAGCATTGACCTCCGGAACCGGCGGCTCACGTTCGCAGCTCACACCCGACACCTTTTTAACTAGGTTTTTCCTGGGGTATAACAGCAACAATTAAATTGGACTAGTCGATCCATATTACAAAACTCAGATAAAGCGCATTCACACGAACACTAGTGCATAAGGCCATGTTCAAATGCAGTATCTGTTTGGGTATATCGTTTGATTTGTTACTAGATTTCCTCTAGCTTTTGCATAAAAATATGTCAATTCCATTATGCAAAGAAAAAACTAAATCTATCCAAATATCACATATATGTATTTCCAGACCATAATATCTGTCTTTGCCAAATGGTATCTAGATATCCGTAATACGTTGGTATATACCAATCATGATCATCAACATCATATCAGCGATAGAAAGTCCACTGCTGGATATATTCGTCCCCAAGAACGGGGTAACTTAGCGATGGGGATGTAGCTGTCCATCTCGCCCCGTGCACTTGAGCTGCACCATTTCAGTTGGTTAGACCGCAAGCTGCTGGTTGTGGTACCTCAGTCGCCTCTTACAACACCTGGTACAGTGGGAGGTACTATTCAACTCTGCCGGTACTCCACGGCATATGAAGTTGAAAAATACATGTTGATAATGATAATGTACGATTATGCCTTTCTTGGTTGCTGACTCTAAATATTTTTCTGTGAACAGTCATTGAACACAGCACTTTTCAGTTTTGCGTTTTGTATTGAGTGGACCATCTGCATCTATTCTGTCATGGGTCTCAATCATAATTATCGTGTCCGCCGGCGAGTGCGAATGTTCGCCATTGTTCCTTGTTTTCTATTATTTCGGATACGCGTACCATTTGACATCGTTTATATTGTCGACTTAATAATCCTGTTTGAATTCCCTTTGCTATATTTGATCACCTTGCTGGTGTAGCTCACCTTTGATGTGGCAAGAGTCAGCTTTTGATCAAATATAGATAGGGTTCGGGCATTTCTGGAAGGTGCTAACAGTATCTCAGCGAAACCGTAAATTATATGTAATGTTTACTTAAGTACTTTGTATGTCTTCTGTATTACTCAGTCTTTTGATGTATTACTCAGACTTTAAGTGCCAATAGGGTGGACACTCGTGACACTACTTCTGTTCATGATATATGTTCATCATGACATATATAAATTAGATGTGCCCATATACTGTAGCCATTTTAAATAGGCTTAGTGTCACTTACAGGCAACGTATCCATCTTAAATTCGGACGCGACTCTAAACTGAACTAAATTCAGCCAAACAAAAATGTTTGCATAAATTTTCATTTCATTTTCATCAATGCCGCGGTAAATATTTAAGTTGTTCTTTGACGAATTTAATTAAATACAAATAGATGTACGTATTGTATTTATATTGAAAACTAGCTGTGCCCGCGACTTCGTCCGCATGGAATAGTTTTTTGGGTACCATACCTATTTACTTCAAATTATATAAACTTTGAATGTCACGTTTATTTATATCGAATCAATGGCCTGAAAAATAAGTTTTAAGTTTCTAGCTCTAAAAATAGCGATCCATGCAAACAACTTTTCATCCCCCCTTGCAACCCCTTACAACCCTTATTTCGAGTTCAAAAATAGCCTATGTCCTTTCTTAAGGTCTAAAGATTGTCTATGCCAGATTTCATCAAAATCGGTTGAGAGGTTTAACCGGGAAAGCGTAACAGACAGACAGACAGACAGACAGACAGAGTTACTTTCGCATTTATAATATTAGTAGGGATTATGAAAAGCTAGTTCTTATTTTGCTTAGTTTCGATAAAAGAAAGAAAAAGTCATTAGTTTGGAAAATATCTTTATGTTAATTGACCGGTGTTGGTTATACAAAAATAAGAAAAATCACACATCATCTAACACATCGACTTTACTAGAAATAAATGAAAGCACTTATGTTACGGCCGTCAGGTTACAGAAGTTATATTTAAGTACATATTTAACAAGTGGGGAATAAACCTATGACTTTTTACGCACAAGAATCCGTCCAATAAAAGTGTTATTTCATAAGTTTTGCTTACTATAAATCTCATCATATCGCACTAATTGTAATTGTGTGTCTTTACTCTTTACAATTTAGTTCTAAATAGACTTTAATAAAATTTTAGAAGTATTTGTTTTTTAAAATTCAAACGCTACGATGCACCGCTTACTATATTTTTTCATATGTTCAATGTAGTCCCTCAATGAATTCATGGTAGTCGGTCATATGTCGTAATCTGTGACAGTTTAGGTATTGACCATATAACATTTAAATTTGATGTCATACATCTTTTCGTCTCAATACGTATTGAATATACCTAATGTAAGATTTTTAAACAAACACGGAACTGTTTACAATGTTAAACGTATGTTATGTCAAAATGTAATTAAACAATCTAACCACATGTGTTCAGCTTTTGACTTCATCTCATGCGATGTTAGTCAGCAACAACGGGCGAGCGACGTGCCCGCGCGCGTTTAGTTAGCAATTCCAGATCAGTTTTAGATTTCGTCATTAAAACTAGGCTGTGTAGCCTGTGTAACCAGATTTATAGTACCGATCTATGTATCTGGCTTGTAGTAAATTTAGAAAATTAATAAAATAATAAATTATGAAGTCGTATAGTTAACAGACTGCACCTCTATTTGACAATACACTAAAGAAGAGCAGTTAAGAATTACCAGACACAAAAATATATGCCATCTGTGGGACTAAGAAGATATTAACATTCAAGTTGATACAGCTCCGTTGTGGGCGTTTTTTTGTTAAAATAATTTCACCGTCTGTGGACTGGATCCAGCATAATTGTTCTTAAGCAAAAATTGATCTTGATTTTGGTTGGATTGGTGAGGCAATAAAGCAAACTCGCTTTCACTGCACTGCGGCGTCCTTACCCGCCCCTCCCCTACTCGCCCCCGATTGTCTTACTCTTTAACCGCGAATAACATCTACGCTAGGGAAAGTCTTAATGCTAACTTAATTGGCAACCGACAATCACCAAGTCACCAATTATGTGTTATTACAAACTGCTTCCGTACCCGCTAAGACTCCTATGCAAATTTGCGCGATGCCAGCATAAGATTAAATATTTTAACCGTGCGCATTTATATTACGTAAGTTCGGCGGTATAAGATGAATGTTGCTCTTTTTCGACGATGTAAATCACATGGAACAAACCCATTGTACAGGTGTCTTTTATGTCCTAATCACTTGGTAATGATGGCTCGGTTGTCGACACCACGCTCGTGCCAGTGCTCTCCACACTTACACGCTAACGGTCCTCGGATTTCACAATAAATACTCCGTAAAGATTACCCACTTCGCCGCCCAACGTCAATTGACTTCAATAGAAAGGTCGCTATAATTTAATTAGTATCTAGCGACTAACGAGGACTACTGACCCGAGAAATATTACAACTCGTTGGACCTGAGACAGAAAATTGGGAGAAAGCCATTTCGCGACTCCAGACAAACTTGAAACTTGATCGGCCGATATTATGGTGCTGATTTATAGAGTTTAAAGACAGCCCTCAGTGTCCGAGTTGGTGAAAACGGTCTCGATTTTCATGATAAACTGATGGCAAGCAGTACGGTGCAGAGAGGTATCTTTGTGTCGAGTGAGTTCGATCCCTGGGCAGTTAGAATGTAACAGTACCGGTCGAGTGACGGATCGCGATGTCGTGGAGACGTTAATGCCTTTAACGAGGTCACTACAACTACGACGCAAAGCACCGGCCATACGAACTTTAACAAATAATACGTTTAGACACGCCATTAGGGCACCGCGCGAATGTAGGTTAGCATAATTAAAAACTTTGTTGCGCATGAGTCGATAAGCCGATAGAGTAGCGTATTATTTTAATCATGTGAGGCTGTCGCAACCAGTGTTTAGACAGATGAAATTCAGAAGTGGAGCGGTGGACGAAGTTTAGAAAGGTGTTGATTATAGTCGTGTGTTTGTGCGAGTGTTGCTGGTAGATCGGTTGCGAACAGCGGTCGGATGGAGACACGCTTCCTGGCCGGGCACAATGGTGGCAGACGTTAGACAATGCCAGTTTTGTGAGATTGTTGTAAAACAGACGCGGCCGACGCAGCCTTGATGCGAGTCAGCGCCGCCACCGACAACCATGGTGGCGTACTCCTGGCGATAACTACTATACATTGTTATTGTACCGATCAAACCGCTGCACCGTGTCAAAATACCGTGCGCACACAAAACTATGCTGTGTTTATTGTTAAAATTGTACATGCAAACGTAGTATCATATATACGCAAATATATTAAATAGTGAACTACTTTTATTTAACTTTGGTATATAACAGGAAGTAGAAAAGCAGGGTATTGTCTTATTCAATGTCCCGTACACTTTGATGAACTGCAAAACTATAATGTATCCATAATTCAACATATGTACTTATTCAAGTATGTAGAAGACTTAAAGCGGTTTAGACTAAAGAAAATCTTTAGTCTAACAGTTAGTAACCAGAAGATAGAGAACATCTTGCTTAGTGCAACGTGAAGTAAATTATTATTGAAATATTATTTAATAAATTATGTGATAACTGAAATAAATGACAAATTAATGAAAGATTGAGCCGGTATCCAAAGAAGCCGTCACGGGTGACGAAGGTGTGTGAAGTGTCACACAATCAATCCGTTTTTTATTCTAATATCACATCCAAACGGTTAAAGACCCGTGCTTTAGTTCTTGAATAGTGTCCATTCTGAATAGCGATGACACCGTAATAAAGTAAAATACCGAACATTAAATAGCACACAAGCGGCCTCGTGAGTCAACCAACAAATTACAAAGTGACAACGTGTTATCAAATGACAGTTTATCAGATGGCAACCACATAAATCGGTCGTTTGCAGATCTGTATTAATCACGGTCTCAGCGGTCTAGGGACACACCCACGAGCTCAAATTGGCTACGGATCGAGTGAAACCAATTACCTTCCAACTGTTTCATTCTGTTTTTGATCTCTTTTAACGATCTGTGTTGGGCTGAAATCTTTAACAGTAACTGCAAACAGATTTATTATCGTATATTAAGATGCTGTATCGAAGTCGATGATTACGAGGCCTTATTGTAGTCTTTGTACCCTTCAGTTATGGTATTTTATATTCTATGATAAAAAAAAATATTTAAAAAGGCGTTTGTTGAAAAATTTATAAGCATAACGACTTCATTTCGAAAAAAATACACGGATCGCACTTTAGGATTGCGTCAGATTGATGGTGTATGTTTGTATGTATATATACAAGATCAATCTGATATATCAACGTAATCGCGTATTATTAATGCGCGGTGACTATCCTCACTGCAGTCATACAGACAGGCGCGCGTCCTCCTCCCTTGAATTGTCATCACAAGATCAAGTATTTCTAATGAAGACGGTATCTATGTCACCTGCGATGTTAGCGTGACGTCACGGCGCAGTCGTGCGCCCCGCGACCTTGCGGCGATAGCGCATAGAAAGAACGGCGGCCATCACGTTCTAGCACACTTCAGCTCGCGGTTATGCCCTCATATTAACATATATTTCTTTTACTAACATCCGCTGTAAGTACCTGTAGACTATTTGCTAGAGAGAGTCTAACTTTTAGTTTTTTCTAGTTCAAAACCACCTTGAGTGTCTTCAGCTGGAAGGAGTGCTTTTTTTAAGTGGGGGTATATACTTTAGTGAGAAATTGGGTTTGACAATTGTTGTAATACTAATTCAATTAAAGTTTTAAGATTCTCGACTGAGGACATTTTTAACAACATACGAGTTTGTTTTTGCTTTATACAAGGACGTATCGTATATTGAATAATACTCTGTCCTTATATTTTTCGTCAAAAAAAAACGAAAATGCCCTCAGTTGACAATTCGATAATATGATAATATCCATTAACGTAATTCGTTTCAATATAGTTATTTGTCGGTTGTGAAGTATTGTATCATTGCCAAGTTACTAAGTATAACTAATTGATCACTACAAATTCATCACGCAAAAAGGGCACGAGCTGTTTTATTATTGGTTTTGGATATTCTGGTATAAAATTGGATTTCACTTAGCAGTACGGATAACAGATTGTATTGTGTAGAAAATAGATTGTATACACAGTCTCATGACTGCTTGCAGTCTATATTATCCTAAACAGAAAAACATGTTTCGTACATCTCAATTGATTTCTGGAAACTATTTATCGGAAATCAATTTTTCCGTGAATAATACAGACAATATTCTATTAAAAAAATCTAAAGTAAATGTCATGAGTGTTCAAAATATACTTTTGTCAGAAACCAGTCTTCGCTTAAATATAAAAAAAATAACAGCTGTTACTTTGATTTTCAAGTGCATTAATCTATTTCCTGGCTTCGCTATGCCAAAATCCTTAATCAATTACCTGCCGTAAGGTACCGGAAGAATAGTATAGGAGTACTAATAATAATAGTATATATATAATAACAATAGTACCTCTCACTGCACCAGAACCGACAGATGGCGGTATATCTATCCGAAAAAGTGCGGCTCAAAGGCACAGGGCGGGGATGGGCAGCAGCATCCCTGTCGTGATAGCTGCACTCTGCGGTTGTCAACACGCTTGCCCAGCGCAGCAATTATGGGCAAAAACCTACTTACTTGGAGAGGCTTATGTCCCACAGTGGAATAGCTGGTATGATGAATAACCTTGAATGTTGTTGGTTCTTATTTTTAGTACAATAGCTCGAATGAAAAATATTTTTATCAAACTTATATCTTATCTTTTTAAAATATTTCTATTTCGCTACAGTTACTCTCTTATAATAGCCAAGTCAATGTTTACGCAAGCGATCGCCGATAACTTGAAAGCCCATGGGGCGGCGATTTAGCCGTACTAAATTGTCGTGAACTTATTTTGATTCAATTTGCCTCTTCAGTTGAGCAATCACTTCCGACTTTGTACCGTAACTGTGGATCGTAATCTATTATTTGTTAATAATTTTGTTGCAATAAGCTATGTCGTTTACACCTCATCCAACCACGTTTTGTCACGAAATATACTCGTAATCATTCATGTGGAATAAATCTTTTTAATAAACGGACGGACAGATGATAGGATAAATCGTGCTGGATGATATATAATATTATATATTTGTAAGTCGCTCTTTTCCCCAAGTCCTAATGCAATGTGTTTCTAGTATCATTGCAAAAAAATTTGATAGGGTCCTTTAATTCAAAACGCTGAACATCCCCGAGATGAAAAATTAACCCATTCCCTTCCAAACCTGCGGTACCGGTTAAGCTATGAAAGAGTGACTTACAGATATACATATATTTGCCTTGATAAAATTAAGTAAAGATAATCAAGTTAAATTGTTTCAACTCTTCTTCTGATTTTTTTTTCCTCAGTTGTGTCCACAGTATTATACTATACTCTACTATACTAGTAGTATACTATTATTCTCTTATCTTCATTCGATTGACACTGACAGTCAACAATCTCAAATATCGTTCACGAATCCGGATGTAAGTGTGTCAGATAGGTACATGATCACAGAGCAACCACAAAATATGTCAAACTTTCTCAATTGATAGCGAACTCTGAACAGTAGAAATTAAGTTCAAAGTAGGTTGCACTTCTTTTAGAATTGTATGGGTTTGTATTTGTATCTGTGTATATACCTATAGTGCGACAAATACGACCTCTGCTGTCCTCATTATGACATTAGATAAATTCTCGCCTATAAAAAATACAATAACACTGGCAGCCCCGTAAAAAATAAAATCTTAAAAATATACTTCATACTTCAGAATCGTGACTAGAAATATTTTGTATTCATACTTATACTTTTATTGCTATTGCAAACCTTCAAGTGTTTTTATATCTGAATTTGTGACAATGTTCGTGATATATTCTAACTAAGCTTCTGTGTTGGTGATGCCAAATGCTATATTTGAATATTTAAATGTTTCTTTTTTTATCTAAACAACAAAGATTTATGGTTAAAATATCTATATGTAAATCCAAAATTCTTCATGGATATTTTAAAGAGACGACGTCTAATATTAATCTATTAAAAGTACTTGTAGACCCCAGGTCTATGTCATCGTGTTACAAAGATATTCTCATAATATACATTTCATATGCAGTTTGGTCCATTTCGCCTGAGATATGTAGTCTCGTGGGCCACGGAACCGCAAGCCGGAACGTTCGCGCTCTCTTATACAGTATGAGATGTCATTCTGGGGAAGTCATTCAAATCTGTTGCCGCTTGGGTACGTTAATTGCGGACAAAGACTCTGTTAATCACGAGAAACCACGAGATCACATGATTGCTGCTTACCACCGTATTGTTTGCCTATCACGTATACAACGAACCATGATAATTCATGGTGTTCAAATGTCATTTAGCATAAATATGCTTAGTTTCTATTTACACGCTTTTGCACTCTTTTGTAAATCGTATTGTTTATTGTATATAAAAAAAGAACAGAAGAACTTACCTGATATTTTATTTGAGGAATAACTTTAAACATGAAACCTTACAATTCCTACTTTAAATGAATAAATATGATTTAAGATCACGTACGAAGGTCGAGGCCCAATGTAAGCTTTCCTTTGTATTGCGGATATCAGTAACAACGTAGCAACTATACCAAACCAGCCTGCATTTTTTTTTTTATTGGTGCGGATATTTTCCCTGCGTTTTAACAGGCGAGGCTAAGAACCGTCGCGTTCTTCGGGTTTCCAAATACATGTCGTCGCGAAGCCACGATGATATTCCGAAATGCATTCATTTTATAAATACTGATCACGGAAAATATTGAGTATGACTAAGAGGAATCCTATGAAATTGTTACCAAAAGCGGAAACTTTAACTAGAAATGTTTCATTTTACACAAACATAATTTTTGTTCACTTCCTTATAATTAGCTGTGAGCAGCTATAACCAAAGGAAGTAATTAGACGAATATCGTAAATTTAAAAATGTCAGATTTCTCTAAGAGCGGATAAATCCGTTTTTACTTATGTATATATAACAGTCTGGGGCTTAAGCAAAAGAGAAAATCTATATAATATAACATAATATAATAGAAAGTAGATCAAATATTTTACGGTGTACTACGAATAGTGTCATTATCATTATAGCAGCTGCAGAAAGTCCACTGCTGGACATGGGTCTTGCCAAAAAAAGTGGAAAATTGTCCGTAATTGTCGCGCTGGGTAGCCTCACGGCGGGAATATTACTGCCTATCCCTGCCCTGATTTTACTGTTTCGGCTTTTAAACCGCCAATTTGAATACTGGCAGTATGAATATACTGCCTTGTGACCTCTCCGGTAGCTCAGACGCCACTTACCCCATGGCACTCAAGTGTATGATGAATTAAAAAATGGCGATTAAGGCTGTAAAATTGGCGGTTTAAAAGCTAAATTAAATGCCATAAACGTAAAATCCAAAACTGGAAGCCCGAGGCGCTAACCATAATTCGCGAATGAAGTCTCATAATTATAACGTTCGATGAGTAAGAGAAGTGTTACGCATCCATACAGGAAGTGAGTCACTCCAAATTGTTCATCATCAATACGAAATATTCGAGTTTACGAAGAAAACCTTCCTGTTTTAACCCTGAATTATTCGATTCGCGATGCATAATTACATGAATGACTTTGCGATGAAACAACTACGTTATCTTACTTTAGTATAACTACTTGATACCCGCTATTTTATCGTTATCAAAAAGAAAGTTTTTATTGGTTTAGAACTAGTAATAATTACCAAAGTCAATCAACACGCAAATGTAACAATTCACGATCACACCATTACTTACAGTATTTATTAATGTACTTATTAATACTGTATTTATTAATGTATGTTTTCGATAGACCATTATAATTAGTTCTTGATCTTTTATAAAGTTGACAATTATATATGAAACAAACTCAACTAATATTTTGATTACTTGGAATATTAATAATCGAAAATAGTATATATAAGTAGAAAATAATAGTAGTATATTTTTTACAATTACTTAGCGTTTATAATCGTATCCTTGATGTGAATTCAATCTTATGACTCAATAGTAGTATGAGCAAAATGAATAAATTACTTTTATTGTAAAAATGTATAAGCACGTTGAAAATGCAACAGAAAATCCTATATGTTACATTTGATTAAATATGTCAATATCTAATATAAGAATACAATACCAAAAATAATCGATCGTGTAGGAAATAACTATTGCGAGTAACGGAAGCGAGAGAGGTATGCCAAGACCGTAACAAGTAGATTCATATTCTCTGTCTACTCCGATAAGACAACAGATACACCGCTTTTTACATACGTACATTTGATAAATAGTTTGTTTGTTTGTTGCAGGACTTTTAGTGCCATAAACAACCGGGATTCCCGAGGCAGCACCAGCAGCGGTGATGCTGCACCTTCGATCCCAGAAAGCGATGGCGACACCATGAATCGGGAGAACGTCTCTACCAAGATCGCGGCCGGCATGGACCGCTGGCAAAACACGCTCGAGGAGATGATCAATCTGCGCTCCTCACACAACCAGGCCTTCAAAGACAATTACTGGGTAAGTACATGTTTTGATAGAATTATAAGTATAATTATAACGCCTGCAATTATCCTCCACCCAAGACACCAATGGACGAATGCGTTTTTCTATTTTTTTAGCTTAAGCTTAGCTGAGCTAACACTTTTATCATAGGTTTATTGCAGTTAAATTGAAAAAAGAAGTAAATCGACATATTAAGAATTTATTTAGCCAGTATGTTGGTTGTACATACAGTACATATTTGCTACAAAAAGTGGGTAATTTTCCAATGAAAATAATAATACTGGGTATAATAAAAAAAGATAATTTCTGTTTGTGATATGTATATCCTATATTTTTCATATTTGAATATTCTTATTTTTCTATTATTATTTATCCAGTATTAGATACCAAGCCAATAAAAATTTGCTTTTTGTTCCTGACTTAATAAAACGAGGTATGGATTTTGTTTCGGTCTGTTATTGGTTCCTGGAATACTAAATATTGTTAGTATATTTAAGTTAGAATTGTTGACTCAAATCGTAAGAGTTATATGAAATTTTAAATGCTAATTTAAAACCTTTGTAACAAATCAATGATGCATTCTGATGTAATAAAAACTTGGTAGTATTGTTCTCAGACCTCACATCAAATCAACAATAAGTACCTAGTGAAAGTAAATGGATCTGTAATTGGGTTAATGGTAAAAAGTTATTGCTTTACCCTAGAACGTGCAAGCGTGCAAGGCAGATATTTTATTTTGGTGGTAAATAAAACATTAATGGCGGTTGATTTATATTAACGTTTTTTTAATGAAACTGTAAATTTCATGTCATACAAAATACTTTAAGAAAGTGTCGTTACTTAACATTTATACATTTGGTTGCAACTTTTTTATGTTGTAGTTGTATTTAATTTGTACGATTCCTTAATATTCATAATATCAGACCGTCATTATTCGTTTTTATCAAGCCACTTTTCCATCACATACTCGTATATTTATATATTTGCTATCTTACAAAACTTTTCTTTGTAGATAATCCTACAACATTGTCCAATGGAAAACTCGTTTTAGAATGCATTTATTCTAAGTCCGGTGCGATATATTTCATAACAGTCGTGCACTTCCCGGCGGAAACGCGTGCGCATCACCATCGCCATTCATGTCGCGTGCACCTTTTGAAGAGGCCTCAACAGACAATGCGCTTTACGCTATTACCTACCGTAACACCATATATCACGACTCCTTTTCATTCGCAGTGAAAGTTTACCTTGCGAAGAAAGTTTAATGTGTTTTGTATTCGAGTGTAGGGTATTGGTAGAATAATTTAATCCATTGATGTGTATAGTTGCGGCAGTGACCGTCGTCGTGACTGGAGGATAAGGACATTTTGACGTTAACGATAATACCAAGTAACTGCGTAAACGAGTTTTGCCCACGACATCGCGATAACTCTACGATATCTTGATTTATCTTTTACGATGCTACTGTATTGGTTTAAGGTTTAATTTTTTATTCAAGATCCATAATATTTAATGTCACGATAGTTTTATCATAATAAAAACTTTAGCCCATTAGCGATCTGCCTTCAAGATCACTAGAAAAGCGTTTGCTACCATATAAAGAACGAGTCATGTAACAGTTTTAAATAAAATACTTTCCTTTGTATGAAATTATACGCTTGAATAGAAAATGTTAACAACAAATGCGGACATTAAACATTACAAGAGCCATGGTATTAATATGGAATTAACTGGAGATGACTTGTGCGTTCACTTTGTTGGTTTAACATGACATTATGGTGAGCTGTGGCTGCTTTCCATCAGCGAAATGGTTGTTTCTCGCTTATGTTCTTCTGTTGCGGTTATTCTGCCTAATAATGTTAATCAAAACGAATCTTAAACTGCGACTACGTAACTGACTTAATACAATATTGCATATGGTAGATAATTGATAGGTATATATATAATAATTAAATTACTCATAAACATTTATGAATTACGGTTTAAATTAATCTACTCGTCGCCTTGCTTACAAGGTAATAATAATATCTGCTATTTTTACAAAATAGTCACAGCTATTAAATTAATTAGAAATTTGAATTATATAGAATTATAAATTGAATATATCAAATCGTACGAAAATCATTAATGTTAAACCATTCTTGATAAGGGTGTTATGTTAATTCTATTAACGATTTCATCGAGCTCGCTAATTGTGTTTTTATCTGCCAAACTGTTCTTCCTGTTATCTGATGTTTGTCCGAATCTAATTGCCTTCTAATTGTTCATGTGATTAATATAGATACACGAAAATGTAGCTGTAATGACGGATGATTGTTTGATATTGCTGAATGCCTGATTTGGTAACATACATTCGAACTAGTAATCAATGGTTAAGTACATTTGCAGAAATATTAAATAAGACTGTTCTAGAACACTGCGATCTTTTCGTTAAACTGGCCAAAGCGCTTCAAGATTAAGGTCTTTAAATTTATGTCAACATGACTTATGGCAGTAAAACGTAGGCAGTACTACGCTTCTCATTACAAAATAGCCCTACAAGCGTGGTTATGGTAAAGAACGAAGCAGAAATCGCTTTGCGTGCTCAGAACTAAAGTTACCGACATTACCCAGAAGCTTGGCAAATGAAGTGACAGAGGGGAGGGCACTTAGCACGCAGGTGGCCATTAGTTCCGGAATGGAAACCCCACTGCGACAAACGCGGCGTAAGTAGGTGGATACCTAAAGTGGACAGACGATTTGGTTCAATCCAGCCGTAACTTTGTACAAGTCTTTGTCAAAAATTATGTCCGACAGTGGACGTTTTGCGGCTGATACGATGATGATAGCAAATATATTTATGGCTGATTGCAGACATTCGTTTGTTAATGATCCATTCGAGTTTTCTACAAACAACTTACTGAGGCTTCTCCTTACGTACAAATACAACATAAGTACTATTAACAATTACTACAATAAAACTAATGTTCAGTCTCTTATCGTGTGATCAGATCTCTACTGTCGCGTAGTTTCTCCATCTACATACAATGATCGTTTAAAATTCAAGTAGATATAACTCGACATTCTAACCAGGTTCATCTACATATTCAGAGACGGCCCCTGAGGCTCGTGGTTCGTTTGCTTACAACTAAAAGTCCAGCTAAAATGAACCATTTTACTATTTTTAATAAGAATTGTAAATTCACACATCTCATACTCGATCTGACTCCGAACTGCCTCACCAATTATTTTAAACAAGTTTCCAGGTGCTCTGAAGTCCTTAGATGTGGATCAATTTAAAGAAGCACTACGTGTTTACTGGTGCAAAGTTATTATAATATTAAGGAATCGATTCATAACAATTATAGCCAGATAGAGATTAAATTCGGTCTTGATTGGTGTAACCCTTTTTCAATTTCATTAACTTGCGCGAGTAACTAACCAAAGACAATTCCGAATTTATTATTTTTTTGTACCAACTCAGTTGTAACATGTGCTGTTAATTCTTTAATTATCTTTGTTTAAATAGACAATTTTTTTTACTATAATATCCAATTGTCAAACTAAAATTTGAGCAAAAAATGATGTACTGTTGTCTATATATGTTATTATCTTAATTACCGCAATTGTAGCATTTAAATGTAAAATAGCCTGAATGTATATTTGTATAAACAGAAGACAATTCAATGTTTAACGCATTATTCACGAGTTTACAATACCGACTAAGTAACCGGCTTGATGCGTTGTAAGAGGGTACTTGAAATTATTCGCACAGACTTTCCCGGTAGCCCATTTACAGACAGAATACATGTCCGAGAGTCGCATGGCGGCGGCTTCACAATTAGCTATCGCCATGTAGGTCGGCTATTAATCGCCCTGACCGTGACTCGCAAAAATTACCGGCCGCTTGTCATAATTACTGGTTTATTGTTATATTAACTGCTCAACTTTTCAATGTATATTTGTGTAGAAGAATTAGACCAAGAATGGAGAAGTCACTGATGATAGGTAATTTATATTTATACAGACAAATTTTAAAGTGTCCGTGAAAGACACAAAGAAATGCTGAGTAAAAATGTTATATGTTGTATATTATGAATTATGACCGATTTACTACGTGGTCTATAACATATAAGAACATGGGATAAGAATATGATAGAAATTAAAAAATAATGTATCATATTTATAGAGAACTCACTGAGTGCATAGCCAGCAAATTTAAAACACACTTTATCATCGCAGGGCTGTGTTCTTCCGAAACAACGGAAAGCACAGGCTCACACGGACAAACCGTTTCCCTAGTCAACGTACTACACAGCCGTCTAAAAAAATCAGAGCAAAACGCTGAATTTCATATACGTACGACTTTTATATTGGCTCTGTCCACGATTGAGGAGAGCAGATTTATTCGCCCAGAGATACATACCGCTTGTATATGACTTCTAAGATTTGTTTCACAATAAGCATCTATTATTAAAAACCTGTATTTTTTAATAACTAAGTCTACATACAAGACTACAGTCCGTGTGCTAGTAAACGTCATCGCAACCTTTAGACGCTCTTACTATCACAAGGATCTCTATAGATCTCTAGAGCGTTGCTGAACTTGTGTCTTTAAGATATAATGTCACATGACCTAGAAATTGCACTGCTTCTCTTACCCTTTAAGCCGACACATAAAAATGCAAACACTGATATTTGGAGGTAGAAATAGGTGAGAATGCGGTCTCCATGTCTTTCAAATTACCGGATACCTAATAATTTAGAAAACATAGTTTTTCTAGGTTGTGGTCTTTTATAAAGAATTATAAATCTCTCTACTATTTTACTCAATATAATTCCAAGATCATTATTTATCCATTAAAGGCGTAGATATTAAAAACTTCACGGTTGCCATAAAACAAAACGGATTGGTATTAAACTGAAGCTTATATTAAATTATAAATACCATCCGTTAGTTATAAATTTGTACTATTGAGTTGAAAAATAGCAATAAATTAAAGTTCTAAATAGATATTATATCATTAGTTATTGTTTGCCATATAAAATCTACTTCCCGTTAACTCTGCTTCTAAAAGCTGCACCTTGATATATAACCTACCTAACCTACTTACTCTTATATCCTCTTCACTATTTATGTATATATTTGATAAAAAAATGCTCAACGAATTACAAACTTCCATATTAGGAATAGATTATAAAATAAACACACATTTCACCAGTGACAATAAACATGTTTCCGAAATTAAAATTATCATTTGTTCTCTTGTGTTTATATTTCAATTTATGCTACTTTAGAGTTGTTTGACTGGAAAAACAAATGTAGGTACTGCCATACTACTTTTATGTATGTATCAGCAAGACTAAAACCATGTTCTCATAGTAGTTTCAACAAAGATTATGTTATCGCAGTTTGTACTGTGTCGTATCGGGTTTGGTGAAACTATTATTTAACACCACTGTTCACCTATTACCTACCTATTATTTTATGCCGGTGTAACAGTTTTTCAGTTTTACAAGGTGGAATGTAATCCCTAAAACTTCCATCTCAGGTGATTCTTTCGATATTAGCCATAGCAAAACCCTTTGAAACAAGCTTCCCGGCCGTCCAACTATCTACAGACCAAATTACAACATAACCAGTTCACTAGTTGAGAACCGTGAAACCATAACAGACCGACAGACAGAACTACTTTTGCATTCATCATATTACTATGGATTATAATGTAAAGTAGATTTAATGAAAATGTATACGCAAAAGTTAGTATAAATTTCCCTGCAAATCCTTTACAGTTTAAATTCTATTTTTAATAGAATGGTGAAGGAGTATTATCTGTCACATTGATTTTGTTGTTTGATTTTGTCACTTTCCTTGTTCTGTGACTTTATTTTTTATATTTATTTGAATGTATGTGTATTATATGTATATATGTATGTTTATTATTATGTATGTATGTACTAAATGCACCTCAAACTTCCACCAGCTTTAACATTATTTCTATCCAAAGGTTACCTGTAAGAAATTGTATTTAGCGATAAGGCCGCCTCTTGTACCTACTATTCCATGTTTTTGTGATGTTCTTGTGTTGTTTTCATTGGTGTACAATAATGAGTATATTATTATTATTTTCTAAGTCAAACATATTTTTCTAAGTCGCGGTATGTATTATTACAGAATATTTTGTATAATAATATTTACCACGACTTAGAAAAATATGTAAAGTTAGCGTTTTAGTTATTCAAATTCATTCTATTAATATAAATGTGACCATTCTAGGCTCAAAATGGATTCGATGAGCTGCGACGTTACGTGAAACAGGGCAGTGACTTCAGCAAAGAGCTCGCTGCTATTCTACAAGAAAGGTTGGAAGCATATTTTTTTATAATTTAATATAGTTTCGTTTGATATCCACTGAATATATGTCGTTGTAATTAGACTAAGACAAGGACTATTTCAAGATATATACATATATAAAATCACATAGTACTAAAACATATTTTGTACATGCATTTGTCAATCTGAAACTTCTTCATCAAATAGCTTCTTCGATAAAATGTTAAAACAAAATTTCATCATCATAATCATCATACGAGTCATTAGAAGTCCACTGCTGTGCATAGGCCGCCCCAAAAAAGGGGGCCCATAATTGCCGCGCTAGGAAGCTGCTGCCTATCCCCGCCCTGCGCATTTAAGCTGCACTGTTTTGGATGGATATGGCTCTTACGACACCTGGTATAGGGGGTACTATTCTACTCTACAAAAAAACAAAATATGATCATATGCTATTTTATAAGAGATAGGTTCACATTTTTTTTTTGCAATATGCCTTAAATGTTTTTTTTAAAATAGCCTTATACTCATTATAACATCAGCTGTTTACCAGAATATTGGTCGAAATACTAGACTACAATTTTAAAAATATCTCTTTGTAACTTTCAGTATATACTTAAAGAAGAAGTATATACAGTATATACTAGAAGAATAAATATTTGAGCACTGAGTCCGACAAATCTGATAACATTATCAAACAAAATCTTCATAACCTTGCAAAAACTTTTCTTATTTGCTTTATCTCGTCAGTGTTGTGCTAAAAATTTCAAAAGAAGTCATATATATAGAAGTCATATATATATATATGATGATAAGTTAAGATGATAGTTTAAATCTACTGTTAAGTCTTTATTTAATGCAGAAAGAAAGTCAATGGAGGTTTGTTTATGGGTACGTTCCATTATTTGCGTTGAACAGTAAGAATTCTAATGAGAGAATCTCACTATGCATGCACATTGTATGTATATTCATAGATGCGAATACAGTTTTACTTATTCCACGCACCGTTTACACTTCACTGGCGATCTGTATACCGTAGTCGTGCGTGTGTCCATCTACAGATGATCGATACAAATCGACATTGTATCTCAACCTTTTTTTGGTTATAGCCAATTACAGAAACGAAATCAAACTAAAGGCGTATAGTCGACAATATTTTACAATCGTCATATAATCCATTAGAAGTCCACTGCTGGACATAGGCCTCCCAAGAAATGGGAAATTGATCAATAATTGCCGCGCTGGGCAACCGTGTTGGCAATCGCAGAGCGCAGCTTTCGCAACAGAAATGCTGCTGCAAATCCCCGCCCTGTGCATTTGAGCTACACTGTTTTGAATGGGTATACCACCATCTGTCGGTTCTGGTACTTTAGTGGCCTCTTACGATACCTGGTACAGGGTGGAAATTATTCTACTCTGTGGGTACCCCACGACTATGACCCATTTTGCAATGAATGTATCTTGTAATTAAATCATTTTTGGACTATTAAACAGCGGTATTCATCATTCACTCTTACTTAACTTCATAGTATAAAATATAAGCCACTTTCCGCCAGCTGGCCCTATGTATGCTCAGATCGTTAAAACTAAGCAACAGATTGTGTTGTGGTTTTTTTCATTTCAGAGTGAAGGTTTATATTTATAATATTTGCATAATATAATAAAGAAACAGTGATGATTTTAGTTGTTTGGAATGTGACGTCGTTCATAAATGGATTTTTTTGCGATTATATGGTATACGCTGGCTGAACCGCGAACACGATAAATTAAAATGATGTAGTACCTACAATTTTGAACACCATACAAAGGTCTCCAAAATAGTCCATGGACATATATCCATAACACACAATAACCATTTTTTATCCTCTTTGCATCTGTGCGAAACCGGGGCGGGTGCCTGGTAATATAAATATAAGTATTTATCACTCCCGCTGCTTATAAGAATATCAAAACATGTATCAGTAGATAAAGAAGGCTATGGCAATGGCCACAAATCAGAAATAGCAGTCTCAAGGCGCCGCCAAGTGGGCCAACACGAGAACAAATATAACGTTCCACAAATGTACCACCGGCCGAAACAGCATTATCGCTTTTACACAACCGCAAAGATAGTGACGACGCAAAAAACAAATTATTACGAAACGACGATTGCTTCTTATGTTTACTTCCGCGGATTGTGACATCGGTGCTGAACGCGACATTTATGTTTGTCCACAGGGTGGAAGCAGAAAATTACTATTCGAAATGCTTGGCAAAGCTCGGTACGAAACTGAGCAAAGCTTGCAAGGAAAGCGTGGGCTCCTGTGCGGAAGCTTGGAAACATGTCGCTATGGAAATGGAGAAGCGAGCAGAAATTCATAGGTAAATGAATAGATTTTTGAATGGAAAGGGCTTATCCGATTGATGTCAAGTCGACCGGTCGAGTTTATCATGGGCTAGAACCGTTTTAACCCTTTGTAATGTCGGGCTCAATGCACATTGCAATGGGCCACACCGTAAATAATAAAATACCTAGCAACTAATCACGTAAGTACTTATAACTTCCGTTATTCTTGCAGAAGTTATTCAAACGCTCTGTCGGAAGAACTAGTAAAACCAATGAAGCATGTCATTGACAATCAACTAAAGCTAAGGAAAAAGGTGAGTTATACAAAATCATATAAACTTTGTTGCAGTTAGGATCGTTATAAATAACCATTTTGTTTGTAGATCGAGGGTAATGTGGACAAAACAACACGAACTCTCACGGAATGGAGGACAGCCGAAGCCAAGTCCAAAAAACAGTCGCACACTGCAGCAAGGGAAAATGAAAAATTACAAGATGCTTCCTTGGAAATGAGGTCTGCTTATACACGGTGTTCTTGGCAAAACAAATGTCCTGTTGTCAGTTTGATAATAAATTTTAGAGGATATTTTTTTGGTCAAGCTAAATAAATAGAAGGATCCTTCACACTGCGCGATTTTGCTTTGCGAAGTTTATTTAACCATGTAGCCGTAGCGAACTCTTGATATGTGTAAACTTAAACAGGTGTGTTGATATCAGTATATTTTTGCAGTCGTATGTCCCGGAGTTCGAGCGTTGGTCACATTCCACACTCAATATTGAGCACCGCCCGTGCTGAAAGACACGCACACGCAACTAGTGAAAAGGATGTTGCAAAACTGCAAGTGAAAAAAAGGAAGACAGAAGATGCTGTGAAAAAGACTGAAGTTGAATATTACAATGTGTGTGTTCATGCTGAGCGCTCTAGGTTAGAGTAAATCTTGTCTATATCATCTGGTCATGTTAAATAATATGTAGAAGGAAATCATATGATCAAATTATCTACAGATTAGAATGGGAGTCAAGCGTTGTGAAAGGAGCGGGAATGCTGGAATCTCTTGAAGAAGAGAGGCTAGCCCAGCTAAAAACATCCGCTGATTGCTATTTGAGGTTAACAGCTGCTGTGCCTCCTCAATTAGCCGATGTAAGTATCTGTAAATCTCGCGAAATCAATACCAAACCGTGGTCGTAACAACATATGCATAATTATCAAATTGTTTGCAAGAAAATGGGTAGTATTTGCATACATCTAGTTTTTATAAAAATTCATTTTGTGAATGTCTACGACTTAGATCGTTTTAAAACAATTTGTCACATTATTAAATCGATCTCAGTAAAGTTCAAGGCGGTTTACCTTGCCTGCCCGTATATTTATCGCGTGAATCTCGCTTCTTTTCGTTTAACGTAGAATCCACTGTCTATCTTAGTTAGAAATATATGTTTTGTTGTTCCAGTCGACTAATACTTTAGTGGATCCAATAAAGAATGCAAACGCGAACGTGGACATGCGCGTGGTACGTGGCGTGCGCTCGGTGCCAGCGGGCGCAAGCGAACAGCTGCTCCCAGACTTCTACTGTGAACACACTACGCTAGCCATGAACCGGGAGAGGCGTAAGCAGGTACTTACTACACAATGTGTTCAAATGTTTTCGTATATAGAATACTGAATCAGCTAAATATGCAGTATGCCGACTGAGGACAACTTGTCTGAAGTTTAAACTGATGTCGGAAGTCAAAAACTTTTACCTCGACAGCGTAATCAAAACATAAGTGGTATACTAGCTATGCCGTGTCTGATTAGTTTTACCTTATTAGGTCGATTGTTGTTGTTTATGTTAATTATTCAGAACCTATATTTTAATAAATTATACTTATTTTACACTGCATCCTATTCAATTGCTCCTAAGTTCTAAAAAACGCTTTAAAATTTCAGGCGCTCATGAAAATTCTTCAACTCGTGAAGCAGGATATAGAACGTGAGCGCAAATCCAAGCAGGGTTTGGAGAAGCTGTCCGTGGCGATGAAGCAGACGCCCACTTTCGGCAGCGAAGATTCACAGCAAAATGTCGCCGACAAACTATACCATGTAAGCTGTTTGCCGAAGCCTCTCGTGCTTGTTACGTGGTACGGGATACGGGTCCCAAGTACTGGTGAACGTGTTTATGGCAGCTTGCGTTTTTATTGCCACTATATATCATGTTTTATAGCCATTATTTTCAACGTGCGTACTTTATGCATTAGCAACGAACAATTATACACTAGAGATTTATTTATTCCAGATTTTTTTTTAACTTAAAGAATGTGTAATATGATTTTTGTAAGACAAAAATCTGATGATCTAATTTGATTAAAAAGGAGCTACAAAAGTGTTCTCTGCATCGTTCACCTACATAACGACTAGCTCCAACATTAGCAATAAATAAATAGTTTTATAAAAAGTTTCTATTCATTAAAAATATTATATAAGAGAGCATAATAAAATTGTGTCATATATTGATTGGACCATATTGGTTATGATTTAACCTGCTAAATATCAATACCATGTGTGGTTTATCACATTATCGAAAGTCAATCGTTACTCGTGTTAAAAGTTAACGCTGATATTACACTCGATACATTATTTTCAGGTGAGGTCTATGCTGACGTATTTGGAAGCGATAAGATATAAGATCACTACCAGCCTCAACGAGTTGGACAGTCGACCTCCAGTCCAGCACCCCCTCGCTACTCATATACAGATCGTCAGAGATAAGCAGGGACTGCAACAAAGCATTTTGAAGGTAAGGACTAAAAAAGTTTGCATAATAAGAATCTGTTTCCTAACGCAAACTCATCTACCCTTTGCCCAGAACCCAAAGACCGCTTCTCTTTATAAAAAAAAGACAAAGTAAAAATTGGCTTAATAATTGACTTATAATATATTCCAGGTGCCCCCATGGCTCCAAGCGGACTACCAAAACGAAGTGAACAAAAACTTGCAACCTAACTATACGGCGCTGACAAGAAGCATCAACGGAGGCGAGGAGAGGGAGAGACGAGACTCCATCATGAGCAGAGCGTCAAGCAAACTGCGTATAGAGCACTTATCCTTCAGGCGCAACACGGAGAACAAGAGCGCCCCCGTGACGCCCGTCTGCGTGGATCTCCCACCACCAAATATGAAGCCGCCCACTCCAGATGCGCCGTTGCCTCCTGAGAGTCCTTTGGACTGGAGTGAACGAGGCGCGGGAGATGGGCTTTCGAACCAGCAAGACAGTGACTTTGGTGAGTTGGCTTAATTGGTTGTTGGAGTTTAAAAGAGAGTGGATGGTGAGGATTACTAAAAACACTCCTGTAAATTTTCAAATCATCATTATTATACAAAAACTTCCACTAGCTTTTATTTTTTGGTGTATTTTATAACCTAGTATAGAAGTAGCACGCTATTTGTTCTATTTTATTCAAATAGACCTTATTTTTTAAAATTTGGTACGTGTCCGTTATATTTTTTTTTTAATTTAACTATACAGTTTCATTATATTTATTCTGGTCTTGTCGTGGAAATTACTTTTTTCTTCTCAACTTAATACATTTGTTTTATATGGTCGAACAAATTTTGCCCGCAAGTGAATCCATTTGGAACATCTATTTAGTTACGTTCCAGTAGATAAATTCGCGTGCATTGCGTGCAGCTAACTGTTCTGACCGTAAATGGTAGAAAAAATCTCTATGATCAGAAAATCACTTGAGGCTACTTTACTACTGAGAGAAACTTTTGTTATTTTATGTTTTTCACGACTATTTATATTGTGAAAGATATTTATATTTTATTAGGTTTAATTCCCAGGCTTTAGGTACACGTTTATCCCTTGGCTAGTTGGTACACGTTTTTAAACCAATCTTGGTTCTTGTTGTAAGTTGATTTGTAATCAATACACGGTTTATATATAACTATAATCTGAAGTACCTATTATCCAACATTTAGTATGTTTGTTTACCCACAGACGAGTTTTCGTCACAGAGCGACAGCTCCACTGACCTGACAGATATAATCAAGAACGACAGTGTGGACGCGCCTGCGCCTACTCAGTCAATGGGTAAATGCCGCGCCATCTACACTTATGAGGCCAGGCTCAACGACGAGCTAAACCTAACACCAGGTGGGTTTCATAAATCTGGTATAAAATTTTTGTACAAATCTAAGAGGTCTTATTATGTCGGGGAATTGGGCAGCAAATTGACACACCGTTAATTACTAGAAACAACACATATAGACTAGAAACAAGTCCATTAACAGAAGACTAGACGAGATATGGCTTGTTTAACCTAACGTGAAAAATCTCTACATCATTCACAAAAAAAATACAGCTGTGCTCTAAAAGAACGAGAAAAGACATTGTAAGAAAACTATGGTAAAACATATGAGGGCATATACTTAATATCTAAAAAAAATCACACATCACTCGAAAGGTGGGAACTCAAATAGTGGCAGAAATGTTATTTAAATGAATAACGTAATGTCTAAGATCTAATTATATTCTTAAAACCGAGCGATTTTTTATAATTTGACATTGCTTTGCGAAGTTCTAGATTTATAAACATGACATTTCAACTAACTTGTCTTAATCTAAAAGTGACTCATTATTTCTTTTAGTGCCTACCTAGTACCGAAGGAATTAAATTAATTATATTTTAACGAGTATATCATAAACTGTTTAAACATTTAAAATATGTAAATAAGGCAAATTAGATAACTCAAATCTTTGACTATTTTCAGGTGACATCATTAGCATCCACGATAAGCAGGACGACGGTTGGTGGTCGGGACACCTCAATGGCAGTTACGGCATATTCCCATCTTCGTACGTTGAGGAAATAACGACGTGCATATAAAACTCTTCATAGCGATATGTGTATGCAACAATCAACACGTATCTGATTACTCACTTTTTGTTCAACATTTTTCGAATAGCATTGCTCTGCATGTTTTGATACACTGAAATCGGTTAGATCGCTGTTGCCTTCACTTTACCTAAACATTTAGATATTCTAAACGTTTAACTCTTAAACTAAAGCGTTTCAATCGGCAACTTTCAATCCTAGATGTTTCTGCGGTTTAAATTGGGAGATAGCGTTTACTTTTAGTTGAAACATTTTTTAATGCAAGTTCAAAATCGCTACAAATAATTCGGCAAAAGTGCACAGGATAATGAAGAGTGAAACGAGTACACAGTGAAATAGTAGGTACTGCTAAGTTCACTTCATACTTTTGAACAACGACCGGACGCGCCGTGTGGGGAAAAAATGGACAAAAAAGTGTTTCGCAGTTGATAGGTATAATAAGTATATTCAAAATATAATTAAATGTAACCTATATTTATGAAATAAATAACCGTGTGCGCACTTAACTGCTCATTATATAATTAAGAGGGAAATCATGTTACAGAAAATTTAATTCAACCATTAATATCATATTTCAAAGATCCAGATTATATAAAATAGTGACTAAATGTACGACTAAAACTTGCTCGTACTACGGCTAATTAGTGATTACGAAGTCGATACTTTTGACATCGAGTTTGAGGTACAATACCCAATCGTCGTTGGGTGCACTGTATGTTGAGTATTAGACTTTATATGAGTTAATTAAAAATCCATAATGGTCTTTGATCAAGAATATTTTTTTATAATATCGATACGCAATCGTATAATTAATTACCAAATTACTTTTTTAACCATCGTTTCTCAATGATAATTTCATTTTGGCTGATACGATTCGGAACCGCAATTAGTACACACACCTAAAAATTTTAGCATTTCTATATGAACGATATATTCAAACGTTTTCGCCGCATTATTTACCAATGAAAAATAGGTTCCATTCGAAACATTGACATTTTATAAAATATCAACAAAGCCCCAGAAGGCTATCAATAGTGAACTAGACGTTTTGGGCACTCAACATTCAGCAAGCGCCTATCAACGATTACATGGAAAGTCGAACTATATGGTAACAATTCTAATAACAAGCAGTTGCACATAAAGTTGAATATATCCGATTGATTAATGAATTGATTATATAAATTAGTGAAAATGTTATGTTTGATTTTTATAAATATTGTATATTCTCCAGTCGTGCTGATAAACGTCGTAGAATACTTATACTTATTTACGTCTTGTTTACAATTACAAATTTTATTTACGTTTATTAGTAAGATTGAAATTATATGTGGAATGTGTGTCTGTGCTGATATTGTAATTAATATTTCACTTAAGATGTAAATTATTATACGCGATAAGAATAAACCAAAGCGTTGTTTAATGTTGATTAAACTGTTAAGTCTTACGTATTTGTGTTCGTTATTTGTGTAGCATAAAGTATTTTAGAACAAAATAATTTAAGAGTCATCTCATAAATACAAACATATACAAATCAATATTGGGATATGGGGCTGAAATAAAAAGTACACGTCTTTGAGATGACAACAAATCGTTTAATAAAATAACGTTCTTAGATTACAGTGTTGGCTAGAAGGGACCATTGTCCTGAAGTATCTAATACTAGTTCCATGTTACGCTTATAATTATCCCTATAATTAAATTGCATCGAAAGAAACCAATCAAACCGATACCAACGTTACATGATTTACCGACTCTTTAAGGATCAATTGACACCTAATGACATATTGCAATTAATATTCTTTTTATTGTCCAATTATAAAACCCTCATTTCAAACGCCAATCTTCAAAGTTTTCGTTGCATACTTTGTGCGAAAATTAGGTATACCAATTATAAATTTACAATACTTACATCTTTGGTGGATCTTTGAAAGGGATACTCCGTCAATACAAAAGTATGGTAATTTCAACTAAAAAAACTGTTACAACTTGAACAACCCGTTTCAAGTTTGTATAAACATCTACATATTCACCACGAACACTGGTGCAACGCACCCTATTCGTTGTCCTTCGATGGCTTAAACTGTTTTAATGAACGATGTATGGCGATGGTTTGTCGGCGCTTCTAATCACAGAATTTGAACAAAGACTACCTCTTTCGCATGGACGAACTTGATCTTTGCTTTCTCTTTCAGGTAAATATCTAAAAGGGAATATTTTTATAATTATACTTCACACAACTCAATTGCATGTTGGAAGTTTCGAAGGCCAACGAACATGCAATAGCAAAACACCAACTGAAAAAAGGGACTTCGTTGACCGATGTGTATACTGTACACACCATTTTATTTTTAGTGTTCAAAGTTAATTTAACATGATTGAAATTTATTTTTCAAATTAAATTATTGTTTTAATACATTTTAATAAATATATTTCACTAAATTATACGGGAATAAAAAATACTAATTACATTTCTATAATAAGAGTTAAACAGCTTCAATTAAATATATCAGACCTTTATATAATTTAGAAAAAAATGTACACAAGTACTATAGCAAATACATAATTGCAATTTGCTATTTAACAAGGTAAATGGATTTTTTACAAGCACAGTTATACTTGAAAATTGATATTTATTAATAAGGGGTTATTGGACAACTTAATATTTATCAAAAGTTTACATTTCACATTAAAATAAATAGTTAATATAGAGTGGGCTTCACACGCGTGGTACCGGCTTCGATTGCTATTACTCAGAAAAGGTAGTCGTAACCCGATCACAATTCTTGCCTTGTGTTTTACATCTAGACATCTAACTACATTATACCGAGCTCTGTCCACTTTACAGAACGATGTCTTTAGTTATAAGGACCGTTTTTTTTTATATGATATAAATTTTCATTTATATAAATATTAAAATATTGCCAGAATGGTAAAAATAAAACTATTTCAGGTGGAGAATTTTGGTGGAATGGGCTCTAAAATTTAATAATCGTCTAAAGGTCAAAACGTATACTTATTACATGTTTAAGCTAGCACTAAGGTATTTAAACACATAACATACATTCACTGCATTTTTTCATAATACACATTTTAAGACTTTTCTAATTTTTGTATACTTTATTCGTGGCAGTTTGACACAACGCTATATAAATTTATATACGCAAGGATAAGAACCAGTATTATGTAGGACGTAAAGTAGAAGTCCGGTGTAATTTCCATTTTATGTTTTGTACAAAATTAAAAAAAAATGCCAGTTGCTGAATGCTAGATGACCATAGATAGGCGCTTTTTAAGCAATTAAAACGGAAACGAATCGGATATACATTATTTTCTATTTTCAAAAGGAATCAAAGATTGTATAGTTTCATAAGGTCTTAATTAATCATATTTGTCATCTTGAAATTTGGAGTTTGAAAAGGAAAAGGCTTCGGTAAATTTTATCAAGGCATCGTTCTGTGGTTTCGCGGTCAATGATTCAGTTAGTATTTAGTTGATTCAAGAATTATCTTGATCCTGTGGCAATGAAAATAAATTTATCCTCTCAAATTTACTTCCATTTTTGAATGGATTTTACACATCAATTTGACGACCACGTTATACAAAGACTAATGTTACAGCCACAATTGATAATAGTATTCTAGCTGACATCTATAGACAATAATAGTTGATAGTTATATTTTGCATCTAGTATATACAAGTAGCGGTGCGGAATGTTCTAAAATATACTCAGACATGTATTAAGGCATTTATATAGTGCACTTACGCGAACCAACCTGTCATTAAATACTAAATAAAGATATATATTTATTAAAGAAAATGTCTTGTTGGCAGTATTATAAAATAATGACGATTATCAGACAACAATGCTAATGTTTAACTCAATTATAACGAGATAGTACAATTATTATCCATCGCTTTATTATTTAAGAAAATTAAACATAATTTTGATTAAATTGCAATGGTGTACTAACCCCTGTAATGCTATTTATAATAAATAAAATGATCTACACAAAGTCGGAGAGCACGTCTAAATACGAGAACAGCTGACGGAACTAATAAAGAAAACACGTCCCCACACATTCCAAGTACTTAATTACATACATAATTATATACATATAGCAGCCAAAATTATGTTAATTCCTTTCAAAAACATTAGTTATGTTTATTAATGGACATCCTGTCTATAAATACAAATTACATAAAGTGTTCACATATTTATTTCTCAAGCACTACAGTAATTTAAATTAATAAATAGTTGATTCTTATATATATTCGGAATTATAGAT
>JACJUM010003259.1:17981781-18077521 GCA_020976665.1 Heortia vitessoides
AGTGCGATTATATTGAGATAAAATAAGATACAGTAATCTTCGTATCGGTAACATACTGTTGATTAAATTCAATTTGCATATTCGATTGTTATTGAAAATATAATCTTTTCACTACGTCTCTTATATATATACAAAAATACACACGAGATACACAAAATAGCAACTCACAATAATTGCAATTTTTCGGTTATATCTATCACTTGATATTTGTTCATTTCATTATAAGTATATAATATACACTTAACATATCAATCTTGGTGGATAACTTACCATGAATACAGTTTTGATCACTGAATGCAATTGGTGGCTATATACATATATTACAGAACTACCATAAGACTCGTATAATTTAATTACGTTAAATTTTAATATCTAAAACAAGATCGACACCAGTAAATAAATTAAGAAATGATCGATTTCCCGGCGACAAACACACACGGGACCGATTTTCGCTTTTCATGAATGTTTCATGTGGGTGTAGGTGTAAGTGAAAAAGCAATGGAAGTAGGTGTAAGTGAAAACATAGCCAAGAAAGTACTCTTTAAATCTTTGCAGGTGGGTCGTGACGTTTGAGTGGCTAACAACTAGATTTCCAGGAACAACAAAGATACGAAGTACTTACCTATAAGTGTTATGGTTTGGTTATGAAAAACAAACCATCAGAGGAACAGAACGACTAGTACAATGGACTTGTCTAAAGAATATTACATCTATGGTCTAGGGTTCAGTCATGGTGCTAGAACTGCAGTTTATTTTTAAAAACTGACGTGCATGGTTATTTTAATGGATATGAACATAAGTAAAACAGATCGTTAGTCCCGAACAATTAATTGTAAAATTAATGGCCGATGCCCGATGGCGCACTCGGTAGTGTTCTTATCTCGTGTGCAAGGGTCGTGGGTTCGATCCCCACCTATGAAAAACATTTGTCTTTGTTCGGTATGTTAAATATGTATTTCAGTATCATGTCTAACGAGTAGTCAGGTCAATGAATGTGATGTTGTGTGAATTATTAATTTAACGCAGCTTAGATTTAATACAACTTATTCGCAAATTAGTTCTTGAAGAGCTCATGAAACACGAATTCGATCCTTTAAGCAAATGCGGCCTTAACATTAACCATCAAATCACACAAGCAATGAAACAAAATCACACGAACATATACCACATTTGTAGTGTGCACACAAAACATTTCTGTGCTCTCTTAGTTAAATCTTTGTACCAGTTTGGTGCCCAGCCATACGCTGTATGTATTCACAATTTTTAACACTGTAATTGCAATGAACATGCTAAGGGAAATAGCAATTACCGGGGTATTAAGGTGGATTATAATTACAAGTAGACGAGTAGTTGTGCATATATTACATGTGATGTGGTCACATTCACAAAAAGTCTACCTAATTTGCCAATTTACGTAGTATCTCATTGTATTGTTTTTATGCATCGAAAATGCAACATTTGCAATATAAGTCGGCTTTCTACTAGGAAATAAAAACACTTTAATAGGTTTCAGTAAGTAATAATCAAAGAGAATCAAAGATTCGTGTGGGGTCAAGTTCCGCTTGAAACCTTAATCAAGTGATTTTATGCCATTAAATAGCCAAGCTAATAAGAGTACGCTTCAATTTGTGTATAAATATCCTGAATGGCATTCACCTCTCTGCAAAAGTTATCTTCTGAACTAGGTGACAGTTTGTGAAATAGACCAACATTGCCAAGCGAGGAGGGTTTTCGATTAGGCATATGTACAAAACTATCCTATCAATTACAAGATACTAAGACACGGAGGAATCCCAGAGTGTATTTGCGAATTGTAAATATTTTTATCTCATTAGATTGTTAAATCAGTAAAATCTTTTAAATACTAATTCTAGCGATCTATGTTTTGACTAGATCATAGTTATCAGTAATACAAAAAGGTATTTCTGCTTCTAATCTGATAATTATATAAAAAAGTGAACGGCAACATTGAGAGCGAAAATTTCTTTAAGTCTTCTTACGTAGCAAGTCGTGGTTTCTAAATATACCCCCTCCCACGAGTGTGATGTGAACCTAAGTTAAAAACCACGCAACACTCGTCGCGTAACACAAGATCCGCTTCCAGTGCTTCCCGTGATGATTCTTATGTAAATATAGATTACATCTGGCTCTAAGACTGCATTGCGATAATTTTATTTAACATCTTGTTGGATGGACGTCGATAATCAATCGTTTATGAATCAGTCCAGAATACGATTATTTCCTTATATATACTAAAATATGAACTTCGAGACTATTTTATTATCAACGCAATAAACGCGCATTTGTAATACTGAATTAAAATACCTTACTGCAGCTGAATATTTCCAAAAAAAAATCTATCCAAAAGAAATTATATTAGTTAAATCTTCTCTGACTTGTATACCGCTTAATTATTTTTGCGATCGATAATCTAAAGTACTTTTCGTTGTCACCATACACTGAAAATCAGTTATTTGTTCGTGGTGATCTTAGTTTAACGGGTGGTATGTAACAGAAGTGTATGTATTATATAAATTTATTGCAGTAAATTGATTTTAATTTTAAAACAACCAAACCAGACTTATGCGACAATATAATGATTAAAAGTTGGCAGTGTAATTTCCATGTAGTCTATCAATAAATTTTTAGATTTTTTTTTATTTGATTGTCAAGCGAGAGTGGCATATATAACCATTCACAACATTTCCCATGCTACCCAGTCACATAATTTTACTATGAGAAATTCCAAGATTTAAATAAAAATTCTAGTGAATCAAAACAATGTCGACTCCTTCGTTAGTTTCGTTTATCATATCTAAGCTATGTTTACTCGCAGTAACTAAATAATATATGTAAACGTAATATTTGTTTCTAAACTTACGCTTCAGTTGTTCTACTTGAGCAGAATTAGAAATATTACATTGATTTGTGCTCGTCACATTAAAGTACAGCTATACATCGAGACAATTACAACAAAAAGTTAGGAGAAGGGTTACGGATCATAAAAAAAAAATAAACCACATGATTGCAATAAAATTATATACATGTAATAACATCAATAAAATAAACATAGACGTAAACATAAAAAAGTGAAAACAATAAAGTAGGATGTTAATTACAGATTACATACTGTCGGTTTATAAATGCTTCAAAATATTAGATTTACACAATGTCTACATTTTAATTGAAAAATAGAGCATGCACAACATACAATTAAAACTAAAATGTACTAGAACCAAATCAAACGGTCTTAAAAGATTGCATTGTTTTATAAATCAATTTGTCAAGCACATGCATTACTCAGGACGCATACGTTAAAACACACATCATCTAATAATAACTAATAATGAATAATAGTCAATACTGAGCTTAAACTCGAATAATATTTGAGCATAGACAAATTCAGCGGAAAACAATAAAAAAGTTTGCGTATAAAAATTAAACAGAAATAACGGTAAATAATAAAAAATATAATTAGCTACTACATTCATTGAACATGTGAACTACATCAGTGAAGATAATTCGGGGATAAACGAAACGCGAGAGAAAGACTAGAAATATGAGTGAACATTACTTATCATTAAAAGGAGTAGTTTCGTTTTACACCATTCGCGTCATTCTTCACCCTATCTCCTACATATTGCTACCTTATAATTAAATTTTATATACAGTTATCTGCCACTTTTATAGCCACATATAACAATAGATTAAGAAATATATGCATGTCTGATGTAATATATACACACGATGGACAAAGCGATTCGTTATCCTTTTATTTTTAAATCATTAAAGATATAAGTTATCGCTAGTTATGTTCAATGCATTTCATCACTCGTACCTATCCGTGAGTACCAGACAGTTCCTTATATAGTATAAACTAAATACAATTAAAAATATGATTAACAATCAAAATGGACAGCAAACAGATATGCGTTACAGAGTAATTTTTGAAAATAATATTTGTGCTCTTAGCGCTGTACAACTAAAGTAAACTTTGGCCAAATATTAAATTATCACATATTGAATAGAATGTACGTATTGAGCGACCACTTCAACACGTTTTTGTCAACAACATCTCTTGCGTCGTGTCTAGTGTATTCGACAGACGGAATTCTTATTCATCCACTTTTGGTCTCAAAGACTTTCAACACACGATCCAACAAAATATCACATAAAACGTGTCCAAGCAGTCTACTACCTTTAAGGTTAAAATTAATTAATTACATCGTGAAAACATCATTATGCTTTGCACTGACTTCGATTGATTAAATAAGATTTTTTTTTAATAAAACTAATTTCAATAAGGACCAATTACGTTAGATCTTTAATTTTATTATTAGGTTTCCAAAAATATTCTCGTTAGTTAAATTCTTCTATGTTAACTTACACTAAGAACTCTTCATAAGAGTACCCGTTCATCACATCCAAATCGCAAAGTGCTTGAAATAAATTTACATTAAAATTAAACAATAGGCGAAATTCTGTCTATTGTTTGTTTATTAGAAACAGTCTGTCTATGGTAATATGGACAGCATAACCATTCGATTCGTATTGGCAAGAAATTATTTATATTCATAATTATTTTAAGTTCTGCAACTGATAGATCCGTGCTGTTACAATTGATACTTATTTACGTATAAATAAATTTTGCATTCATTTGCATCATTCTACCACGACCGATGATCAGATGTGGAAAAATGAAGGAGATGACGGAAATTATGCGACTCTGCGCTTAAGAAAAGCGCATGAACAGACTTATTCGCACACACAGGACCCAAGGACGGTGGCTGGTAACATACAATGCCGCATATTTCTAAATTAATTGCCTCAAAATAAGTGGAATGTAAATTATGCCGTTATGGGATTAACATAGTGCGTTCCATTACAAACAATATTTCTAGAAAAGAAATAATGGAATGACCTTACGAAATTTAATATAAACAGCTAGTTTTTAATTTCAAATCAATACATTACTTTGATTACAACTTTAAACAAGATAAGTAGAAATCTTGAAGCAGTAAATTGAATGCTAATGTCGAAATGAAATGACGGATCGTAGATAACTATACAATTACAATAGTCATCTTTAACGCTGCAATGATTAATGCCATTGTTATAAGGTAAAGAGTGTAAAAGAACAACACAACCATATATCAATAAATGGAGTCCAAGACCGTTTCACTAAACTTATTATTGTACATATACTTTATGGATATACAAGGTGTATAACAAAATGCCTGTTATGTGGCAGTGATCGTGGATGGTTTAACTATGTGCGCTTTGGCCGAATTCCCAAACAATGCTATCTTCTCAACATTATGCGTAATGAACAGTGAAAATGTTGTCGGACAACAATAGCTCAAAAATTGTCTCCACGAATTAAACTCGAGAATCTGTATATTGCATTCGAATCTCATGCTAATGTAAAGTTCGTGAATTTGGCCCAAGTATCTTAAAAACCTATATTTCTTATTTTCTATTATATCTCATTATTAAAATATTTTGGAATGTAAAATTGGGTGACCAAGACTACGGAAGGTATGTCTAGTTGTACGATCTTATAGATACAGTCTAAAAAAGCCGTGTTTCGTCTCTACTGTTAGTCAAGTAATAGCAAAAAACATAAGCAGGTCTTGAACCCCTTACTAAGCCACTAATTGCGAAACAATAGTCGCTCACACAGTATACAAATTTATGATTAATAATATTGAGAGCCACTAAAATGCTATACATAATTATATGTCGTATGCATCGAATTCTTACAATAATACTGGATACATAGAATAAAAATTAATTTCGCTTACCCCTATATTTTTTTTCTGGCGAAAATACGATCCATTAATCTGGGATCTGGAAAAGGAAAGCGACTTCATGAATAAACTGAAATGTAAGTTTTAGACGCACGCTATATTATAATAGGTATCACTACATATATATTAAATATTTAACTTAGTTTTAAATATTTTGATACGGTTATTTAAATATATGAACTGATTCAAGAGGACGGTTTATATGTATAATAAATGCATAATTTAGTAGAGAAACACTAGTAATTTTAAAAGTTTATAATGTGATGTCAGAATGAGGCATTATGCCAGTTACAATGCAAACGCTGGTACACCATAAAGAAGCGAAGACGGGGCGAGGGGCCAGTTAGAAAAAAAACGCAAGGAAACACCGACAATTTTAATTAAGAACAAATAAGTCAAATGTCAAAGTTTCGCTTGCATAGAAGCTTCAAAGAGTAACGCAATATGAGACCACTCTGTCTGTATCTCCAATAGTTATCGTTATCATATCAGCCGTAAGACGCCCACATCTGGACATCTCTCAAAGTAACTTCCAATAGGTCCGGTTGTATGCGGCCTGCGTCCAGCGCGATCATAGTCAGATCATAATCACAATATCGTTGACAAATAGAAGGTCGTCTTCAGCTTATTCGTCAGGCTTTGTACAATACACATATTTCATGCGAACAACCTGGAGCTAATCTTATGTATCTTAAATTTTTTTGTATTAAGGAGACGGATCTCCTGTCGCATAAATTTTAGAAAAAAGTCTATTGAGCCGTCTATTCGACTTCGCGTCACTGGAAGATTGCAGGCCTGGAAGATTGCCATCGACTGCCTTTAGCCATGAGGTCGAGAGAGTGATAGGAGTTTCTAAGGTTTATTTGAACGGCACGGTCAGGGCAAACTAAGGATCCACTGTCCTTCTTCCGATTCTGCGAACCTGTCGTTGGTCTTATACATCATCGCAAGGTTCTCCAACCAACCGCGTATGAACGCTGTGTATGAACGCGAGTAGTATGTAGAGTTCATCTGGCGGATCATTTATGTTTAAAGGGATATTTCATGAGCCTTTTATCATTATGTGATCGATACCGGTTTTCGTTTTCTGTTCGTCAAGATTAAGTCTATCTCGTTTCTTGTGAAATCGGAGCTCATCCAGATCTATTTCCTGTGAGGAGGCTTGTGGATAAAAGAGTTCATCATCAAGAGTCTCTCTTTATCCAGAAAGCCAGCTAGCCATTGCCATTAGTGTTCCGTTGTTCCAAACAGTTCCACTCTCAGTGCATCGGTTTCTTTTTTACCCAACCTTTCGAAGTCCCCCATGACAACAGTGAAGTTCCACGAGTTGGACATATGTATGACCCGACTTATATCCTCATATATATTTTACACTTCATCATCTAGACGCAACGATTTTGGTGCGTAAACCTGTATATAAAATAGCGGACTTGAAAGCCGTATCAGCTTGGGATCAATTTGCATGCATATAAATTTATAGCAAAATCTTGCCGCTCTTTAAATAGGCCCAATGTGTCTTCAAAATCGGACGAGAAAGACATCAATGTAGGTTTCGAGACATGCATACAACTTATAGGTGATAAAACCAATGGGTTTAAATCAACCTGCTGGATAGCCAATAAAAGCAAGCCAGGGGTAATAGATCAATGGTCCCCTGTGTCTAATCTACTCGGTCAGTAAAGCATTTCGAAGTAACTTGGCATAAAATAGAAGGAAGACGGTTGGGTAGAATATCCAGCGCAATATCTTTACATACTACTTTCCAGTATAAGAAATAGTGACGCGGTTTACCCGTAGCGATAGATAAAGCGTCGGATGTCTGTCCATACCTAGTGTGCGGCACGGATCTGCTGCAAGTCATCGTCAGAGTCGGTAGGCGGCGCCTGCTCCGAGCCGGCGAGCACGGTCAGGTGCGTCGAGTCGCTCTGCAGAGTGCTGCACTCGCCGCCGCCACCACCACCGCTGCCGCTCCAGTTACCACATTGAGCCTTCTTCTGAAGTGCTTGTACATACGACTGCAGACAAAAATATGACGTTCTATTACAGCGTAATTAGTTATTGGTGGTTATGAATGTGGTTGATTCGACAAAAAACATTGTGAAATGTACGATGTACGTAGAATAAATAGTTAATTACGACTAATCAAAACTGGTTTATTTATTGTTTGCAAAAACATCCCGAAGAACTTAAAGAATATTGCTAATTATACAACTTCCTATAAAAAATGCCCTTAAGATCTATCTATATCTTAAGGTGATTTGTTTTTAAATAATAATTTCTACATTAAATTGAGTTAGATGCATATTCGTTTCTTTCTTATCAGGCTGTCAAATTTATAATTTATTTTTAGCTATTGGACTTTTAAATCTTCAAAACACATAATACAACTTCAATACATCTTCTCTATACAAATATATAATATAATATATAATTGTATGTATAAATATCTAAGACCGATAAACCTGAAATTTTGAACAAACAGGTCATTGAAAAGCCTATTGTAAACTAGACTGAATCTTAGTTGCAGGTTCGTTACCCAAGACACCAAAAGAACTAGCAAGAAAAACTGACTTGAAAAAGAAGCAATAAACACCTAGTGTTTGTGATGCAATAATGGCTGTTAAACGCACGTTTAACATGTGCAGTTTTATTATTTAATAAACATAATGCCGTAAGGCACAATAGTACCTTCGTGGCCTTTTGTGAGTGCATATTGCCGTTCGTATAAAAGTAAATTTGTTAAAAATATTTCTTTAAGTATTCTCGTAATGTTATTGGCAGGTATATGTTTATAATATTTTTAATTTTTAATTTTATTTGACTTAGGAGTCTAAAAAATAATTTCATCGTTGCTTGTTAATCATTGGTATGTGCTCAGCTAAATTTGAAGTAGGTAGTACTACCTTCTAGCGCGGCCAGCACATATATCGTACATACTTATTTTTTAGTTTAAAAAAGGAAGTTGATTGTTAAGTCATGGAAGAATACGCAACTATTTTTTACTTTTTAGTGCACCTTTACTTGTTTTGAAAAAGTTTTTTGTTATGGAGTAGGATTTTATTTTGTAAAAATTTTTGTTTATTTTCTATTTTTTAGTTTTTGTGAAAATTTATAATAGGTAAGTTTTGATGTCGGTTTTTTGTTTTTTTTAATAATTTTTATTTTCTACTCTTTAGTACATTTTTTAAAATCCACAAAACTATATGCCATAAAATTTATATGGTACTACCTCTGAAGTATTATCTACCTTACAAATTATGAAAAACATATTCACAATTGGCTAAACAATCGAGTACACAAAAACTCTATGAGGTGTTTCCTTCATATCACTTAAAATTATTATTTCGTATAGATAGACAAATTTCAGCTATTGTCGATTTTTTTTAAACCACTGAATCAAATGCGATAAAATTGCTTGGGACCAAACGGGAAGCACTAGTTTTCAAATAAAAAATAAACATCCTATATGGTTCACCCAGGTGAAAGTTCGGAAGTAACAAACATAAAAAATACAGACGAATTGAGAACCTCCTTTTTCTGAAGTCGGTTAAAAAAAGGATTCAATTTCAATAATATGAGTTACAGCAGCCTGTAAATTAATATAAAATAATTGAAAAAAATTGTCTCTTACGACAATTCAATTTATAGCCGTCGATGTGTGTTTTGCACAATTTACATATTCATACGAATGCTGGTACGAGTGTATGGTTCACATAAGTATTGATGACACAGCATACCTGCGATATGACGTCCCCGTGGGCGGTGCGGACCTGGTACAGATACCGGTACTTGCGCTGCTTCATCTCGGCACGCTGCTCACGTGTGACGGGGCGCGACTGTTGCGCCTTCAAGCGACGCTTCTGGGCACTTATACCTGGCGCAAAAATAAAACAATTAATTCACGTATCTATGAACGGACGTCTGTACAGTTATAGTTATAAGACGGGCCCGATGGCGCAGGCCCGGTGCACATATCTTGTGCGCTAAAGGTCGTGGGTTCGATCCCCACCCAGGACAAATATTTCGATGATGTTTATGTGTTTTCAGTGTGTTGGTGTTAAATATGTGTATTTAAGTAACATTTTTATAATTCCTCTTGTAACGCAAATGTTTAAGCAACTTACTACGAAATCAGGTCAATGTATGACATGTTGTGGAAAATTACGACAGAATTCATCTGCACAAAAGTCGTCTGCATTGGTACCACACTGTCACTTATTTATACCATCTAACACCAGCTGTATATACTTTGCAGTGTTTCGGTTTGAAAGTGAAGGGGCATTAAAATTATTGAGAAATGTGACCTAATACCTTCTAAGTAAAAACTGTATGAAGTGCTCGCTAGTGATATCCTTGTGATAACACGATGCGGTGACGCCTACATGCGGCGACGATTACTATCATGTTTGTCATATAACAAAATGGGAAATCATTATAATTGGATATTGGTTAAATAATTTGGTCCTCTTAATCACAATTACTAATATTAAGTAATCTGAGTTATCGAATTGTATTTTCCGCTATGTCGTGATATTGTGGTGAAGTTTGCGATACATAACTGGACGTGTAGTACCGATAGAGTCAAATAGAAAATCTTTATGTACGAGGTATAATTGTAAGTGGAACTTGGAAGGCTTATGCCCAACAGTGGACGTCTTACGGGTGACATGAAATCCGATCACTATTATATTTACTTTTAATTTGGTAATTTTCTTTAAACACTCTATCCGTTTCTTTCTGTGTCTTTGTAAGCTATAATAGCTTAGCCTAATACTATTCTATCATTAAATTTTAACAAAAGAACCGGAAGTAAGAAATAGTGAAAATTATAATATTACTTCATATTATAATAATAATAAAAAAAAATTGGTTCAGACTATCTTGCTTGAAACTGGCCTGACTTGAACAAGATAGAGAATGCATGGGACGGTCTTAAACGTCGTCGACCACCTCCACAGATAAAGAGATCACAGAAGATGGGAAAGACTATCGCAAAAAATTCTGGATACCTCAATCCTCAGGTTATGTAGTGCAAGAATAAATCCTCTTTTTATTTATATAAGAATCCAGCTGCTACACTAGGTAGAGTATTAATAACTCATTTATTAAATTTAAAAACCGTATTAGAAGATAAAGAAGACAAGTAATGCCGTTTAGCAGATATATGTGTTCAGTTACATTTTAAGAATTTATCAGTATACACTAGTAATACTTGACATGTTTGTGTATGACAGAACTGATACTTCACGGCTTACGAATGCCTGCTACAATAGATAAGTGGGCCAGCTAAAGTCAAAATTTGGTTTAATATTTTTATTATTATTACTGAATCGCCGTGGGGTACCGGCAGAGTAGAATAGTAACTCCCCCTGTACCAGGTGTTGTAACAGGCGACTGAGGTACCAGCGTCGATAGAAGGTGTCCACCCGTAATAGTGTAGCTCAAATGAAACAGGGCGGGGGTGGGCAGCAGCGTCTCGAAGGTACGCTCTGCGATTACCACCTTGCCCAGCGCTGCAATAATGGGCAGATTCCGTCTTTCTTGGTGAGGTCTATGTCCAGCAGTTTAACGGCTGCTATGATGCTGATTACTGGATAGCCTAGAGATCATCCACACTCACTCTGCTCGTGGTAGATGCCGGTGGCGGTGAGCGCGCACTGCGCAGTTAGCCCCACGATGGCAGCGGCCGGCCACGCGGCTAGCGTTAGCCAAGACAACCGGCAGGGCGGCGCCACTGCTGGCTCCAGCTTCGCACGCTCCCACAGCTGAAAAAAAGTATATAAAATTATTAAAATACTGTAGGAAGGGAAAGTAACCTTCTTTTGATACCCGTGACTGCATTTTTCATGTTGAAAAATGTGTCAACATCGAACCTCTTTGGATTGCATTATCTGTGATATATGAGCACTCTGGGTTCAGTCAAAATATTTAAATCTTGTTGTAATTTAAAACACAAATATCGAATTTATGGGTCTCGGTAGGCGAACAAAATTCAGAAGTAAATTTGATCCTATAATAAACCAGCGTTATAATAATAAGAATAGTAATAATAATAACCACCAGTTTAATTGTATTTTATAATGAATGCACTGTGGAGTTGCTACTGCTGCTATGTATAGGTGCACAATACAAATCACCGATCGGATGCTTGCTACGATATTAGAATTGAATAAGGTTCTCTCGTTGATCCTGTCGAAGAAGAATATTTTGTTGTACGAGATTATCATTGAATCTTATGTTCACGATTTCTGAATATACTAATCTGTTTAATAAATGTAGTCAATAGATCCCTTTTAAAATTTCGTATATTTTCTGAACCTTTCACAACATATAATTTCAGCATGCAATTTTCTCTCGACCTACCTATGCCGTAAGCGCAATTAAATCTCAATAAGATAAACGAAAACTTAGGGTATAAAGTAATTAGCCAAGCTCAGATTAAGAACTGTTTACTTAAGTAACGTAAAAATTAAGCAGGCGGACTGTTTTATTCCGCCAACTTAATAATTACGCTAGCAGCTCTTTAATCTTTTTTGAAATCCGTCAAACCAATATGACAACGCTTTATTAATTACAGGTTTACTAAAACAATCTGTCTTCTAGGTATTGAAAATTATAAAAGGTTGCATTATAAACTTAAGTCGTAGATGTACAATCAAAATTTTAAAATGCATAATATTATTTAATAATAAATATACTGCTTAAGTATCAAGTGTTATTATTGGCCTTAATCAAAGATCAAACATGGCTAATTATCTGATAATACCAAAAACATTTCATTAGGTTCCAAGAGACTGTGTAATTCCATCGCCCCTGGAGTTAGTTCTAACGTGAACTGAGTATCGAGTTTCAAAACCCACAGACACTTGTGGTGGAAATCATAATTATTATTTACCGCCTTTGCACCGACAACGACCCGCTTTAAAAGTCGTCCAATAAGTAGAGATAAGTGAGATATGACACGATATTTCACTAACTACGACGGCTTATCATAACAAAACAATTGCCACACTTTACAACTAAACTACTGAACCGATTCAAATGAAATTTGGAACACAGATAGTAGAAAGGGGGATGAAAAGTTGTATGGAAGTATCTATCGAATAAAAAAACTATATAGTCTTAGTTTTTTTAGCTATATATATATATATATATATATCATCATATTAGCCATAAGACGTCCGTCCACTACTGGACATAGTGATGATTAGTATTTAGATATTTAGGAATTGTCCTCGGGTCCAGTTACCGTTGAAATATACCGCAAAGTACCAGCAGAATAGAATAGTACCACCCACTGCACCAGGTGTCGTAAAAGGCGACAAAGGTATAGGAACGACAGATGACGGTATATCCATCCAAGATGCATGCAATGCACAGGACGGGGATGGGCAGCAACATCTCCGTCGAAAAGCTGCGGCGATTATGGACAAAAACTTCCATTCTTGGAGAGGCCTATTATCCAGCAGTGGACTTTTAATGTGGCAGGTATGATGATGATAAAGAAACATTGAAACTTATGAGCTGATTAAAGAATAAAGATGATTTTATGATTAAACAAATTGTGTTTTTGTTCTTATAAAATCCGCATCTTATCGCATCCGCAATCCTGTTCTTGATCAGTCACAAAATGTAATCAAGATTACCATTGCAAATTAATAATTACATCACCAATATGATTACTTACTTGGTTATTTTTTGTAATCTATAATCATGATTACAAATTACAAATATTAATCGTAATCCTTAATCATCAATCTGATTACACTTTGCCCAAATCTGCTACAGGGTAAGGATGGGCAGCAGCATCCTCGTCGCGAAGATGCGCTCTGCGATTGACACTATGATACTCTTGACTAATCTCGGGAACCGTTGGTCCAATCCAAAAAATATTCATTGTTGGATAGACCAATAACTATAGAAGGCTACTATACCCCCCAAAGCCACTCCACGCGGTCAAAATCGCGGGCATTGCTAGTATATTTACATTTTAGGAAAGTTAAAAAGAAACAAGAAGTAGCCTAAGCTACTCTATATCCCTTCAACTAAAAAAACACGTCAATTTGTCGCTTCGTTTTGCCGTGAAAGTCGGACAAACAAACCAACACACACATACACATTCCCTTTTATAATATTAGAATGGATACACAATCTATGTCAAGTTCGGGTAACATATGAACCTAATAATAATTCTATTTTAAGGTTTGAGACATCTTAATTGAATTAAAACATTAATTGGTACAAAAAATAAACCCTTACCCATTTGAGCATCATCATCCTTTCGAAGAAATAGTCTAGGGAAGTAGCTATGACGGCTCCTCCATACACGCTGGTACCGAAGATGGTGAGTACTGTATAAGACATAATTCACATTTAACAAAGTACTGCAACAACCCACGCGCGTATGTGTGAATAATATTAGAAAATATTAAGAACAAGTAATGAATTTGGACAAATAAATTTTAAGGGACTATTGAACAAGGGTAACGATAACTCGATGATAAGACACATACATTTCTATTAATAAAGTTTCACCTTTTTTCCAGTACAAGTTGATGACAGCAAAGAAGATCCCGGAAGTGAGCAGCACCACTACACACAACCAGTACTGAAACAATACAGCGAACATTCACACACACATATCTAAAAAACCTGCACAAGTCAAATCGATACTTTTGTATGGATACCAAAATCACGAAACTTTAATTTTTCTGGGTGATTGACACGTATTTGAAGTCTAAATTATTTGATAGTTTTCAAAAATAATAATAATGTAAGACGGAATTTATTCTCTTTAAAAACTATGCTGTCCAAAGTCACTTTTTCAAGCGGATGAAGTCGCGGGCACAGTTTGTATATAATAACAATAATAAATTCCCATAACATCACATACATTGACCCTACTCGATGGTAAGTCGCTTAAAGCACTTATGTTACGGACGCCAGTCAACACACGAATCATAAATATACTACATACTTAATAAATATATTTAACACCCAGACACAGAAAAAACACAAATATCATCATATAAATATTCGCCCTGGGTAGAAATGGAACCCACAACCCTTGGCGCATAAGATAGGATCATTACCAGCTGTGCCAGCGGGCCCGTCATATACGGTGCACGGAAAGTGCCAACAAGTATACTTTAAAACAAGTCGCAGGTGCCGCCAGGGTAAACATAGATTACGTAAAATCGCTCGGAAAGTTTACAATAGAACCACAAACAGTACCAAAACAAACCTATACAAAGGCGAGTTGGTCTTTGTAAGCTCCCTGAGTGAGTTAATCGTGTAGGCAAGCGAAGTTCTATGCATTGTCAAATCGTGTAAATACTTGAGCCGTGTGTTGGATGCATGCTCGCCCACTGGCCAATAGTCATATGGTTGGCTAAACAACACTGTTTTGTCCTATATTTGTACAAAAGGTTAGTTGCAGATAACAGTTAGAAGGGTTTCACAACTTATATAACAATAAAGTGACACATGCCGGGCCAATTGTAAAGGTATTTTGTTATTCCGAATGTATACAATTGAAATTTAAGTGTCCTTAACGACCTTGTCTTGGCCAACTGATTTCGGAACAATTTTGTTAAGATGATTGGTTAAGAAAAGTAATTAAACAAGTTATCATAGTGCCAAATACCTAACCAAAATGGCTTCTACCGACTTTCAGACTGCTAGTGAAAGCGGACGGACTGACACGCCAAGTCCATATTGTTCATTATTAACAGAGGAGTTGACAATACACCGCACAATACGCCTACGGGATGCGCTTGTCGCTCACAATACTTGCGTACTTGTTGATAACACCAATTTACTTCCATCAAACCTTTGAGAGTTGTTGTATGTAGAAAGGACAAAAGTGTCTGGCTGTGATACGACACTTACAAATAGTTTAATTTTTACTAGCTTAACGCCCAAAATTCGCATAAGCGGCCTTATTTAAATGATGCAAGAAGAAGTATATACCTAAGTATTTCTCTTGAACCACTCTGTCGTAGTTGAAACCCTATTAATATCATAATAGGAAAACTTATCGATCTCAGGCAGACAAATAGGGAGGGATTCATTTTATCGTTACTGCTATCAAATTAACAGTTATAGTTGCAATAAGGACTGGTAATTAACATAGCAACAGCATCTTACACATTGAAATAAAATAATATTAGTTAAAAATAATTCGTTAAGCCAGCCAAAAATATAAGATTAAATCAGTTATTCGCAATCAGCATGTGTGCCACGAATTACAATCTCCATGCTATAGGAGGACTGATGATGTCTTGTGCCATCGTAATACGCTTATTTAGTGCTCAAATATTACAAATATATTTACGCAACTCTATAAACATCAGTCAAAAAAACACAGCGGCTTCACTCGGAAATAAAAAAGTGATCAAATACCACTACATTTCTTGGGGCGCTAGTAACCAAGCTGCCGCAAGCATTAATTTTGAGTGTCCATTATGCTAAGTATGTATCTTAATTGAATTCTTAATTATGCTAAAGCATGTTAGTGAATAAATTAAACCAAACGGTCCCAAGCCGAAAAGCTATTAGCTAGCTTGATTTTTATTTTTGTGTTTAATCATTACGATCTAATGTTTAATTCATATATCAAACAAGACTTCCTTGTTCCTTCCTCAACTCCTTACATGAACACATACATGATATTAATTTATAAAAGAGTTTCGCGCCAATGAATAATACATACAGACATGTAAATCAAATCGCCAGCTAATTCCCCTATTAGAATAGTTGCAGCAAAGAAGCAAAACCAATGCTTTCGCTTCGGGCACATTTTTACATACATCATCAATTCTAGTTAATAAACATAGTATTTACACAAGAAAACAGACAACATACCTATTAATTTTACAAAAACACGAAATTGGACCACGGAATTTGATATTAATTAAGACAGATACAAAATAGAGAAATCAAATATTTTAATTTTCAAAGTATTAGAATAATATTATACATTTTTATTCTGTATTTAAAATCATTATAGATGAAATATCAATTAGATGTGGCAAGAGTGTATATTGACTAATATTTACTTATATAATACGAATTACGATTAAGAATTTGAATTTCATAATACGAATATGCGATTCCAATTTCTAAACCATATAAATGAAATACATCGTATGAAGTAATCATTACACAACTTTTGAGCGTACCTGACATATTATATTGTAGAAGAATTCAATAAGCAATTCTATAAACGAGTAGAGTAGTATAATTTAAGAGGCGGACAGACAAATGGGATTGTAAATTATCTCGAAAATTACACAGAACTTATGTCAATGCATGTCAAAACTAAAACTAGAATTATAGACAAACAAGTCGCCCGGAAGATAAATATGATCAGTTGGCCAGTCCAATACAAAATTCATACACAGGCGTTTTTTGACATACGAAACGAGCCAGCTTCACTTATAAAGTTGTGTGATGTAGCTGTAGTTCAACCACGCTCCACATTATTTACAATTGCCACCAATGCCAACCCGTTGCCGTGTGCAGCGACGCGGAGAGGCAGAGGCACGCCTATAGGGCTTACTGGTGTAAAAAATACTAGCTCATTTTACCCGGCAAGGCAACTAAGAAAGAATACGAATACCTAAATACGCTTTAGATAAAGTTTAGTCAAGATAGTAAGAGTCAAGATTCGTACGTGTAAGATAGTACAGGGTAACGCACAATCAAGTGAAATACATTGCTACGATTCAGTGCATTGCTTGTGAGAAAACGCATTATAAGCACACCGACGTGTCTTCATGTGTGGTTCGTCGTGTCGCTTCGAATACCGCTTAAATAGGATGCATTACAGTTTGTTTTTTAATTTAGTTGTAGTTTACAAGACTCAGGTAAGACTGTGTATGATGCCGTGTCTATGACTAATTCTAAAAGTAAACAGAAGTACTTCCAGGCCCTCAAATTTTGATATGCCACATTTGATTTGTTTTCCATGATTTTAGCAAACACATTAGTGTGACAATAACATTCGTAGGGACAACTACATTATAAGGATTACACCACAAATAACTGATGATCTTAACTTCTTGTTCTATGAAAATAATAGTTAGATGCATTTAAGGACTAAGTAATAAAATCATGCCTTATACTAGTCACCGCAGAAATCGTTGTCGGGAGAATACAAAATTAAGTTTTTATAGACGGATTTCTGCTTCGTCACAATCTGATTGTAAGGCAACAATAAAGCAACATTCGTAGCGTACGGACGCATAGCGGTTACGCTGGCTGACACAAACTCCATACATAGCATGTACAGTTTGCCGCGGGCGCATAATCAGACGCATTGGTTAACTAACTGGATCCAACCTAAATAGGACCCAACCGTGTGAATTTATGTGATCAATGTAATAGCTAACATCTTACATATATCGATGAATCGATATATATATATTTATATATATATATATACCTGAGCATTTGCTATTCGAAGGCAAGCATGCTAACATAATAGAACATGTAACGAATAAAAAAAGCAAACATTCTTATTAATTGAGATTAATCGATAAGATCTTCAAATTTACGCAGTGAGGAGGCGGGAGAGTTAAGAAATTGACCCAATCAAGTAACAGAAAAAAATACTACAAAAAATCTATTCGTTCAACTTTCCACGACTTTAGTGATAAGAATGCCCATCGTCGTTACGACACAAAGCTACAAAAATAATCTTTTTAAAATGCACTCAAGGCTACCAAGATATTATTTGAAGATAGTAAATCAGGATTTCGGCATGACGACGTCATGATATGAAGCTCACTACAATTTGACTAGGTGCAGTTTATCGTACTCCGCAGGAAGCGTTCATACTAGTAATAAACGTATGTACTAACTCGTTGGTGTCGATCTACCGCTGCAAATTTTATTAACTGACCCAAATTAGATCAATCGATTTCACTTACATCCACACCCGCCACCAGCTTTCATAAGCTATTCATGACACGGTACTAAGCTGTATGCAAATGACCGACACAACATATTTAGACGGACAATTTAATGAACACCAATTGATTAATTATTTATTTAATCACTAATTAATACATTTACTTTCTATGAGCTGTACTAAAAAAAATCTGGAATTTTGCTTTTTTGTGGTACATAATACTGTATTAGGATGGATCGAGTAGCTCTGTTTCAAATGTGTATACTTCTATTATTTTCAAAATATAAACCGAATAGCCCATTATATATACCTTTATTATGACAAATGTTTTAAATCCAAAGTACTTTAATTTCCTATATACCTATTTCCACTCATAGCGTTTACTGTCTAAGAAAAATGTTCATGAATTACAAACAAGTTGCAGCTCGCCTTCGTTTTTTCCGGCTAGTTGTCGGAGCAGATTAATATATCAAAACTATGCAAACGCCTACGAGGATATCATTTGAGTGCCGCCAACTTGTCAGATTACTCAGTAATTTCACGTACTCACTCACATTTCAAATATATATACCTTACGCGAAAATTTACTTAGTGGTAAACAGTACAAAAGAAAGCACCTGCGTAAAATTGATTTTCAATGGGAAATTTCTACGAGAAATTCATTGAATTCGACTATGAAAGTGTGTTTTCTATTTTAAATATTCGTAACTTTATATCGACCGTTACTCGGTATTACAGCAACTACTTAAAAGTCATAATTTGCACATCCCACCCGTGATAGTAGGTATATTAATAAATATCAAAATGGCTTGACGTATTGTTCGGATGCACACGCTGGAGCGTGCAATTGAGGCCAACATTATATTGTTAGCCGGAATGCACCACTCAGCCGCACTACTTAGATAATATAGATTCAATCAGTGGCTTTTTGTACTAGAATACTCCCTGCACTTGCATTGTCGATATACATGCAATATTTTGTCATAAATAATATTATTGTTTCTTGTGTTGTTGTAAGATTTGAATCATCCATAGTTTTTACTAATAGTGAAAACTCTGCCAATAAATTGACGTATAGTAACAGAAAATCATGAGGTTTTTTGAAATAAACATCAGGGCACATTTTTTTATGACAATATGTCTGTATTTGTCTCAAATATGTGAACTTACGTCTTATATTGTTTCCTTAAATCAGTACATGATTATTTGTATATTTGACCTCGAGACATTTATGTTACTTCGTAGACACGAATACATACTTCTTGCTAATATGCCTTTATGGACTTATGTGCTATAAATATTCTACCATAAGTTTAAACCGGTAATATCAAATTATACTGAAAGTGGGCAACACTGTTCATTATGAAACAGTACCTCGCCTGCACATACTTTTTATCATAAATAAAATTAAGTTTATAAGTGCAGTGTAGTACCACATTATTTTATAGTGAGTTAAAAGGAAAACTGATTACTTGAAACTGAATTATCAAAAAAACAAATGTGAAAGTTTTAAAGCTATTAAAAAGTATGCATTTTTGTGTTATTTATTGCACAATAATAGCTATTAGGAAGCTTAGAAAAGTAAAAAAAAATACCAAACCTAACATATTTATTTACCTAACCTAACATACAAATTATGACCTTTTAACCTGAATTATATACACAATGCCAAAAGCAATACACATTGCACAGGTGACACTTATAATGGGGTGGGATACTAAGTCTGCATAAAATAAAGTCAGCACAAGTTATAATAAAACTTAGGGTCAAAATATATTACCACTAATAGTACTAATATTAAACAGAATTTAACTTACAGTAGCTGGTCGACTTTCCAGGAAGTGATCATAGATGGCCAGGCCTGCTATAGCCAACAGCAAGCCAGTGTGGAAGCCAGTCATGAACAATCCAACATACTGAATAAGCATTGTAATCAGTCCAAAAAGTAAGCCGGCACAAAGAGCCACTCCTGGTGAATAAGACATAAAAAAAACAATATTGAAACCATCTATAGAATTATTTAACAGAAACTTTTGCAACCATACACTTACCAACATTGCCATATGGTGGCATAAGGTATTCTTGGAGGCATATCAAATAAACAATAGCTGAGCCAAACGTAAAACCAGTCAAGAACATGCTAGCTTTGAAGCATCTGTATCCTGAAAATACATGACTACAATAAATTATCATATATTTTAACATGACTGCTGGATTCTCTTACATATATTAAGAAAAAAAGACAGCAATTTGTTAACAAGCATTATGTAAATTAGTTTACAATTACAGTAGACTACTGATAATAAACATGCTTACCAAACAATGTATACACAATGCCAAAAGCAATATACATTGCACAGATGACACTTATGATAGGGTCATAATTATAATCAATTGAAGTGCAGAAGGATCCCTCTATGTGGGGCCCATTAAATTTTATGGTCATGTTGGGGGTGCCTCTTGTCACCTGCGGCACTAGCTGACCCACTGATGACATAGTTGAACTGACTACTTGTGTTTGTCAGATAAACTGAAAAATTATAACAATTTTACAAAGTTGAGATATGAAAATTATGCTAAATCTACAATGTATGACAGTGTAGTGTACCCTGTTTTATTGGTTGTACCTGAGATTTTAATATATTTTGTTTTCAATATCATTAAAATACCAAATTGGCCACTAAATTATATTATTTATTCAGTAAAAAATTCAGGACAATCAATAAAAAGAGATAGCCCTAAATCGCTAAATGAACTTACATAATTCTATTCTTGGACAGATAACAATATCATTCTATAATTGAGAATCGTCAATAATTTCCACTAAAAAGAGTTAAAATAAATGAAAACTATGTGTATTTTTGATGTTCACCTAACCAGTTCTGACACCACGTACTTTCACTGTAAGTTGATAAAAAATTGGTTCATGAACAACGAAATAAGCTACAAATTGTTAACTAAAATGAAGGTAGAGTATTCACTGTGAAATAAATATTGGAAATGATACAAAGAAACACTTACCATTCTACGTCAGAACGTCGATTTCACATCGTTATTATAGAACTGTCGAAGTACAAGCAGCTCTTACCAAGTCATAGAATTACAAACTGACTATGATTCTACAAAAAAACACATATTCACTGAAAATTCAACACAATTTCTTGTTTAACCACAAACGCAAAATTTAACAAAGGTTCACAGTTTTTCTTCTAGTTTTCACCTCATCACATCACTTGTTCAATCATTGAATTTTTTAAATATAGTGCTGCTGTGTTTTCGACTGCGGTGACTAACTGGCCTGACAGACATCAACATGATGACATTATTAAGTGACGGACAACACTAAAACATATCGATTCAAAACGATTGTTCAATTCTTAGCATATTTCATTACTCATAATTACATTTTACCTTTATATTTATCTTTTATAATTTCGTAATAATAAATCCTAATTTAAGTGAATAGACGATTCAGTTCTTTAGTTGATTATTTTACTATTCTGTACCGAATATAAATTCTATACTAAGAAGCAATGAAGTAAAAGTGCCGTACGCAACACTAGTTAGTAATTTCCACCCCAGCAAACAAATTTTTATTCTGGGGAGCGGTTCTAAAAGATTATTTGCTAGTGCTTTATTCTTATAAGAACTTGTGTGTTTAAGTATACTATGTGTGCCTGAATAACAATGTTTTGGAGAGTCATTCTTCATATTTAAATCATTCAACACAAACCTGCTTGTCGAACATAGTTTCATATCGGAATAAAATAAAATTTCAATATGAAAGTCATAGTGTCCACGCTAAACGACGAAATATTCGTCCTAGACGTCTCAGAAGATCTGGAATTGGATAATTTCAAGGCGTTCTGTGAAATAGAATCTGGACTACCGGCCAAAGAAATTGCATTGCATTTCAATGGCATGCCTTTGTCGGACGATAAGAAAACCCTCAAAGAACACGGCGTGCATGACGGCGACGTCGTAGTTTTGATGCACATAGCCGACTCGTCCACTAATATCACCGCTAGTAATGCTAACCAAGGTACTCATTATATTTTACACATTGTTTTGTATAATTCATTAGTTCACTTAAAACTGCTATGTCATCCTATCTTGTTGTTGTCTTGACATTGCACGTCATTATGATCTCAAATATATGCACTGGCAGCTTTTCAAATGATGTGCATAAACTAAAAAATAAATTTTATTATTGCTATGTCAAGCGCTTGTCAGAAAATGTATTTTTTGGATTTTTTTATAAAATATAACTATAACTAAAAAGCTACTCCAAAGCTTTGCCTTCAGGCTTAGCTAATTTAGATTTTAGTAACATCCGAGTACCTCCCGGAGCAAGTACTTCAATGGCTTCTAGGAGTCCACCAGTAGAGGAAGATCCCAGAATTATCAGAGAAATGTTCCTTGCTAATCCAGACCAACTTGCATTACTTAAACAAAATAATCCAAGACTGGCTGATGCTTTGCTCACTGGTAATCTAGGTAAGTTAGCTTTCTTTATCTTCTTCTATTATATTTATTTAATTATTGAAAAAACAACCTTATTAAAATTTAAATTACTGTGTTCCCTAGATACATTTTCATCAGTTCTTCATGAACAAATTACTGCCAGAACTGAACGTCAGCAACAGAGAATTCGGTATTGAACTTGAATATTAACAATAAGTTTTTAATGTCATTGTAATTTCAAGGTATTGATTTTTATAAATCCTTAAAAATTATTTATTTTTAGAATGATGAATTCAGATCCTTTTGATACTGAAGCTCAAAGAATGATTGCTGAAGAAATCAGACAAAAAAATATTGAAGCCAATATGGAAGCTGCCATGGAACACAATCCAGAAACATTTGGCACTGTAGTAATGCTTTACATAAACTGCCATGTCAATGGGTGAGTTATTTTGTGGCTAATGTATATTATAACATATTTTAAATTTTATGTTAATTGTTTTTATGTGAAAATACTTAAAATATATATATCTTTGTTTATTGATAAATGAAATACACATCATAAGATTTATTAAAAGTGATGTATAGAGTTAAAATAAAAATTCTTTTAGGTTTCCTGTTAAAGCTTTTATTGATTCTGGAGCACAAACAACAATAATGTCAGCAGCTTGTGCTGAACGATGTAACATAATGAGGCTTGTGGATACTAGGTATGATCTTTACTCTCTATCTAAGGACTTTAAGGATATTATAACCACAAAAACTTGTTTATTATTTGAATGACAATAAAGATATTTTATTATTTAAACATATTACAGTAATTGTTCATACACAAATAACATTAATAAATGATTGTTGTGGCTGGTTTTTTTTACTATGGTTGCTGTAAATATTTATGCAAACAGAGTTCTTTCATTCTAAAATAATCTATATCTATTTTTGTTTGATTTTTTAACTATAAGTAAGCAGTCACAAGTGTTCACAAATTAGAAATTAACTGATAATGATTCTAATAGTCAGACATTTCATTTAGATGGGCTGGCATTGCTAAAGGTGTAGGGGTCCAAAGAATCATTGGCCGCATTCATATGGTTCAGATGAGGATTGATAAAGACTTCCTCACCACATCATTCTCAGTTCTTGAGGAACAGCCCATGGACATGCTCCTTGGGCTAGATATGCTGAAAAGACATCAGGTAAATATGAATTTGAATACTTTACACATATAGTTATATTATATACATTTGAATATTTTTAGAAAATCTTGTATGTTTATGTAAAACTTTAGGTCTTACCTTATAAAAATAAATGCAAACAGACATTAATTACAGTGAAAATTTTGAGGACATAACAACAAATTAGCACATTATGAGTTATTTCCAGTATAACAGAAGTCTGTTTTTGTAGTGTAACATTGATTTGAAGAGAAATGTTCTGCACATTGGAACTACAGGCACAGAAACTCATTTTCTCCCTGAATCTGAGTTGCCAGAGTGTGCTCGCCTCTCTGGGTATTCAGAAGAGGAAATGATAAACCAAACTATGAAAGACCATGAGGATCTGCAAATGAAAGAAGCTATGGATAAATCAAAGCAAGGTGGGCGAGGACATAAGAAATAAACAAAGTATGCTTAAACGCATAGTGCTTGTCTAAAATTTGTACTTCACTAAAACGAAAAAAAACAGTAACATGTTTAGAAATAAAAATTGTAAACATTTTAATTTGCCTTTTTTGTACAGAAGTCTAGTGTAACAGGAATGCTTGGAGATATGTTTAAACCAATTTGCAAATACAATATGTCATATGGTAATGAACTCAACAGTTTTCAAGCAAAAGATTGCTAATAAAATTCATACTAACATTTATTTACAAGACTGATAGCAGTTATTTCAGTTATAAATTATACAAATCTGGTTATTATCTCCCAACGGTATGTTATCCTCTCATTACTTATCGTTGTTGTGCTTGTTAATTACTAATTTCTTAGTATAACAATTTTGTATTGTAGTGGTTTTGTTCGTTCAACAGATTTTACGATTATTTAAACCTTTTTCACTATCATTATGGTTTATATTACGTGAATAGTAAAATTGTTTGGAGTCTTTTTTTAAGCAGTAAAAATAACTGTTTTATGCATAAACAAAACATAATGACAGTGTAAAAAAATGAGAAATAAACTTTATAAAGTTATAGATGTGGAAATTTACACATATGATTGATTTTGTGTAAATAATATGTGTATATAAATAATATGTGTATATAAATAATATGTGTATATATAAAAAATACGTATGTACTAATAAGTGGTAGATAGATATCGTCGCTATTCGATATTTGTGAATATTTCAATTTAAATATGAAAGGGTATACGAGCTTTATGACTGCAGATTCTGCGTGTAGCCACGGCGCCCAACCGTCTACCGCGGGCCAGTCTGTATCTGGCCAAGCTAATCAAGGAGTTGGTGAGTAGAACTTACTTATATGTATTTAGATGTTGACTGCTTAAATCTCCTTGAACTCAAATGCTTGACATATATTGTGGACTGACGGCAGCCGGAAACAGTCTGCGTACATACAGTGTATAGACAAAATTATATTTTTTTAATAGTTTTTGCGGGAAATTCTAACAAACATCCATTTATATGAACTTATGATGACAGTCTTTGCTATTTATGAATATTCCCCAATGGACTATCTTATTATCTATAATCTACTTAATGATAATTTAATCCTTTTTGACTAACATTTAATTTTTTGCCCTTTCCTCTTGCGTACTACTTATCTGTAATATTTTGTTTCAATTTCATTTGAAAATTAAAGAACCGATTATTACTGCATAAATCTTTCTTTGTCAATATACAAAATTACATTTTCAAATTTCAATTTATCATAAGTTTTCAACAAATATTAGTGTAACAGAATCACCTTGGCGACAGCCAAACTATTGAATAATTTTATCTTTGAGTTCCCAGAGGGGTCTATAAAGGGTAAGATCTTTTCTTTGTTCATAATTCAATAGCACAAACCGTTAAATAACGGTTGACCTCTCGCAAAATTGTGTAAATAATAAAGAGTCCAATAGATTTTTTATGTGGCCTCCCAGACACGAGGGTTCGACAAATGAAACCAGAAAGTTTTGTATGAGCAGTATTCGTTCGAATTAGGACCCTTCTTTTACTGAAATTATTTAAAAAGTATGCCACCAATTGACTTTCACCTAGAAAACATAATCACTAATGTCTGTTACATTCAGAGTCTAAGTACAATTGTCTCACTGTAAACATACAGCATTCCTCCATTTCCGCCATTAGTATGCATCATTTAAACTATCTACGGGCTTGAGAGCGCATTTGGGTGTACCTATCTTGTGCGCCAAGGGTCGAGGGATTGATCCCTGCGCAAGACAAACATATGATAAATATTTGTGTTTGTTTTGTGTAAGGGTGTTATACGAGTATATGTATTTAAGTATAAAATGTATGATTCGTCTGGTGTAAGATGTCCGTAACACGAGTTCTTTAAGCGACGTAACACTGAGTCTGGTCGATGTATAAATCTTTTTATTAATATCATTCAATGTCTAATTCTGGGAATGTTTGATGCAGACCTGGCAGACCCAAGCCAGACCATAATGAGCATTGACAGGTTTGGAGAGGCCGAAGTGGAGGAGATCGTGGCCCTTGGCTTCTCGAGGGAGCAGGTCAGTTACATACAATCATTCGATGTAGCGAATTTATTAGTCCAGTATATTTACCTGCAAATACCTCGAACAAGTTTATGTAGTATAGTTGTAACATCAGTCATTATAGTATGTATTACCCAATGTATTATTTGTAAAAATAACTAGTCTAAACATGTATATTTTTTACTTTGTAACAATATTGATATTGATTTGCAATTTTCAAATAACTGAAACTTTATACAGCCCAAAATATAATTTATAAAAATATATAATATATATTATATATTTCAAAATATATAATAAATTTGATTTTAAACAATTTTTTTTTGAAAATTTAATTGTTATACTAGTAATATTGATCTACGTTTAATATTTTTAAGGTTTATAAAGTCGTACGCATGCACTATTGAAATGGTACAAATTAATTCCAGGCCATCTTGGAGCTAAGGCGGTTCGACGGCGACAAAACGCAGGCCACATTGGCCCTCTTTGCTAAATCAATCAAATATTAGGATCTGTCCGATCTCTCGTTTCAATTGTTGCCGCTACGGGACTATTTGGTGTACCAAACTCCTAGCTTAAGTTTATACTCTGATGCTGTGTTCAGCATAACATATCTTGTCTTTAATTATTAATACATTAGACAGCCACTTATTGATTCGATTTCAGAAAATAATTATTAGACTTTAATATCATCGTATAATTAGTATTCGGTAATTACTTTTCGTGTAAGCTAAACTGTGTTAGTTTTAATTGCTTGAATATTTCAACAAAGGTTTTGGAAAGCTAAACCTAATATAATAAATTAATGAAAACAATAATAAGTGAGTGCATGTTAATATTATTCATGTAGGTACTTATATTTTCGCATAGAAATAGAGAGATGCACACCACAAACAAATTATACAATTGTGTGGTTTGGATAGCTACGTTTTGTAGTTAACTTGCAAAGCAGTACCTTTGGTATTATCTTTTTTTTCTGTGCTAGCAGAATGTCAGTACCCACGGGGTACTGACATTCCTTACATGCGTTACTGTGACATGGATACTTCTTTAGTTTCATCGTTTTCTTGTCTTTGTTTCATTATGTATTGTGTAAATATATTCTATAAAAATAAATTTCTTCTCTGATGTTATTTAAAAAAAATAAAGCAATCGTAAAAAATCCAAGCTAAAGTTATTTGGATGACTAGACAAATTTAAGACTTGATGATGACTTGATGATTTGACAAGTGATATAAGTAGACCGAGGTGTCAGTGCTACAGGTATAGGTAGTTATTGAACCTGTTATATGGAATATAAGTAAAAATCTGAATTTCGTGAGCACCTTTGGATTAGAAATAAGCCCTAGGCATAATCTGTGGTACTAACATGAGCTCAGATGCGAAAAAACAACGCACATTTGTAATTCTTAAGTAATTAGTACATGTACCTTTAATATTCGAACTTTTTGTAATTTTACATTTTTAATGTTATTAGATACGTGTGGAATTGATTTAGCATGTCCGGCTTCGGCAGACAATCTTTCACATTAAACTTATAATGGTAATATTTTACTTGTATGTAATAGTACTTTAAACTGAAACTGTTTCTAGCACACAGGTGCATAAACATAATAGATCAGTAAAATAAACGTATTCTTGTCTGGCACATTTTCTTTTCTCTGGCACATCGCTGTGGGGTAACATTTCAATATAATCAATTGTAATGAATTGATAAGATTTTGATTATATGTTATATATTTTGAATAAGGAAATTAAAAATTTTCTATATAAAGAAGCATTGTTTTTTTAAAATCTGTGTAACGAAACATGTCCCATACTAATATCAAATTATAATTACGTGTAATTAATTGTACATAGCAAAATATACCCAATAAATAAATAACCTTCATTATGTTTACGTGATACAGAATGAAGTCGCTTGCGCTGAATCTTATTATTTATAACAATAGATTGTGATTTAAGGTTTGTATGGATAATTCATACATATATACCATCTATTTTCATAGTACAAAACAAACAAAAGATTCAACAAGCACAAAAATGTTGTCAATTTAAATTCTAAACCTTCAAGATAAATAAAATTAATATCCTTTTACCACTTATTTTTTTATTTATTAACCACTAGATCACGGTTAAACCACAACTTGATATCTTAAAAAGATTTTCTTTATATATTAAAACTAGCAGTGCCCGCGACTTCGTCAGCGTGACTGCTATTTGCGCACGCAACGAAATCACAAAACGTATATTTTACGCCCGTTTTCGCTATATTTTTGATGCTCCGCTCCTATTCAAATATGTAAAAAGCAGCTATTTTAATATTACAAACAGACACTTGGTGTTTGTCCGGGACGTACTTCTAAACTATTGAACCGATTTAAATAAATGTTTGCTTACCGTGCAGTTTGATCCGACTTCAGAGATAGATTGTAGGTATAGGTATATCTCCATGTATACTTAGTCGCGATATTTTTAATGTTATACATATGTTTAAGACAGAGCTTGTCTTGTCTTCACTATTTACTTAAGAAAGGACAACATCTGTCGGGTTAGCTAGCGAGTTGTATAGAAAAATATATCCTTAGGATAACCCACAAAACCTAACCATATTTATCTTTTACATATAAAAATATCTATGGGTTATTTACAATACAGAAGCTATTATTCGTTACCCAATTCACTACATTACACACGTAAATTTGATGTAGCATCTTAGAAGATATCAGAAGTTTAAAAACAGGCACACCGGCTGGCGTGCCTTTAATAGCAGCCGTCAATAGACAATCATATACCGAATAAATAATCACTTCACATACCTACCCCATATTTGTTTAGGTATAGCAACATTGCATCCGTGCCGGGCCTGGACACTTGAAAAATTCATTGAAAGTCGGTTTACATTTTCAATTTAAGCAAAGCAATTATTTGCAATGTCCATTTATAGTTCACAGGGTGAAACATTTAGCCTGAGTTTTTGATTTGAGCGTCGAATGTTTCTTTTACGATCAGTTATATGTCACACAATCGAGAATAACCTTTAAAGAAAACATGTTTGTACACACAGCAACAGATCAACCTATCCAAATCTATCAAACTTTCGCAATTGATATTAATCTATAACTACGAGTCATCGATTTCAAAATTGACTGTATAAATTTTGCAAATTTGGGTAGGTTCATATGTTGCCCACCGTGCTGTATCATGAAAACTCAGCTGAAAATATTGTGTATAAAGATAAACTACAGTATTGACTAATTAGTAGTATTCACATTCCACAAAAAAGGATGATTTTGATGGAACAGGGGAATTTATATTAAATCTACGGAATTATAGGCATATCTTAAAATCCATTGGAAGGAATAATATTGTATTGTATTAATTATTTTCTTTTGGTCATATGTGGAACAAAAATGTTTACTGAGAGTTATAATTATCAAGTTTTATATTTTACATAAGGTAGACCTCATACAAAGGCTTTACAGCTAGCATATATATAAATTAGCAGTGCTTGCATTGCAGTGTTCCAGTTTGAAGGGTGAGAGAGAGTAAATTACTGGTTAATTTGACATAATATCTTCAAGTCACAAGGTTGGCAAGGCGCTGGTGATATGCTTGTGATATCACAAGCATTTACAACCTGCTGTGGTGCGTAGTATTACGTGGATTTTATGCTAGTTTGTCGACTTGGTCTAACAAAAAAAAGATATCACGTTATATAGCCAGCGTTTACAATTTATGCGCACAAAAATATGTTTGTTACAAGTTGAAATTTCTCGGCCTAAAATGTTTTAATATAAATATAAACCCTCCTTATGAAACACTATCTATTGCTGAAAACTGCATTCAAATAACCTATTTGTAATTAGTTTTTGAAAGATCTCAGCGAACTGACAGCAGAAGGGACTTCATTTTACAATATGTAATTAAGAGATTATGCTCTGTATATTAAACAATATACTAGTAAATAACTAAAGAAGCTAATACTAAAGAATATGATTCTATATCCTAAAAAAGCTTCATTTTCTTTTAATTTACCTTTGAACCTAAATTAAGTTGGATTGACTAAAAATGGACTGATCAAAATGAAATGATATTTGTTAGTTTGTTTTTTATGATTGGTTTAAGTGATTATAAGTGAAATACCATTTTTCTTTTTCATAAAAAGCGTTTTATATTGTCAATGTGTTTGAATAAATAGCTTTTAACATTCAGGTTTCGTGTTATCAATTTCAGTATTCATGTTTTTTAACAACGCAATGGTCCTATTTTTTGTTGAGATCTACCAAGGTTATATCAAACATCATTTGAATACCATATCTATTGCTTTATTAAGAAAAATAATTAACTACAGAATATTAAACGTTGGTTAACATGTTTACATCAGTTTAAGGATATTACAATACAGTATATACCTTGATGTAGGAAAACATCGAATCGGTACGACACTATTGTTATTTAGTTAAAATGTTGTCCTCAGTTTCAGGATATCAGAATACACTATGTAGATGGAGAGAAAATCTAATTCTATGACATAATTGCTATTTGGTTAATATGTTGTCATTAGTTTAAGGATATTACAATACAGTATATACCTAAATGTAGAAAAAATCTAATCGTTTTGACACTATTCCTATTAGGTTAAAATGTTTTCCTCGGTTTCAGGATATCAAAATACACTACATAGATGAAAAAAATTACGAATCGTTACAACACTATTACTATTTAGTTGACATTTTTTCATCAGCTAAAGGATATTACAATACAGTATATACCTAGATGAAGAAAAAATCGAATCATTACATCACTATTGCTAGTTGTTTAATATGTTATTATCAGTTTTAGGATATTATAATACAGTATATACCTAACTGTAGAAAAAATCTAATCACTTCGACACTATAGCTTTTAGGTTAAAATGTTGTCCTCAGTTTAAGGATATTACAGTACAGTATATATCTAGATGAGGAAAAAATCTAATCGTTACGACACTATTGCTATTTGGTTAACATGTTGACATCAGTTTAAGGATATTACAATACAGTATATACCTAGATGTAGAAAAAATCTAATCGTTACAACACTATTACTAACTACTTGGTAAACATGTTGTCTTCAGTTTAAGGATATTGAAAAACCTACACATGTATCGTATAATGGTTCCTTAAATTCTAACACCTTTCGTACCCTCCGTACACCTTCGCTACCCTTTCTAAATACCCTCGAGTGGATCCGCCGCTCAGCATGATTACAAAGTTAAAATACGTAAACGAATATGAGATAAACAACTACACACTGTATTTAAAATGGTTATTTTATAGTTCCTGGAATTTCTACTTAAACCAGTTTAAGAAGTATTCACTACTTATAAAACAAACAAGAAGCACGTAAACGTGGGATTACACATGGTTTCCCGTCAACAAACAATTTGTAATCGCACAGCCAAAATATATATAGATAGAAAATTAACTGAAGTAACACTAAAAATATATATGAGCTGATGCTGCTATCTGCACTAATTGCACTTGCACTTGTTTTAATACTCCCTCATTGTATTAATTGAAGGAACCTCAGGTTCATATGGCATTTCAACCAATTTATGCGACATCGCCGTTAGAATGTTCGCCATCCTTGAAAATCTCTGGTATGGTGTGGTTAAAGTGCCTTTATCACCCCACAAGAACTTGACTTGGAACTCTGTCTTGAAGAATTCGAGTAAAATTGGATCCAGGCATGGGCCTAGAGAAGATTTCTCTTGAATAACAGTTCGGGCATTGCGCTTGAACATTTCCACTTGGTCTGGATAAAGACGGGCGGCCTTTACGTGTGCCACTGTTGCGTTATAGTCTAATTTCACGAAGTTGACTAGACTACCGGGGAATGCGCTTTCTAACGGCGGATAGCCAGGTCCATCTTTATCTACAAACAGATATGATAATGTATAAAAAAACACTGGCTCTCAACATATTGCTCTTAGTAAACTAGATATCTTTAATTTGTAACCCAAATATACTGAATTAAATATAAGTAGCTAGATTTATTTTTATAATCTTAAAAACCTTCAGGCAATATTGATATTATAGAATATTTGAGAGTAATGTATTTTACCATATAAATGAAAAGCTAGAACAGAAGGTAAAATGTACGGCGTAGTGGTGTTCGGTGGTATTGGATTTGTCCCTTCATTCATATTCTTAAAGTAGGGCCGTAGTTTAGACTCAAACATGAATGCGTTGTCAGTGTGCTCACATCGCAATATATTCCACGAGTTAGTTAAACGTTCCACCTGAAAAAAGGAACTAATATAATGCAACTACAAGGATGTTAACGATTCATTAGCGATTGTCAAGATATTAAGCTTATCTATAGACAAATTACTTACCTGAGGCATGCAAAGTGCGAACATAATTGCAGAAAATCCGTAAAGATTTCCAAGAGCGGCTTTAGTTTCTATTGCCAATTGAATCCAATCATTCAATAAGTCCGCACGGTGTATGTCAGACTTGCAAGTTAAAATTGTCACAGCGATGAGGAAACGTAGAGTTTCGAGCCTAAATATTAAGATATAGTTAGAGGTGTATGTAGTCAACATCAACGAATCTATAGGATTGTATTTGTTTTTACCTTTCAATGAAATCCATACGCAATGCCCGACCTTGGGGAAGAAAACATATCTCCAATGCTGGTGCAGTTTTATCCACACCTTCAAGTTGAACTACGTCGTCCATAAGAAAATGCAAATCCATCTTTGCCATATGACTGGCTAGAATTCTTGGACCAGAATTTCGTAAAAGTAACTTTATCTGATGGAGTGTTTCAGTGTCTAATGGTTTCGTTTGCCCATTCGTCATTATTAATGATTGGAAATTTTCATACTCAAGTCGTGAATCCACCATGTAATTTAGGTTTTTAGCTCGCAGAAGTCGCGCCTCTGTTAGATTAAAAGATATCCGTTGCTTTAACGTCGGTGTAGCAGCATTGTCATCCGAGTCTATCCCAGATTTGTTTGGATCACTGTGGGCTGAACTTTGAGCCGAGTCTCCGGATCCATTTCCTGAATCTGACCCTGAGGCTTGATAAAGTCTTTGCAATTCCTGTCTCCTATCATCAGCCTTTTGGCCGTCATGTCTTGCTGGCTTCGCTGGAGGGCTAGTGGGCAGGCTGGCGTCCCATGTACTCGAGCCAGAACTCGATTCACCATTCAAATGTTTGCTGTGTTTGCAAGATAGACCTTGTATCACTCCATCAGCGCTAGCACTTTTACCAGGATTCAATTTTTGAATCAAGTCGTTAGGCGTTAGTGAATGAGATCGTTGTTTTTTGAAAAACACTCTGGATTGCATTCCAGGTTTTACAGCAAAATTGCTATACACGCTGTATGGATCACCGTAATCATCAGTGTCAGTAACAGGAGAAACGACAGCGGTGTTGGCTGAATTCACAGCATTAGTCAACGGTACAGTCCGGTTAACAGGATATTGAATTCTGGCGCCTGACGCAGCGGATATCGGCTTACCAGAACCAACGTACGATGTTATAAGATCAGCCACTGTATTGTAAGATTCATCTTCAAACTGATATTGAAATCTTTCGTATACTGTATCGGGATGAACTACAATCTGCAATTTTTTTTATCACTTTAGAACTGTACCATTAAACTAGAGTAGATGGAATTAAATATGTAAAAAGTACCTATTAAACTAAATAAAATAAACATAATTTACCCTCTGAATCACAAAATGGAGGTGTTGACCATTAGACCTGCAGCTGAGTACAAAGTTATTTCGCTGTGAGGAAGAATCTCGGACCAAGAATTGACGGTCCCGTTTCAGAATACTTTCAGCTGCGGTCCTGTTGATCGCCCCATGGTACCAACCATGGGATATTATCTGGTCGGATGGAAGAGCAAATTCCCATTCCAGAAGCCCAGATGACGTTAATATAAAGGTTTCCTAAAAATATTAAGTAGTGATGAGATTATTTAACTATGTAATAATAGTATATGTACTTCGACAGGGAATACAAGTACAATAAAAGGAATAAAACAAACGCAGGTACTTAACTATACTTTTTTACACCGCCTATAAGATTATGTGGTGAAAACTTACCATTTTAAATTACGTGTTATTTATTCACTGGTTATACTGGTGCAGACACAACGTTGTCTCTCCGTAACTTGAGTTATATCTGGGAACAGCAAAAGTAACCCCTCATTTGCGCACCGCTATTCAGTTCTGGGGTGGGTCGGATCAATATAAAGCTGTCGAGTCGCTTTTGGATATGTTGGCAATAATGTGAACTAAGGCGCATGCGCGTTCTGTTTTTTTATTGAAATATATTTTTTAGCATTGCAAAAGTATTAGGTACTAGCTTATGACATACTTGAAAGATGTAATCTAAGATCACAGAAATCGTTTTATCTATAGGAACATCTATATATATGAATAAAGTTAAAGCATTTGTTTGTAATTCCAAATTAACAGTTTTTCACTAAATTCATATGAAAGTATTTACGGTACTAAAACGTCTTTTATTAAATATTTTTCCCGCCTTTTGACTCTGAGTATAGTGTAGTCTCTAGTCTCTCAAATAGCTTAGCCGATTTTAACTTTACGTTGTCTAGTAGATCGCTGATGTTAAAAGAAGTATGTAATTTACGTTATTTATTATTCACTAGTATGCCCGCTACTTAATTGGTTCTCTTAGATTACTTTTGCATAGGTACAACCATTTACGCACGCAACGAAAGCTCTCAAAGACGTATATTTTTTGCCCGTATTTAAGTACTTCTTATTATATCAGTTATCTGCCAGTGAAAGTCCTATCAAAATCAGTCCAGCCGAGAAGAGAGAATACCTTAAACAAACAGACAGACAGACAAAAAAATTAAAAATATTTTTTTGGTACACGTACCGTGTATACATCCATATGCATTTAGTAAAAAGCAATGTTTATGTATCGATACATTCACAAAAATGTACCGCAGGCCGTACCTTTAGTACTTGTTAGTATAAATATAAACCAAATTCCGCGCGCTCGAATGTAAACTTATAGAAAATACTTAGAAATATTTCATGGGTATACAGGAATACTCGTTATTATTAAAAATAAGAAAATTATTTTACTATTTTACTTTTATTATTTATAAGACACCTTTTATTGGCATTTTATTGCCAGCGAAAAATGTTTACCCTTTTGTACATATACATATATATGTACAGTAGATAAGCAAAAGTATCTAGGCCTAAAGCTATATTGGCAAAAGAGGACGGACGGAGTAAGCCCGGCAGCTCCAGGGCTGCCGGTTATCGCTCGTTGGGGCAGGGACTGCACGTGTACGCCGGCGAACCCGGTATACTGCTCTATATTATAAGAGTGCATGTGCAGTGTGCTGTGTGAGTGATCGAGTTGTGCCAGTGAGGGGGCGGAGAAGGGCTGCGATTTTCGCGGTAATTTTATCGGGCAGGTCGTCTAATACGTGACGTGGACTACGATGTCGGACGTGAAAATATATAAATAACTGTTTTATCATTGCAATATTATGCTTATACATAACGAGGTTAAATACGTAATACCTACTTCTGAAAATACCAAAACGCCATTAGTCACAAACAATAAACTTTACGGAAAACAATTATTAAATTATCTAGTACAAAAACTAAATAATTACCTCCCTTTTATTTTATTTATTTATTTCTTAAACTTTATTGCGCAAATTATTACAAAATGTACAAATGGCGGCATTATCTCCCAGTCAACCATTACACGAACCAGAAAAAAATATAAATAGTGGTGCAGACAATAAATTTACAAAATAGATAAACGTTACATACAGATTTGTATAAATAAACGCAATAAATACATGTGATATCAAAAAAATATATATAAAATAACGTACATCAGTAGAGCGTTATAAATTTAGAGAGGCAGCATCAGTAAATAAAGTACGGAGAGTATATAACCTACGTCCCTTTGCATATTAAAAACCAAATCATCGAAATGAACATTAAATATAAATACAAAGAATATCACAAATCGCCCGTGTATATTATTCTTACATTTATTCTTTTTATTGGTTGCTATTATTGGTGGTTGTGAATTATATTTGCCAATATTTCGTCTGCGCCTGTTTATGAGTGTCCAATGTCGATTGCCGGTGAGCACATAAACCTATACTAGTTATTGACACACCGTTATTACGGATTTCAAAGTGTAATTTTCCTTGCTTTTTAATAATAATTAAAACCAAAAATATACCATGCCCAAAAGTCTTTATATTAATCCTTATCCAAATAAAGCTTTTCTATTTATTTAAAATTGTTTAATTATCTGTAGATATCCTATTAATTATTAAAATTAGCCATTGCATTCAAAAGATATTACGAACTTAAAAATGACATTCTGACAAAATATGCCGCACGCTTCGTTACCGGGTATGGTGTGCGTGAACTATACGGCGAACTAGGAGATGTGGGACTATTTCTAAATCTTACAAGTATAGGGACAACTAAGAATCTCTAAGAATTACATTTATTTACATTCACTTAACCCGCGAGACTCGCCTCCTCATAAACTAAAATTTTAAGTCTTATTATGCTGTTGAGAAATTAAAATGCAATAAAAATATAAAAAGTAAACAATTTTATACTAAAAACGTAATATAGTATGACAATATTCCATACGATGATACATTTGTTCCAGTTTTTAGCTTAACTGTGACTTATTTTGGCAGATACAGTAAAGAATAGTTCCCAATAAGCTATCACACACCAAAATAGAAGATTGTACAGGGTAGTTTTTCTATCCTACCATTTTGTTAGATTAGTACAGTTCTCTACGCTCGAACAGAAGATATTTCTTATTGTAAGATGTTCGATTCTGCTTGGATCGTGGGCACAAGATATTCAAGACTTATTTTATAAAGGGAAAGCTACATTATCATTAAATAATATTAGCTAATTTTTATACTTTGATTCCGATAGTGACGGGAACTACGCGTAAAACCATGATTACTTGCTAGTACAACAAAAAATAAAACATTTAATATAATCACCAATATGACTTGAGATTAATAATAAATAGTAATAGCTATGATTGAGAGTTGCTACAATTTTGAATTACAGCATAATCTGGCCGCTAATGTGATTTAGAAATAGCCAGATAGGGTTCCGAGATAGAAATAGCCAGATAGGGTTCCGAGATAGAAAAAGCCAGATAGGGTTCCGAGAGCAACAGTCCTAATCGGATTCCAAATATAATCATTGGTGTACAAAATGATCATATATATAGCCAATATATATATAGCCAATCCATATATGTTCAAAATAAATGTATAATACAATTATTGTAACCAACACGGGCCGCTACCCTGACTAATATTATCCTAACTTTATTAATTATTACTAATATTATAAATCCGAAAGTAACTTTGTCAGTCTGTCTGTCTGTTACGCAATCCAGCCTAAACTACTGAACCGATTTAAATGAAATTTGGTACACAGATAGTCTAAAGTCTTAGAAAGGACAAATAGTCCATTGAAATGTTACATTTTTTAGGCCTTATCTTGCGTTTTTTAGAAGATGCAATTTTATTCCTTTGATGAGTAGGAGAGGGGTTAGTTTAAAGCTAAAAACAAGTTTGTGGGGTCGCAAACCTAGTCGCACGGCCGCCATCTTGAAAATAGGGGTTGAATTGGTTTACATGGTATATCTCTTAAACTGTTTATTTGTTAAAAATAATTGTTAACGTTTTTCTTGCAAATTAAATTCTCTACAACTTTGGTCTTGTAATTTTTTGTTGAAGGACTATAAATAAAAAAGTTATAATCTTCAGAAATTCGAGAAAGAAAAATATATTGTTCAATGTAACTTTTTTTTAATGATTTTTACGAAAAAATTCTATCTGACCATTTTTGTAGATCGTTTATGGGGAACAACTTTGATTCGCATCATTTTTCCATTAAGTCAATAGCCAACATATAGGTTTTACAGCGCTGCGAAGTGAGTACTATTTTTCAGTACTCTTAACTATACATATATTATACGTGTGAGCTTCTAAAATTGATCTTTTGCAAATGCAAAGGAAACTGTGGAGCCATGTGTGGATGTCGAAAACCAAGACTGAAATGTTCTGCAGTGTGCTTCCATTGTTATGGATAGACTTGCAGCAACGTAATGAAACTCTCAGAATTAATAAATGAAAATGATTTAGATGATGAACCACCAACATTAACACCCCTTCCTTCTCCAGTTCTCACACTGATATTTAATTCAGAAAGCCGATCAGATGCTGAGTCGCTGCCTGGCCCATCGAAACGACTGAGGACGGAGTAGTTCTAATTCAGAAAATCACTGTGGATTATGCCTATTGGGGATACCACGTAAAAAAACGCGCCTCTAAACCCCCTCTAAACACATCAAAACAATAAAATTTCATCCTCCAAAAATCGCAACCTCAAATGTAACTTTTCAATGGCTACTTTTTCATTCGACATAAGAGCTGTAAGTGGTCGAAAGGGGGGATGAATGATTATTTTTAGGCTATTGAATTGTATATATCAATCAATAAGTATAAAATTCAAAGTTCATATAAGTTAAAGTAAAAAGGTATGGTGCCCAAAGAAACCACTGCACGCGGACGAAGTCGCGAGCACAGCTAGTAGTTTATATAAATCAACACCCGTGCTCAATATGTTGTAGGAATGCTTGTAGTTAATAAAAATAACAATTTACTAATTAAATAAGGGATACCTTTATTTTTTAAATCATAGTATAATTACTTCGTCATAACTTTGGGTATAATATTTTTTTGACATACTGAAACTAAAACAGCTCTTTGTGATGTGAGCGTGATTGTATGTGATTTCATAATGTGCATTTAGGACAACTAAAAGTCTGGTTAAAATATAATAACTCTAAGTAGGTAGGGTATACCTAAATTGCAATTTTAGGACCACAAAAAACAAAATATGAAACGACGCTTAAACGACAATGGCATGAAAAGGTTTTATTGAAAATGCTTCCGTTTACATTGTTTTATAGTTTCTGTGTAAATTGTGTTTTGGTGTATTGTGCCATTGAACACTAAATAGTGGTAATGTTAAAACGAGTTAGACGAGATACAAAATGTCGGCCGCTGTTTTGTTATCGCTTAGCTGTAATGTATTTACACATATTCTACAAATTGACTGTGACATATACGTAGAATTCAAACTGAAATCAAACAATGATCGTACACCAACCATCAACAGACCGGGAAATGAAATATGTCACCAAAACAATTTACAACAACTACCAGTTGATCATTTCCTTTCCAAACATTCCACAAAACTTTAGCCGATTATACATTTACAGTCCGAACTATGAAGGAGAGAAACAGCTTTTGGTTGTTACTAATTATTTTCAATAGTTTATTTCTTCCATTCCAATGTCATCAAAAAAGTAATATGTTTTTTATTAAATATAATTTTTAACAAATATAAATAACATAGGTTCTTAATTAATAATTTTGTATTCTAGCATTACGTAAAATTGTAAGGGCTCAATCAAAAATGATGCAAAGACCTTTTAGTGATGGCAGTAGTATTGATAGCGTGCAATGGAAGAATTCATCAACCCAGATAATTGGGGAAGAGGCTATTAGTGTTCCAGGATTCACAAAAGGGAAAACTCTTTTACACAAATCACAACGTCCAAAAATACAAACAATACTGTCAACAGCGGATATCGCAAGGATCATGACACCTTATTCAAGAAATAAATCAGCCAGAAGTGAAAATAACGATCCATTTGAATTTCGGCTACCAAAAAATCTATTTAACAATTTGACAAAGCTGCTACAAACAAAGAACGAAGAAAGTTTACTGTTTAATATTCAAAGCCCTTTGAATAATAGTGTAGCGATAACAACAGATATAAATATTGCAAATTATTATGAAGTTCCCAAACTACCGGCAAATAATAGTTTATTTTATCCATTGAGAGAAAATAAAATATATAATAGCGAGTCAAAATTAAATGATAACATTCGTGTTATACTAGCCTCAAAAGAGACAAGAAACAGCCCACTATTGCAAGGTGTATATAGAGCAAATGTTGAAGAAAGAGTAAGGCCTAAGATAGAAACAGATGTTAGTATTGTTGACAAGGCCAGTACAGGGCAAGATTCTGACGAAAAAGTTGATTTCCTGATCGAGGAAATCACCGTTAACGAAAATACTAAGTATAACGTTAGTGTAACAGAAAGACCTCATAGCTGTGCATCAATAAACGAGATACATTCAGATATCGATGCCCAAGCGAAATATTCAGATCTAGATATCCAGGTGAGCATGAAACAAATGTCAAATTTATTAATATACCTACGTACTTCAGTCCAAAGAAAATTTGTTGTAGACATCAAATTGAAAGTTTATAATTGCATCTAATATCATGATACCGAGGTTTGGCTAGTGAAACGGTCGTCATCGAAAATACGTAACCACAACGACTTCAATCAAAAGGGTGTAATAACAATAAATCATGACGTAAATAAAAACAATAGGTAGGTTTAAATTTCTACTACGCCAGTAGCACTCCGCGGTTCCCGTGAGACTAGTAGTTAACATAATTATGTAGTCTATTTTATTTCTATTTACATAAACTTTTTGCCAGTGAAATTCCCGTTAGAAACCGTCCAGCCGGTTCAAACTGACATAGATAAATTTGTAAAGTTGTTTTTATATGTAATGCTTTTTTTTAGAATTACAAAGACACTTCAATTTTATTTATATATGCCTAGATATAAATATTAAATAAATGGTCGAATATTCGATTCGATAATTACTTGATCTGCAAACTCTGTGACCATTCGATATTCAAGCTTTTCGGAGGTGTGGTGACGACTTCCGATATTATCTAGGAAGCCAAATAAAAGTGTGACGCAGTATTTCTTTTAGTTTCAAGGATACAAGCCCATCATGTCTGTCACGTGGTGGTTTTTGGTTTTGATTTAGGAGAATCCCTATTTATTGTTGAATACTTTTTATAGCCAACCTGGATGACAAAAAAACAATATTGGAATAATATATTCGACAGCCGCTATGAATCTTTAATGAGAAACCCAAAATGGCCTTCTTTAAATGTAAGTATTCACTGGTATATTCTATGCATTATTGACTTGCTGCTCAAATATAAACATATAAACATGAGTTTATTTCCCTTTCAGGTGATATTGATTCCTTGTTCGCATGTTGACTCGATTTGGAAGAAAAGTTTTGAAATTTATCACAATAATTCTGTGAGCAAAATTTTATCTAACATCGTTAAAAAGCTACAATTCTACAAGAATTTCACTTTTACGTGGAATGAGGTTTCGCATTTAAGTCATTGGTGGCAGCGAGCATCACAAAAAAGTCGTGCCGTGAGTTTTATTTAGTTTTAATCATAACAAAAAAAAAAATTGACGTATTGAGAACCACTTCCTTTTTTAAAGTCGTTTAAACGCATGTAAGTAAGTATGTTACTTAATAAAGGTAGGTTACCTATAGGTACTTGTGATGATATGACAATGAAGTAAATAAGTTAAAATATCTACTATACAAATCTAAAAGTCCATTACTATTCAAGGCACTTCGTAAATTGCTTAAAAGCGGAAGAATCGAAATAACCACCGGAGGTTGGGTCGAAAGTGATGAAGCCACATCGCACCTATACGGACTAGTGCATCAACTTATTGAAGGTTAGTTGTTTATTGTGAAGATACATAAAATATATGTATCAAGTCAAAGACCAGCATGCACAATCTGTAACTTCTATTTCGTATCGTGAGTCGCAGTATCCAGATCCCAAATTCTGTGAATTCTCGATGTTATGTGGCGCCGCATCGGTGTACGTGTAAGTGAGATAAATTAAATTCAGACATTCTTAGTATGAGAATGACTTGACTCTTAAATTCGAATGACCATGTTGTTTACCTACATGTATGAATTCAAATTTAGAATCGTTTTATAGAGAATACCTTTAGAATGTTTCGTGATTATTTTTGTAATAAATCCTAGAAAAAGAGACGCACATGTAAATTCTAATGTTAATGAATTAATTAACTATATTTCACCTACATTTACAAGTCTTTATTCGTTTTCTTTCAAAAATAAAATATAATATTCAATACTCAGTGTTTTGTAATATAAATTTGTAACATAAACTGCATTAACATATTTATTTTTACTTCTGCAGGTCATCAGTGGCTAAAGCAAAATCTCAATTACACTCCAAAAGTCGGTTGGCTTACGAACAGCGTTACCCATAGCCCCACGTTGGCCTATTTGCTGTCTGCTGGGGGAATTACGCAGTTCGTTATGACAAATATTCACTTCTCTTGGGAAAAGTTTTTTGCAGAGTTTCAGTATATTGATTTCATGTGGCTCCAATCTTGGGATGATGTAAGAGATAGTGAAATGGAACTTAATCAAATCTTAAATAAAAGTGGCTATGATCGATATCCGAAGAACTCAGTGCTCGCACATTACCTACAATTTAATTCAGATAATTTCAAAGCATGCGGTCCGGATACGCATATTTGCTTAACTGATTTGAAATTTTACAATAATAATAAATACATTGAAATTAATACGTTCAATGTGAAACAAAAAGCGGAACTATTACTTGAGCAATATTCAAAAACAGGAACATTATCTTCTCATAATGTCGTACTAGCGCCAATAGGTGGGCGATACAGGTACGAAAACCAAACAGAATTTGATTATCAATATAACAATTATCAAAAATTAGCGGACTTCATTAATATCAATAGCGAAATATACAAAGCAACTGTTCAGTTTGGAACGCCAAAAGATTACTTTAACACTATTACAAATAAAGTTAAGTCATATCCGACGATAAAAGGGGATTTTGTTAATTTTGCCGATATAAAATCAGGGGTCCCTGCTTATTGGACTGGGTTCTTCACCACTAGACCATTGCTAAAAATATTGCTGAGAAGACTCCTAACCACGTTACGTTCAACAGAAATTCTACTATCATTTGCAGTTGAGTTGAACGTTTTGTCGCGTATAAATTCAACTGAATTGTTAGAACTCCTGATTAAAACCAGAGAAACTGTGGCCCGTTTGCAAGATAGACATGTCGTCGGAGGCACTTTAAGTGTTACAGCTTTGCATTATGTATACAAAAGTATATTAGGAGCTGCTAAAGATTGCTGGCGAATCCAAGAAGTCGTTGCAAGTCTTCTGACCATAAAACCAAAAAAATTTGTTCCGTATCTCCAAAAGTTTATTTATAGACAGGGCGAATTTATATCTACAATTAATAACGTTGGCCCGGGAGATCAATTTTACGTATTTAATTCTTTAAGTCACGAAAGAACTGAAATTGTCGAATTGCCAACAAACCAACCTAATGTGAGAATACTCGACTATAATAAAAAAGAAATAACTGTTCAAATCAATCCTGTATGGTCGTATACCTCACATAACTGGATTAAGATATCTGACACGAACTATAAAATCGTTTTTGCGGTTGTCGTACCAGCTATGACTTTCGAATTGTTTAAAATTAAAGAAACATTTGATGCTACTTACAACGGAGCCACAATATACTGCCAGCGTTGCTTTATAAATAAAGGGAATAAAAAGCCGGCCCTTATTTTCAACCTACAGCCTTTAAATGTCGGTGACATACAATTAGAGAACTACAAACATAGGATAATCGTAGACGAAATGACTGGGTTCCTTAAAACGATCACTGAAAAAGAAAGAAATCTGGAACATACGGTTGTAATTGATTATGGTGCTTTTAAAAGTGCCAATGTTAATGCGGGAATGTTTCTATTCAACACTGACAAAGCACAGCCATTACACGATATTTTGTTGCATTATCGTTCAGGGTTGAAGAAGAAAGCTTCCATCATAATATCTGGCCAAGTAACAACTGAAATGACTTCAATATTCGGGCGACTGTTACAACATACGATAAAATTATTCAACCTTTTAAATGGTCCTTTATCTAACGCTATTTATATTGAAAGTAAAGTCGATTACGAAGTTTCTCCTAAAAATAGAGACACTGAGTTGTTTTTATCTATAAAAACGAACATAAATAACGGAAATCATCCAGTCATATATACCGACAATAATGGATTTCAATACACGGGACGTCTGATTAATATTAGTAGACCTATTGAATCCAATGTTTATCCTATAACGACCATGGCGTTTTTACAAGATTCTAAAAGTAGATTAACTGTAATTACTGATCATACACAAGGTGTTACTGCTCTACAAGAGGGCCAGCTAGCCTTAATAATTGACAGAAGGATATTGTTCGATGACGGTCGGGGTACTGAAGAAGGTTTAGCTGACTCCGTTGTAACCTCCCATAGACATTTTATTTTGATCGAAAATCTTATGGATTCTAATAATAAGTATCATAAATACCAAAGCAAATCAGAGTTGATATTACCCAGTTATTCTGCTATTTATCTTTCGAAGACATTGATGAATGATCTCGATATATTCATTGTCGATGATAAATACCTCGATGTGTCATACTATAAATTTATGCCATTAATTAAAAAGGCATTTCCATGTGACGTAGCAGTGATCACTTCTAGAATAATCGTCAATAAACTTTCGAAAGTCAATGCACCGAACGTCGGTTTGTTGGTACTTCATAGGCAAAGCTTTTCGTGTAACGTCAAAATTGAAGCCGTCATGCGATGTGAAGATGAGAGGAGTTTTTTGTTGGAGAAAATATATCGGACTATGAAGGGAGCTTACCAAACAAATTTAGGAGGAACATTTAATGGTGTTCCTACAACAACCCTAAATCTGATAAACTTTCCGCCTATGGAGTTAATAGTATTAAAAATCTTCTATTAACACGAAATAAAACATTATTTTAGGTTAGTGTTTTATTTACCTACTTGACAATATATTATCTATAGGAACAGGATTTACCCTATATCTTATTAATTTAAATAAAGTTGGCATTCGCCGCATTTTTGAATTTTTTTACCTAGAATAGGTATAAACTTTGTAGGCTTTAAGTTCAAGAGATCTGGCCTTCTTTCTGGTACACAAAAATGATTTATGTATATGAGCTACTACAGTTCGTCTTAATGTCGCTAGTTCTTAACCTACATCCTTTGTGCACAAAACTACAGATCAGATACAGATATGTAATGTATTGGGGTTCTTTTATATACAAAAATAAAAGCATTGGTCATCTTTATATTATTGTTGACTCCGTAATGTTTTAAAATTTGAAAAAAAAAATATAGGTATGTTTTAGTTTGCACGGATCTTTACAAAAAACCGAACACTCTAAATATCATTTTTCTCTTGTCTTGGTAAAGCTAAAGCTAGATGTACCACTAGCCACATGTCATAAAAGTCTTTAAGTAACTTTTTGATATGAGTTGGGTCACAAACGATTAATATTCGAAATGTTGTTAAAAAAATCTTTCTTTTATAAGTCATTATATAAGGTGCAAGATGTCCTAAGCCTTCCGAGGTGATTATAATTATTTGGCGTGCGCGCGCTATGCAGGCGTCGTGGCAATCACAAAGCGTAGCTCCGCCCCTTTTCATTTGAGCTAGGTACACAAGGAGGCATCGATTTTGCTAGTACTGTAAGCTACAGATCAACCTATCCAAATCTGTCAACAATGTTCAGTTAATTTTGAAATCAATCGCTCATTATTATAGATTAATATATATTCCAAAATTTTTACAGCTTTGGGTAGGTTTATCTGTTTGATCTGTGTAGTCCACAACGGATATTTTTCTATTATAAGGTCAGACATGCTATTGCATTTTAAATAAGTAAAACTGGTTACAGAACTTATTGTTTTCGTTGGTTTTACGTATAATGAAATATATTGTTTAATTTGATGGCCTTTATCTCATTCTTATTTTGACAGTTAAATATTTTAATTGAATTTTGCTCTTTAATAATAATTAAAAACGTTTTAATGTGATTTGTGCTTTACTAATCCGAAGGAGCGAATACAATAAATACATCCTTTTACTGAAAAGTCTAATTTGTTAATTGGTTGCTTCAAAAGACAAGACACCGCTTATTAGTTACTAACAATTAATTGACAATTAGGTAACATTATAACATATACAGTAGAAGTGACGCTAATAAAATTATCTATTGATTCAATAACCAGCATTTGAATAGTTCTTATCACTATTATCTTCTAAAATCGATTCATATCAACTAAGTGTGGACCTATAGAAACCAAAGTTGACAAATTATTTTTAATGGTGTAAACACTAAGTCGAATGAAGAATGAAGTGTCTCGTTCAACAGTCATTCTTCCATTACTGTAGAAAAGAAATGAAAGTTCGACGCGTGACATATTTTTTGCATATTTTGTCATAAAAATGAAACTTAAAGAATTAATATAGTGGTCAAAATATTACTAAGTTATTGTTTATATATTAGAGTTTTATTTATGATGGCATATCTATAAAGAAATATTTACAGTGTTGATAGAATGAGATACAAGGATTAAGGAATCTAGTTTGCCTTCCACTTTTTGCCCCTTTAGTTTCTACTGTCGTTGAAGGCTCCTTTACAATGGGGTTACTCATATCTAAAATCTGGAGTCTATTTGGCAATGAGGGTAAGTTATACTTTTTTTGTTGGGTTCCTAATGCCAAGTGATAAGATAAAAACACAACTTATCATTGATGAAATATTTTATTTATAGCAGCTGTTGCTTGAATATTCGGCAGCTTAGTAACTACACTAAGGAGATTTTTATTATCTAGTGTTGTTTTCCAAAGATAATGTTAGTCCTTTGAATTCATTCTAAAATATACATTTTATACTTTAGAGCATAAGCTGGTCTTGGTAGGCCTTGACAATGCTGGGAAAACAACAATCCTCTATCAACTGCTGCTTGGAGAGGCAGTGCATACCCGACCAACAATTGGCTCCAATGTTGAAGAGGTTGTGTGGCGGAATCTTCGCTTTGTTATGTGGGACCTTGGTGGCCAGCAGAGCTTGAGATCTGCTTGGAACACATACTACACTAATAGTGAGGTAAATTTTTTGTGTATTAGATTATTAAAATGAGCAAGAGCCATAATGTTCTGGACCATCATATTAACAACATTTGGTTCTTGTATTAAGTCTTTACAGATCCTTTTTTGTAATCATTGTATTTACTTGTGTAGGTTTAGTTTGCTCAACAAATGTATTATGGCGTCCTTTAATCATGTAAGGCATATAAATGACCTTCCATTTATGTGCTAGGTTAAAACTTTCTTCCTTAATTTACCAGAATTAAATAAGATTACTTTAGTCTTTGTATATTAATGTTTTTTTAATAGTAGTCTGTTTATTTGACAGGTTTCATTATAAAAATCAATGTTGTTTTGAGTAGAATGAAGTAGGATGGGGGTGGGGCAGTGTCAAGTCTTTACAGGGTTTATATATCTATTATGTACTTTAATTAGGTCATTCAACTTTTGACTGTATATCTATGGTAGTTTACAGTTTCATTTAATATTTATGACAGTGTAATAATTTGTGTTTAATAAACTCATTTTTAATGCTATATTAAATGCATTTTGTATGAGGGATGTACTAGAAAACAACCCAGCCAAGGCACTCTTTTCTCTAGTATAAAAATTAATAATTCTTTATCTTTTTACTTTCAACTTTGTTTCTAAATCCTTGAAAAGGTGCTTGAGCCATTAAAATATGATAAATAATTACTAAATGCTAGATTATAAATTTTCATATCATTGTAATCATGGCCTAGTTCTTTAGTTTGAGTTTAGTTTCCTAGACAAGTCGAGTCAACTTTCTGAAATACCTGAAAAACCATGTTTAAATTATATTTTTTAAAAAGTGTATATTCATTCATTTGATGAATCTGAATAGATCTTAAATAGAAATTAATGCTACATAGCCCTCCCTTTCTACCATATACTTCTCATATGTTGATGTGTTTCTGTTAGAACTTCTTGCATTAAGTTCTATATCTTGAATAGGTAATAATTTAATTTAATTATTTAGATTCAAAGCTGGCGAGATTAATTTACAAGAATGTGTTTACAAGTGCTTAATAAAAATGGCAAGTACATTTTTTTCATTGTTTATATGATGAAACTACCTAAATCCAGTGTAATTTCTCATTTCTGCCAATGGCAATGTTAGTTTAGCCACAGGCAAATAGTTACTACTGGTTTAAACATCTCAAAAGAACTTTTCTATCACTAATGCTGAATCATGAAGATAATACAAATAACAATAATAATTTACTCTTTATTTTGCACCAATATAAATAAAATAGGTGTCTGTTTATGAGTAATATTTAATAGACGACATTTAAAAATAGACATATGAAATGCTAATACTTAACAAAAATGATCTTTTAAAGTTTTTACTGTCTGTCTGCCTGTCTGAGGTATACTGGTGGATAGCTTATGTCTTAAAGTGTAACATACTTTTATTATTTGTATAATCTGACGGGAACGGGAACACGGCGGAGGAGACCTCGATGCCCTGCTAATTACACTACTATTTCTTTATCATTTCCATACTAACATTTTATGTGTGTAATATATCAATATTAAATAATGTACTAAACGCAAAATGCAGTTGAGGAGCGAATATTATAATCGTCCCCTCCTGTCTTCTATATCCTGCTAGTATCAATCAATGTGTGACTATTACTATAAACAACAGACCTACCTCAGTTTATCTTTAAAGGTTATCAAATATTCTCTGCAAATGTATTCAGTCTGTTTTGTCTATTGATACTATGGTATATGTTGGTCATGTTAACGAATTTCTGAATCCTTAGAGTTTTAGTTTAACTTATTCTAGGAGGTATTTTCTTTATAGCAGCGAAATAAAACGTAAAAATCAATCCGAAATAGCGTAGCCTAAATGCATCAGCGCGAGCATAAGCAACAGTAAACTACTACGCATTGCGATTGCCACCACGATGAATTCAAAAAATTTGCTAATATGTAATTTTCTTATGGACCTTGGTACGATCCCAGGGCTGGAATAGTTATGAATGTATTTTTTATTAACATGAGCTTCAATATCGCTGAATAAGGCCTAATTGTTGTATAACTGATTATTTATGTAAATGTATTATTGAGTAACACATAAGGTATTGCACATGTCAAATTCAATGCTCGCGTGCGTAGCGACTGGTATGTAGCGAGATGCAAGCTTAAGTGCTGGTTTGGTAATTAATTGGCATCTTTAATTATTGTTTCCGCAGTTTGTGATCATGGTAATCGATTCGACGGACCGACAGCGTCTTAGTATAAGTCGTGAGGAGTTACATCGGATGCTCACACACGAGGAGTTGAATCGAGCGTGCCTTCTCGTTTTCGCCAATAAACAAGTAAGATTCATATTCTTTGTATAATAATCTGGATTTGGTTGTCTTAGTTACTTTTGTAAACTTCTGATTATAATAAAAAAATATATAAATGTTCATATTTCATCGTGTACCAAGTACAGTATTAACTGTAAATGTAACACTAGGGTAATTACGACCGCCAAAATATTGATGTAAACGAGAACATACGTAACTGTTTGTTTGAATAATTCATCGTTCTTGTACTGCAGTTTCTATGTCAAATACCTTTACGATTTACGGTTGAGCCCATTGTGTTACCCATTGCAGGTTCTAGATAGATAGGTTCTTTATCCCGAAAAGTATTGTTTTCAAACACTGGGTAAAAGACCTTTAACTATAAATAGAGTATTTTGACAAATAGGTACATACATTTGTAATATTAAATCATGAATTGGTCATTATTGTATATATTATAGCGACTTATACTATAATTAAAGAAACGGTCAGTGATTAATCAATACTTACAGCGTAGGTATGTATAATTATAGTAGGATAATGGAGGCCCAATGAGTCAGGTATTCAAATTTTCCTGTAGTTTTGTGGAAAAGGGAGGAATGCCCAGTAAAAAGAACTGTCCTAATTTGATTTGTAGAATTAATGGAAGCAGTCGATTGATATGAAAAACGTTCTATGAATTAACTATTGTAGCAATATATATATATATATATATATATATATATATATATATATATATATATATATATATATATATATATATGTATACACGTTTACTCACACGTTACATGGCCGCAGCTTAACGTGTCACTTTTTGAGACAACTGCTATTAGTATTCGTCCCTTTCCTGTCACACAGTTGCTCCCTCGCCGCTGATGTGCAATTATTTCGAGCAGATAAAGATAAATGCTGGGTTAGAAAATATCAAGACGATAATGTTCATTCAAAAATATCCTTTAAGATACTTTTTATATTAATAAAAAATTTCCTTTTGTTTAATTTGCTACTTAGTCGCTAACTCTGTAATTTCAAAATGCATTTAAACTCAACACTTGGACATTAATTAGAATCAGCTCTTTAACTTTTTAATTTGATTTTTTTTTGTAATGCTCGCGGACAAAAGTTGTTAAAGACAATATTATAGTAAATAATTTAATTTTAAAACATTCAAACACATTTAATGCTTATAGGCACATAACATTGTATGATTTTACACAAATACACAGATTAAAACTTTCTTCGCTATTTATCAATAGTCTGGCAATCGAGTTAGAAAAAGCTTACGTCGTCTTAATATTAAATTAGGATACAGCTTCTTAATTTAAGAAGAATTCATTTAGCAAATGTTTATATTAGTTGCACATTACTCTGCAATATCAATTCAAGGTTAGCGTAGATTACTTTTGTCGCGATTGTTCACATACCACGACACATGTATATTATTGTATTTAAATTTCCATATTTACCAAGAACATTAACACTCAATCCTGTTATGTGCCTGCGTATTACTGCTACACTTGTGTAAATTTTTGTTGAGGTCATCGCTTATCCAATAAGAAGAAAACACAAGACGCGACCTCCAACAATTATATCGGAATACTAAATAGAGTATCGTCTGAATTTCGTTCATACATCGTTCAACTTTCCACAAAGAAAGTGATCCAAGATCTAAACTTGTATAATGTACTTGTACTTAAAGTACTGCGGAACAATTAACTGTCATTGATTGACCATGTCTATGTTGCTTACTGCTTTCAATTCGCCACTTATATTGCAATTTGCGTCAAGCTTAACGAATCAATATTCATGTTTTCTATCGAATCAGGGCCGCTCGGAGCATTTATGTTAATTGTATTAAGGAATTACCTTACGCGTATCTTTTAATGTTCGTTTCAGGGCCTTTAAAGATTATTTAAGTGCGCTCTTGCGTCTTTATTATGTCATATATATATTTTTTGGTAAAGAAAGGAATATTTTTCAGGTCAGTCTGCTTAAATATGTATCTGTTCTTTATACTTATATCTATACTCAAACAATTAAATTTTACGTAAAAGTAGCCGTATGTTTTCCCTGGAAGATTGGGTAAATGATTTAGAAATGAGCTTTACCCGACTTTCAAAATCGAAGATCTAGGACGAATGTTGCTTTGTTTTTTATTTGATATCTTATCGAGAACCGATGCCAACGCATTTGCGTTGACTTAGCAAGTTTCCTTCTTACTTTGCCTTATAACCAATGATAGCTTTTCGAGATAAGAGAATTAAAACATTAATCACACTAAATTTATGACTGCGGACGTGCGTCCGTCTGTCTGTTTAAACAGTTCATGCTAATCAGGAACGTATATTTCAAATTACAGGACGTGAAGGGGTCTATGACAGCTGCTGAAATATCAGAACAGTTGGATTTAACCTCGATCAAGCAGCACCCTTGGCACATACAGGCCTGTTGTGCGCTCACCGGAGAAGGGTTTGTATCCTATTAAAACCTACATATAATTTTTTTAGTCGTGTAATAATATCATTATACTAAAACTATAATACTAAATCTAATTTTAAATTCTAATCTAATTACATCCCTAGAATGAAATTTACAATTTACAATTTTCCGTCTATTTGTTACCCTTCCAGTGAGTAGTGAAATTAAACCCTAGAGATCCTAGTATTGATCCCGGTGGTCGCAATGGGACGCGATATTAAGCGAAGTCCGCGCGTTACGAATACTAGTTAATATGTTTAAAATCACTAAGGGTGGATTCATACTTCATCCAAGAAGCGAGTGTCTCAATTGAATGACAATTATCTAAAACATAGGCAAGATATTTATCGGCTGTGACGACCAAAGAGGACGTGTTTAAGATAAATTATTTCAAAGGTTACTTTAGTAGGTCACTGTGCCAAGTATCTCATTACTTCGCACATTATTTTTTGTAAAGCGGCATTAACAAATTTTATGTTTAAAATTTCTTGTGCGTTTTCACTTTTTGTATTTGGGAAAAAACTAATCGCAGAAAAAGAATTTCGTGTTTCGATAATTTCTACTAAACAAATTACATAGGACAACCGTAAAGGATTACAAGGCTTCATGAGTCACAACTTGTTCGTAATACCTAGTATGTTTTTCTAATTTTAATAACCCTAAATAAGTTTTATTGTTAACACTTGACTTGGTGTCACGGTTATCCTGAAGAACAGTGTTTTGCTCTTTGAATATACCAATATGATTCACATGGTCTCACTTATAATGTTTGTTTCCGATTGAATTATAATTTATTTTTTTTTAAATTAGTATTAATTTCCGAAAAGATAATATCCGTATTTGTTATTTTCTTTGTGATATGTCATGTGACTTAGATATTACGTTTGAATTTATGATGCAAATACATGTATATCTTGTTACTTTATCAAACATTGTGAAATCGTATTAACAAATTTAGGGAGGCCATTAGAGTTACTAAAGACTTTCTGCTTATTAACACACATCAGCGTGGCAATGTGTCCTACACTGTAGGTAGGGGGAGTTTTTAATAAATACGTTTATTTTTATAGGAGAACAATGGTCCTACGAATGTGTTTTTTATTTACCTTTGACCGCATATTCATTCTATATATATATATATGTTACTGGCCAAACCGAACTAGATTCCGAATCCGAAGTAGGAACTAGTTCTTCGTATACGCGATAGAATTAACTAGTTTAGCCTAGGCAAAACTAAGATGTTCTAAGCCCGATAGGTTAAACCAGTTTACCCCTGGGCTAAACTAATTGATCCTGAGATCGACAATTAAAGCTAGTCTTAGATAAAACTAGTTAGCTAGTTTTTTATACTTAAATCTAGTTTTCAATGTATGCCTTTGTTAATACTAGATTCATCATCTTATGCCAATGGAAGTCCACTGTTGGACATAGGCCTCCCCTAAAAAGAAGGAATTTTACCCATTATTTACCCAGAAAGAAGCCTTGTATTGATCCCGAACGCGCACTTCTGGAAAGTGCGCGTTCGAAAAGCTTGTCCGGAATAACATCCCGGTTTTGATGACCTGATGAGGAGATATATGTATACTCCATCCCAGAAGCGAGTGTCTCAAATTAATAACAGAGTAAATTTAACTAAGATTCAACTAATACTCAAATCGAATATCAGCCTGAACTAGTTCTTATTAGACAAAACAGTTGTAATATTTCAACTGCTGCAATTTATAATTTGTTGGTTATCGCAGCCTAATCTAACCACCATTTCGTTTCTGTTGACCTAGTTTATCCAAGTGTCCGTATTTATATCAGGATCAACTAGTTTGGCCTAGGCTTAACTGGTTTATTCCATCGGGCTTAGACAAAACTAGTTTGTCCTAAATTTGACCAGTATCATATATAAATGAGCAAGTTCCCAAAGACGCACGCACATATTTTTAAAACATGAAATTTATGTAGCCCTCCTAAGGGTTTTTAAAATAACTAAAGGTATGAAATACGAATTGTTAATTTGTATGGAAAAATGTTTTAATTCTTAACGATTTTGGTAAAACTTGAGATTCATGTTTTAAAAAACATTTAATTGGATACCTGTTCTATGTTTTTTTGAAAATTCCTCTCAAGGTGCAAAATAGGAGTTGAAAGTTAATACTGAAAATACTTAAAACCTGCCCCAATATCTGTTTACTTTTGTTACTCTTTGTCCCTGCATTTTTCTGTAATATCTTCGTAAATATTCATTTAATTTACATGCTGTAAATAGTGGTCTATTTAAAATGCAATGTATTTACGGTACGTATTTGGATAAGAATTATGCTTAAATAAGGCATAATTTCTCGTAAAAAGTAGAAGATAAAAAAATATATTGTGGGTTGTCTTGTAAGAGATAGACATTAACCATTGCAGATTTTTTGTAGACGTTTTTAAGGTGTTTAGCCAGCGTTCGCTGCTGGCGTAAAAATATGTGTTTATTTACGTCATACATACATACATCACGCCTGTGTCCCATCGGGGCAGGCAGAGACTATGGATCTCCACTTGTTACCTTGATGTCTTGGCATACCTCTCTCGCTTCCCTTACTCGCATTACTCCTTCCATTCACGTTCGTTTATTCTTGGTACTTCTGACTTGGTGTTTCTTTAATACCTATTCTAGCTGGTTAGGATATGTTCGCTTAAGCCGTCCTAAACCAACTCTTCCATTCACTTACGCTCTACATGTTTGTGCAGTCATTCTACTTTCATCCATCCTTTCTACATGTCCAAACCCTTACATTCCTTCCTCTATTGTTGTGTACTTCGAAGTGCTCTCATTTCAATAGCATTTATTCTACTCGCGAGTTCTTATGCTATACCCAACATTTACTACCATAGGTCAGTGTTGGAACCTACATAACTCGTATGTATCAGTAGTGCCCTTTTGTCACATTTTGGCTGCCCATAAAAGCATGCAAGGCTCTATTTCCAGCTTTCACTGTCGGTTCAATAGCTTCTTCCTACTACCCAACACTCGTAAAAACACGTGATATATGTATTGTACAAAATCTTTAAAATTATTAGTGATTATCTACTATATTATACATGAATTAGGCTTACATATGAAATCGGCAATAAAAGAAGGTAATGAATATAAATCATTTTATGGTAAATATATATTTAATGAATCAAAATATGCACCGTTGTTATCTATGCACTTTTGACGTCTCATAGTAGTTCATCGCGAATCAATATACTCTTTAAAGGCGGTTTAGACTGTCGCATCAGAGTTGATTTTTTTTCCGTGTAAGAAGTTGTCCAAATTCTGGTAAAAAATAATTATCTGTTGGAGCAAACTCCAAGGAGTACGGTGGATACCATTCAGAGATTCCAAATGTAGCTCATCTAACTTAGTGAGCTTGTTGTGCAGTGTGTGGTCTTCCGTTGTCGTGAAGCAGCAGATTTAGACAGTTGTAGTGAAGGACACCGGCGCTCGTCCGTTTTCGCATTGGACAGAATTTGTCTGGGTCAGCCGTTGCGACGAGCGCTTCCTTAAAATCCTTTAATTATTATGTCGGTTAATTAAAGAAACACAGCAGTCGCTTATTCACTCAATTCATGGGGTACCCATTGTTCAAGTTTTATTTATTTATCCCTATTTACTTCAAGTGGATTTATACAGTTTTGTCACTTATCCCGAAGCCTGCAACTCTCTGGTGTGGTTTGTGTCTCCGGCCGTCCACGGGTTTGGTTCTGAAGGTCGAACTTCTAGAACGAAAAACGTAGAAACCTATAATGCACCGTACTGTCTTTTGCGACACATTAATCCTTCGAGCTGCAGCACTGGTGCCAGGGTAGAACTCGTACTTGTTAATATACCGATGTGCGGTAATAAGCGAGGTCAAGAAAAAGAGGAATGTCTGTTTTCACAACTCTAATGTACCCGCTAGATGAATTTACAAGTTTATATTTGTAATTCTTAACCAAATAGGAGATATTTCAGATCAAATTGGCCAGTGCGACAAAACACTACTTTCATATGTACCTAATATAATACATATAAACGTTTCTCTTGAATCACTCTATCCATTAAAAAAACTAAATTAAAATCCGTTGCGTAGTTCTAAAGATCTAAACATACATACGGACAGACAAACAGCGAATGGGGCTTTGTTTTATACTATGTAGAGATAACAAAATGTTCTTGACAATGTGATAAATTAATCACTTTATATTATTAAAAATTATGCTAGTTAATGTTATTAATTCTGTATTAAAAAGAATCATTTGAAATAATACAGTCAACAATTATTTCAACTGTATGTATTATTCTTCATCGTGGTCGCAGTTTTAACATAGCTGTCACTTCATTTCAGTTGACCCTTCACATATTATATTGTGAAATAATGTTTTGGCATTGTAATTAATTCTGTGTCATTTACCACTGTTTATATCGAGTAATTAATAATGTATTAATAACTAGCTGTGCCCGTGACTTCGTCCGCGTGAAATAGTTTTTATTGGTACGAAACCTCGTTACCTTAACTTATATAAACTTTGAATGTGATGTTTATTTCTATCGAATCAATGCCTGAAAATAAGTTTCAAGTTTCTAGCTCTAAAAATAGCGATACTTCCATACAACTTTTCATCCCTCTTTTCGACCTCTTACAACCCTTATTTCAAATTAAAAAATAGCCTATGTCCTTTCTCAGGGTCTAAAGATTGTCTGTGCCAAATTTAATAAAAATCGGTTGAGAGGTTTAAGCGGGAAAGCGTAACAAACAGACAGAGTTACTTTCGCATTTATAATACTAGTAGTGATGGTTGGATAGTTTATATAATATCCGGATTTATTACTTTAGCTGTAAATTATGTTCCAGCACACATTATAATTTTTGTTGAATAGATATATATATATGCACATATATATAATTATTATAAAAATTAATTAAGACATTTTTATGTGCTAAGTAATTTAAAAAACAATTTTTTATTGGATAGTGGATAGTTTTTAACAGTTCATTAATGTTTCCCTACATCCATTATGTTGCATTGCAGTAAATTATTATTTTACTGTAGCCGCCCGCACGCATATTCATTCTTTATTAATAATTATAACCAGTCGAAACTAAATTATCTAATAATAATATACAACATTACAATCTATCGTTTCTTTTTTTATGTTACTAACGTGGTACACGATAAGATAAAATAAGATATATATTAATTTGAAATAATCACCATCCTCTTATTTTCAGATTGCATTTAGGATTAGAATGGATCGCGAGCAGGATAAAGAAGAAATGATTCCGGCTGGAAAATCTCACCATTATGTTTAAGATGAATAATAATTTAATGAATAGATGATATACTTACCTGATAGATATTGTTGACATTGAATTAGATCAATACTGATATATTTTTAATAAATGACTAATGTAAATGCAAATTAACATATTCTAAAATGAACAGATTTTACGACAGTTTACTAAATGGGTTATATGAATAAAATATGTTTCTCTAATGTTTATCTATTTATTTAAACTACTCCTGTTTTATTAAACAAAAATTGTACACAATTTAGCCCGTATTGAATAACATGACGAGAACAACCAAATATCAACACAACCGAATTAAGTGAGTACTTGATACACAACGCAAGTTAAAAAAATTGTACTTAAGATAATCAAATAGTAGTTATATTAAATGTGTGTTTTAAAATAATCAAACTTATGGAATACATAAATAGCGCCAAAATCAATAAATGTATGTTTAAATTGTATTGAGATTCTTTAGACGTATACACACTGCCGGGAGTCGTCTAGTTGTTAGTATTGATAGTAGTAATGTTCATATTATCCTAAAATTGATGCAAAATTCAAGAGTGTAACATTGAATGTGGAACTGACTTAGATATATATTATAATCGCACACACATGTGCTCATTATTACTACGTAGGTTATGTAACATTTAGTGTTTATTCAGTGGTATGTTGGTTTCTTAATTCTATTTGCATTTTACACAAACATAAAAACTAGGGCAACATTTATTTACATACATTTTCTATACAAATAAAGAGTAATCAGAAAATAATAGCTCTTAAATAAAAATAATAATATAGATATAAAGATGCGTAGGGATAAATCACAAAATAAAATTGTATCACAATAGTTAAAAATATATCATTTCCGATGTACATAACTTCAAAAGTGACGATATGTAAACACAACTTTAAAATCAGCATTCTCGGCTCAGATCATTTCAAAAATACTCAATTCGTTAATAAGTGGGCTTATTTTAATATTATTCAAAAAGGCCATGGGCAAACTAATCTACCGCGGAATGACAGTTGGGGCTTGTTATGGAACCAAAACCTACACCGACCCACTGCTATACATCAAGTGCAAGGAATATAAAATACACTATTATTATATCATACTGGTTATCAGTTACAGTAAACATTTAAATACTAACCAAACTAATATGCATTGTATACAATAACATTGTAAAATAGGTCAATTGAAGTATAATTTTATTTTTTTTCATTAATTAGCTGTGTCAGTTCGCGAGACCTTCAGATAGGCTTTTCAGGAGCTACTAAAAACACATATAGCCCTCCTTTTGTTAGAAATTCAGACTTAAACAGTCAAAATGACCTTATAAATTTTCACTTCAATTCTCTAATTAAACGACCAGTTAGCCAATAGGCAGATTAATACGTTTAAAAGGAGAGTACATTGGTGGTGATACATTGACTCTTACACTATCTACAATATATCTACGAAAACATCCAAAATTAAAATAATAAGTAATAATACCGACTTAAGGTATCACGGGAAAACATCTGCTATAACGTTTAACGCAAAATTATGTTATTACAAGAAATTAAAATAGAATAATGAAGACAAAAATGAGTAGTCAATTGTAGGACGTTCCTTTCAACTGGCGAAGTGTCATGATATAAAATAAATCTCATATATAGGTAAGAAATAAAATTAAAGGATTTTTTTACCAGCAGTATTACTTATTATTCGGTTCAGGTAATATAATTTGGTCCTGAGGTAGATTATCTAGGTTACACTATTGTGTCTAGATACCATTAATTAGGGAGTTAACATTAAATAAGTAGATTTATAATATAACTGTAAATAAAATTTGAGGCAAACATTGAGAATTCTAACTACTTGGTAAGGTGTAATATGACTAAAAATTTAAAGCTACACTAGCTTATAAGTGCCCGGACCACACTTCTCAAAAATTGTTTATAATAATCATCAAAGTCCAAAGCACGTTCAGGCAATTTGTTCTCTAAGAAATTTTATAAAGATACATCCAAATGGATACAATTACTTACTACTAACAGTCTTTAAAACCGGATCTTGTAGGTTTTCACCTCCATAGGATCCAGTTTTATATCATACAATCCCGAGAGCGACTTGAACTTTTTCAAGCCAGTTAAACTTACCGAAGTTAAATTTCGCATGTTTAGGCCATTGAACCTAGTCTTGGACGTAAACAGGCCCGATTTTTTTGTCATTTCACCGACGGAACAACTGTATCCGGGCTTCTGGAGTACCATGTAGCATTTGGAACTCGGGAACTGCTCTAGGTCGTCGTCAGTCAAGGTTCGCAGCGTCATTAAATGCACACCAGGCGGGAAGTTCTGTACGAACCCTTGATAAGCCTTTACATCTACTTCTCCCACCTCGCTTGTGTCAACCAGGTAAGTGTTGACCGGGTAATTGAGCGTGCGGCTCAGATAGTCGGCGGCCTGTGACGGCAGCTCGTAGCGAGCATCTTTTTCATACGGACTGAAGTGCCGTTCCTTTATGTGAACGAATCCTCTATCGCTTGTGTCACGTTTTGTTCTTTCCATTCCATTCATAGACTCAAGTAGAATCCAGTTTTGGAATGTGGTTGGTTTGTTATCCACGACGCCTTCGCCGATTCCTCTAAAGTCATCGTAGAGAGTGCGACGGTCGAGCATCACCTCTAGACGGCCCGGCTCGAATGCGGCAGATCCCTGCGCGTGGTTTGTCACAAGAGTCAGCCGATTCTCTTCGTCCTGAAGCCAGGCCATCGTTGTGATCGGATAATAGTTAGCCTCTATACCCAGTTTCTCTATCTTAACTCTCTTCTGATACTGGAATCCATTCTGGTCAGTATAATATTCGGGTATATCGCCGTTTTGAATATCAGTCTGTATTCTCATAAATAGTTCCGTCTCTCTGTTTTTGGGGGGACTTTGGAAATCCACAACATTTTCAACGAAAACACCTCGCGAGAGAGCGGGGTCGTCGACATTGAATATCCTAACAGTGTGCACTAAAAATGGCAAGTAATATGTTCTGATTTCGGTGGAAACAGGACCTGAAATTATTATTATATTGTCGTCCTGAGCATTATCCCAGTTTGCGTATGGCAGCAATACGTTCTTTTCTGGTGCGTCATAATCCGGCATAAACAAATAAGCTCCCGAGTGCCTCTGTGCACTCTGGTAGGCACCGAATTGCATTTCGACTACGTTGCGTTTCCTTATATCTTTTCTGTATATTTGTCTCATAAAACCGGTGTTTCTATTTATTAATAATGTCAATACAGCATTTTCTAGTTGAATATCGCCTGCCATCATTTTCTTGGTAGTAAAAAGTTTTTCTGACTCTGGTTTTTCGCTTTCGTAACAGTTATTGCAAAATACTTCGCAATGGTGAGTCTTATTTATGTGCTCTTCGATATTAAACAAAACTGAAGTTAACGGCGGTAAGGTGACTACGAAAGTAATTTCGAAGTTAGTTTCACTTATGCTCCGTTTTCCATCATCTTTTATATCGATTTTAGGGGAAATTTGATACGGAACATGTTTCCGTAGACGGTTATCGTAAACTCGTACGTTAGTCGAATTGCTCTCGACCGTCATCACTTCAGTACGTGGTTCAGCCAATGGATTGAAGAGGACAACTTTTTTCTTATCGATATAAGACACCTGGAGTTTTTTGAATGGTTTGCCGTACGTTTCCCATTCAGATTCACTCTGCAAAATGTTCTGTGTGTGAAGATTTTCGTTGGGTATCATAATAGCGGTTAAAGCAGCCTCTTGAAGTCGAACACAGTGATGGATGCTGGTGAAGATCTTGGTCCCGTAGTCGTACATGACATTCGCTTTGGATGTGCCTGTTATGGCATCATGATGCTGGAAGAGACCGAGATTCCTTCGTGCAGTTATTAATTGCTCATAAGCTTTCTCCAGTTTCTTTTCAGAAGCACTAAGTCTGTTAGTATTTGATTGTCTAATATAGTTAAACACCAAAGAGAACAGAATTTCAGACGTTCTGAGTTGATGTTCGAATTGTCGAGCAAGGATTTTAAGATAAGGTCGCGTTGTATAGTAACCAGACCAATACGCGGGTTTTCCTTCACTAAATATGTCGGAGTAAACAAAGAAATCGCCTTTCAGCGTTGGAATGTTAGCCTGTCGTTCTTTCATGGCGTTGAAATAGTCAAGGGGTGTGCCAAATTCAACTTCTGCATTGAACAAGTCTTTGTGACTGTTGATATAATTAAACATTTTCATATAGTTGACATACTGGGCGTCAAACTCTATCTCGAACTCGTATCTAAAATCATCTCCAAGCGGTACAAGAACAACGTTGTGTTGGGTCAGTGAACCGATGCGTTCATATTCTTCTATGAGCGTTTTAGATTTTGTGTGAAGGTTATGTTCGTTGATATCTTCATGTTTCGCAGTATATTCAGAGTACTCGCCAGGAATTTTTCTGAAATCGTAGCTTAGGCATACGGACGGATGGGGTCCGCATGTACTCTTAATAGAATAAATGTCAAACGGCAAGTTATGGACCACGAGAGACGGCTTCTTAGTGGACCAGCCCGGTATCCAAAAGAACTCCTCGATCTGTCTCTGTGCCAGCCATTGCTTCCATGCGTAGTGGATCCGCTGAATGATGGTTCCTTCGAGGCCGCTTTTGTCTAGTAAGTAAGGCACAGTAGGCCCGTGACCAAAAGGATCGATTGACCACCCAGTCTTTGGCGCTATGCCGAGATGACTCTTCACCCAGTTATGACCTGGAAATATTATTTCGAAAATATAGTTACAATAATTTGTGCACACAATATAATATTTAAAAAAAATATAAATAAAGCGTCGTGAAAAGTATTACCTTCAATAAATTGATCAATAAGCGCATAGATATGTGTGCAAGCTTCATCAGGCATTACCCAGCCACCAGTAGTAATCTCGAGCCGACCTTCCTTGATTAGCTTCTTTAGAGCCTAAAATTATAGTATGTTATGGTGGGTATATTATATTGTTATACTAACAAGACCAAACTATTGTGCTTGAGAGGTAAGAGTGATACCTTTTGCTTGACGGGGTGCGATCGCTCCCACCATGCGTTCAGGAAGGATATTTCCGTCCAGATGAAAGTCATGTTCGGGTGTTGGTGTAGTTTTTGCACCATATTGTTGATGATGTTCTTAGTCTTCCACTCGAAGTACTGTTCGAAAGTCTTTAACCAGCCAGGGTCGTTATGCGAGTGTGGTACAACGATCACCTGTAACAGCACGAGTGGAAATATACATTACTGACAATACGCGCCTTCAACTCTATGGAAAAATTGCTCTTTTCGAAAAGAGAGAATTGAATTTTTAAAGCTAGTTTTATCCAAAATAGTTAACAGGTATTCGAATAAATATATTATAACACTGTACTTTAATTATGAAAAATGTGAGATGATTGCAAAATTACGCCTCTCAAAGAATTTCAAACCTCCGAACCACTTCAATCAGGAGATATATTTCAGGTGAAATGACTACACATAAGTGAAGAGTTTTTTTCACTTTGGAGTTGATACAACCGGGTGAACAAAGGCTCCTCTTGTTTGATTTGTTGGAATCACCAACGTTAAGAATCCTCGGATATCTCAAATTATCAAAATATTAATATTAAGTTTAATTAGGTGTACAAGATACGAAAAAAAGCGTTAATTAATCTATGTAATATTTTCTTCTTGTTTGGTAAGCGAATGTTGTCGAACAATCTACGACCCTTGGACCACGTGGCAGCGAAGTAGTAGCTAGTAAATGTAACGCGACGTATCGAGTCCCGAGTCCGAGAATCACGAAAAAAGACTAGTAAGAATAAATCTACAATGCGATTCGTGGGTTAGAAAGACGTTAAACATTCGTCAATGATGGCATGCTCGCATGCTCAGGTGATGTAGCACTTTCCACTTAACTCTCTAATTAGAGCGCAACTGAATTTGCAAGTATGAGTCGAGATATAAATCTGTCTTAGTAAAAAATGTAAACACATCAAAGACGGAATTACCAACATTGTCATTCTATTATTATGCCGTATTAAAATCATAGAAAATAATTTCAGAGCCGATAATACGAGAGTATGGCAGGCGATCTATTTACAAAAATCTACTGCAACTCTATCTGTAAGAAAGTGAATAAAAACTAAGGATGAACGGTTTGACAGATTTGGCTATTCTTGTTTTTGTTGGGTTTGTGATTGTTAGGACAAAACAGATATTGACGACGGAATGCAATAAAACAACAGTCCCCAGACTTGCTGCGGTACATATAACCAGACAGTAAATATATATATATACATTAATTTAAGAAATTATAATAAGATTTAAATACGAATATTAAGGGTTTACAATACATTAAAGATATGCAGGTATTGCAGGTATAACATAAAAAAACAACTTTCGCTTGCAGATCAGTTCTAGCATGTAAACAAGTGAATACATGATAGATGGCGCCCCAAATAACTTTGCTGCATTTCCTCGGTCTAGTGCACATCGTATTCGAGAGACGGCGCGACTACACCTGAACCCTAAACTTCCGCAGAATTTAGTTACGCCGGTATTCTGTTGAAGTATTTAATACTCAAGTGTTTTATTGTCCATCGTTGTCGAACGAATGAATAAGATATCAAAGAGAATAATAATAATAATAATAACTTTATTCAACAACAAAAGGTAACTTAAACTAAAATACATTTTGATACTTAGGTACCTAAACAAGGTCTAGCCTGTTCTTATAGGCACCTTGGATGATAATAAGTCTGTGAATACACGCGTACAATATTTCAAATAGTAATCATGCGTAATTCGACTATTATTGACACCATCGATTTCGGAAAATTGCAGCTAATTGCTACATTTTACGCGATATAATTAAAATATACTTTATTAATTAATGAAAGTTAGCGAAGAGGTAGACGCGCACCGAACATGAGAACTTTATTGAAACACTCAGGAAAAAGTTTAGACGGCAACTATCGAATATGACTATATATTTTTACCAAACGAGGAAAATATCTTTAATTTTAGATTATAATCGAATTTTAATTAATTATTTTATTCGGAGAAAGACTTTATTTTAAGGTATCTATTAAATATATGTTGTCGTACATTCTCCACTAGTTATACACTTCATTAAGATCAACTTTGAACTTTCACAGTAGATAACAAAGATGATAATATTTATCATGCACTGGAAAAATAAAATGTATTTACAAATAAGACATGCTTGATTTTTAATAAAGGTATAAAACGTTTGCGCGTCGATTTCCAGTTCCTCATCGATTGTCAATGGGCGACATCCGTAAGAAAATCCCTTATGTTGTTTTCGAGTATATTGCAAACGTATACACATAAAAACACTCTACAGCGAACTTTACTTTATAACAAATAAGTAGATACATAATTTGCACTCCTAGATGAAAACTGCAACAACTCGAAACTGTAATTTTAGTTAAACCTTTAGAAATTACGTAATTGTTCGCGCAAAGGTCCATGACTCGCATGGTATTCTGAAAGGATTATTTTTTAACATGTTCTTATCTTTATGTTCTTTATCTTCCCAAATAAATTCGACATTTCATTTCAATTTGCAAATAAATGGCGTTACTTCACAACATCTCATAAATTGACCTGACTCCGAGATGTGTCACTCAAAGCATTATTACGTACATTAGACAACAGAAAAATCTGAAATATAATACTTAAATATATTTTTTTAACACCCGGACACAGGACGGTATCTCATGTATCATATATCACAAAGTATCATCATGAAAATATTTGTTCTGGGTGGGGAGTGAACCCACGACCCCTCTCGCATAAGATAGTATCACTACCATCTACGCCATAATTGTAGGAAACATTATTTTTACTTGATACGGTTATTTAGGAGTGGAACATTATGTTTTATGATATGTAGATAAGATGAAACTTGACAATAATATTATGCATACATCAGATTACCATACAGGCAATCATTTTTGAAAAATAAATGTGCAAACGAAATCGTGGATGGCCGCTTGTTATGTTACTGAATTGACAATTTATACAAAAAGCAACGAATTCTTTCAGCTGTTTTTAAGTACATTTGATTGCATATGCGCGCTGTGCAGTTTAATTTTAGCTTTACTGCCTTGAAGACTGTCGGTGGACACGTGTCCAAATGTTTTCACTATCCACGACTATTTATTTAAGAAAGTGGCTTAACTAATCACGATACGTAAATTGCTCTCTGTTCTCCGTCATTGAAAATTACAGAGATAAATCGTTTAACAGCTGCTGAAATAAGCAGTTATGCAACAAATAAATATGCTTAAAAATTTAAAAAAAAAAATAATTTGCTGCACACGCACATCACATAGGTTTATCGTATTGTTCACACTCCCCCTTGTTTGCATTCGCCGACTGTTCAAACGGAAAATATATTACCCTCCGCACAATCGCTGAGCAAATATGATTTTTAGCGACCGGACCAATTTGTTTTGAAGGAATGCATGAAAGTTACAGGTCTACTCTCGGTGTTCTTTTTTTACCGAAAGCGTGCAAGCGTGGCTTTGCTTTTTAGTGGAATCAACGGTTGTTAACACGTTATGGTAAGTTAAATACGAGGTAGTGTTGATATTAACTCGGGTCTGTTAATATTTTGTCAATAATTTTACCTTTAGCCTCGGGCGATGAGTCTCGTTGCGCATCTTCTCATATCGCTCTTCAAATGTCTTGTCCCAGAACTCTCTCGTCCGGACCCAGCTCGGCTGAAAAATATCACTAATTTGAATAAATGTGCTTAAGAATATCTAAGGTACTTAATCTACAGCTAGACCTCTCCTTACAACACCTAGAACAGTGTTTGATACTTTATGTTTTTATAAATTTATTTCATATCGTCGCGAATAAGAACTAGAAACTTTCTAATATCCACTCGCCGTAAATTTGGCTAATTAGTTAACGAACATTTCAGTATTATATACATTACGCACCAAATTGTGACCACGAGAAATATAGTGTAAAATTTCGGCATCTGTCTGTGTCCGTGTGGCGTGCTATTGCTAAGGGTTAAGACATCGGCGGTCATTTATTCAACTGTCGTAAGGGACAATGTGCAGGATTAGGTGAAGAACAGAAAACAAAATAAAAACAATTAATTCGTAATACCTTTAATAGTTGAAAAACTGTTTTTAATTATGGTTAAGTTGTTTTGAACAAATATTATTGAAATGGAATCCTCTTTTACTTAAAGCTGTTAACAAAAGTAAGAAATAAATAAATACAAAAAAAATCTATTAATTCCTAGCCAAATGAATTTCTGACCGTATATAGTATAGCGCCATGCACTGAATTGAATAATTAGTAAGTTTCAGAGAAAATTTACGTTTCAACTTATTTAAGTCGGACAGGACACTTATTTAAGAAACAATACTTATGAAAAAATTTAAAATGGTTTTTATAATTACGACTATAAATATTGTAAGTATAATACATATATAAGTATAACACAAAATTTACAATGAAATACTTTACATCACTGTCAAAATGCACACCTTTGCCTATATACAAGAACCTTAAAGATCATTCACACAAATGATCAAACTAAAATCTGATGCGGGTTTTTGAAACGCTGTGAGCGTCCTCAGACGATGGAAAATGTTTCAAACCGTGTTTCAATTTAGCAGGACATGTAAAGTAACGGCGCTACGGCGAATGTCCGTTAAGAAACTAATCGGGGCTTAAGTCCAGTGCTCTAATATTTATTAGACAGCTAAACGATCGTCACGGTGCAGCAAAATGCTTTGCCCGTAAGTACCAAAAAGTTTGCAAGCATTAGGTAATGTTGCACTCTACGTTGATGCTATTAAGATCTCTTAACGAACAGACACAAAATAAGACACCACGAAAAAAAGCTCAAGATGATTTTTTTACCAGCGCATCTCATGACCCTTGAGGTACCAGCAGAACCCTGAGGTACGGGCAGAGTAGAATAGTACCTCCCACTGTACCAGGTGTCGTAAAAGGCGACTAATGTACCAGAACCACCCAATGGGGGTATTTCCATCGGAAACAATCCAGCTCAAATTCACAGGGCAATGATGAGTAGCAGCATCCACGTCGTGAAAGATGCGTTTGCTAACACGCTTGCCCAGCGCGGTAATTATGGGCAAAATTCTCTCTTTCTGATATTATGTCGAATTATGGTTCAATTAGAATTCAGCAATAATACCACACCGTCATTCCACACGCACCTTGCACCGGTGAGTTCGGTATTCAGCGTGAAACATTCCTTCCCGAGTTACGATAGGGTACGTTTCCGATTCAATCTGTGGTATGTACTGAATCGTAACTGTCCACTCGTTTTGTTTCTTTTGGAACAAACGTTTCACAGTTAGCAATAGCCGAACACTTCAATCTACACCCGTCTCAGTTGAGAGCCGAAACAGAAATTCGTTATACAGTGCGAAGTAACTTTAGATACAAACTTCACCATACAATTTATTTCAAGTAAATTCAATGATTCATCAGGTTTCAAGAACGAATTGAAGTCGATGTCGAGAGTCGTTAAATATCCGGTAGACCAATTCGGATTATTTTACTACTATATACTAAAGACAAAATCAATAGAACATATCATATACAGCGGTTTCTATAGTATGTCTATATGAATAAAATGCAACAAATTGTGGTAACGGTCTATCCGTTACCACAATTTCAATTCAGTGCCATTAATTTATTATTCTATGAAACGCAGAATAATATTTATTTCACAGCAATGAATATTACGAGATTCGGGAAAAACAGAGACACAAGCGAGTAAACAATATCACACAACATGTTTGTTCGACAGAACAAAACAAACGTATTCTCATATGATATTTTAATGGAAATTAAAATGAACTCGACAGTTGTCGCCGCAACATAGATCATGTTTTTTTTTAACAATACCCCACATGTTATCATTTTTATGACTTCTCAAAATGCTCGTACCTTAAGAACGAATGTGGCATTAATATTAGATGGAAAGTTTATGTTATTTCCTCTTAGAAATGTTTTAAGATGTTTTTGTTTCTAAAAATAAACTTAAGCTGTGAGGTACCAGCAGACTAGGATAGTACCTCCCCCTGTACCAGGTGTCGTAAGAGGCGGCTAAGGTGTACGAACCGACCAATGGCTGTATATATACACTACGATTGCCGACACGCCTGTGCAGCGTGGCAATTAAGGGCAAAATTCCCCTTTTATGGGGAAGCCTACGTTCAGCAGTGGACGATGTACGGCTGGAAATTATGAACAAAGTTAAGGTATGTGTCATAGGTGATATGCTCTACTCTAGAACATGTTCAGTACATTTTTAGGAATTTAACTTACTAATCAAAATACTGATCTATTAAAGTTTTTGTATAGATTTTTACATAACGAAATTCTTGTGGTTTTATTTCAATGTATTAAACTTACATTAGTTAACTATTAAAAGGCACTAAAACAATTAAAGTTACCGATAACGGTTAGGAAAAATAAATAAAATTTTATACAACGATAATGGAACTGCATGTTAGAGATTTATTTCGTTGTTTTGTTTCTTGAGAGAATGAGTAACATAGGAACCTTGATGGTGAAAGCAACTAGAGAAATGATATAAAAGTATATGCTTCTCTGTGTAACATTAATTTCTCAGCTAAGCTGTTGAGATGCCGATCTTTGGCTTTGAATCGATCTTTTGAATCGCAGCCCCGTGAATTGAAAATAATGTCACTGTCATCAAAAGCATAAAAAATTGTATTTATTTTTGTTTTAAAGGTTACAAAACTATATATGTATTACAACTCACTAAATTTAAACTTTATAAAAATAACAATAACAATTTTCTATTTCCATATCTGTCCCTTGATCTAAAAATCAAGTTCAGACCATATGCCTGATTGTCTGCAGTCTGCTGTCAGCAAGCAATGGTTCTCTAAGGTACCGTTTGAAAATGCTATACAGCCCTTCCCTTTTTTTTCGGACGAACTTATTGCTGGACTACTCAGACGTCAATTCCAGCGCCACCGAAAAAAGAGGGCGGGGCCTCACATAATGAGAGGTCCGACGCCCGTTTTCATCCTGCGTACCCCGCAAAGCTCGAGATCTGAGCGGGACCGACGGCGATAGCCCGAGGGCGCCTGTAGAGGCTCGACCTAGGCTCGGGATGCTATCGTTAGGGGAGAACTTAATTATGAAAATTCAGCAAAAGAGGACGGACAAGGCTTGACAGCTGGACTTGGAGCTTGACAGCTCTAGGGCTGTCGGTTATCGCTCGTGGGGGCAGGGACTGCACGCGTTTCATGGCGAACGCGGTGTACTGTTCTGTTATACGACTGCATGTGCAGTGTCAAAGGTCGTGTTGTGCCAGTGAGAGGGCGGGGCAGGGCTGCGAACTTTGGACATCCTACTTGTACGGCCGATGTAGAAATTGAGTCTGCATAATATGTAGGAGGTCCTATGCCTGACTATTTTGATGTGAGGTCCGAACGTCATGCGCCGGTCTAGTGTGACGCCTAGGTATTTGAGTCTATTGACCCAGGGGATGGGTCGACCAAAAAGTTCATCCTTCCTTTAACAATACGATTCTTCATATGATCTCTACATACAATTCAATTTGAGTACAAACAGCATCCCGTTAAATCGATAAAAAAATCGGCAGATCGTAATGCGGTGAATCGATTTTCTAAATCGATACAGATCCGGCATCTCTATTTCTATACCAATAATTTATTTTAAGATATTTACGTGCTCATTACTCATTAATTCATTTGCAACGTTCATGTTACAAATGCATTAATGAGTAATGAACGCAAAAATATCTGATTATATTAAGTTATATATTAAGTTTTAGCGATTATACTATTGAATGGTGACCTATTTATTTAAGACATTTGCGTAAAATAAATAACGATACAACAAGTCACAACAATTTAAAGAAACTCTATCTTATATAGGATAAAATTAAAACATCCTCCAGATACAAAATGCTTGTAACTGTTTTTTATTAGTGGCATACAGAAATAGAATGTAACTAACAGGAAAAATTTGAACAAACTAGTTACTTGTACCCGGTATTCGAACAAAGAATAAGTAGTGTAAACTAAAACAATTATTTTAGCATCTGAGTTCACGGCCGGTGTACGGAACCGCGGTACGAAATGGCGGTAATCCAACCAAAATAACGTAGCTCAAATACTCCAGGGCGAGGATAGTTAGCACAATTCCTATCTCGAAGCTACGATTACAAATATGCCTACCCAGCGTGGATATGAGCCAATTCCTTTTTTGAAAAGGCTTTGATAATTCATTATATTAAATACTTTTTTATGATTGAATTGTAAAAAACCTTCTACATTACTACAAAAATTAGTTCTTCGCACTAGTTTCTTTTAAATTCATAATTCTGTTTTTGTTAGCTTTAAAAGTCTGCATATTTGCGTTTATGATTTTAATTCTAACACAGACAGCGAGACGGACAATATAGTGATTTTATGAGGGTTTTCTTCCTTTTCATATACGGAACGCTGGAAAACCACATACCAACCACCATGCTTTTTACATAGATGGTATTTGTAAAAAAATATGGTGGCTTATTCTAGTATTAACTCAATCCAGTCGAAAAGTGTCGACATCTGTTAGAATCTTTTGGAGTTAACAGATAATTGTAAATGTCAATTAATTATAGACAAATAATTTTCAATTAAACAAAATAGCGACTATATATTGTGATATCCTATCTCTCAAGTTGGAGCAAACTACATATGGTGTGAAAATTTTATTCTAATCGGTTCAGTATTTTAACATCGTGACAGGAGATATATATATATATATATATATATATATATATATATATATATATATATAATTATAATAAATACTATTACATTCCTTTAGTTGTTTACTATGAATTAATTATTATCATCTTATAGACTTAATATAACCTACACAACTGATTCTCTCACGAAACAAAACAACGAAATAAATCTCTTACACGCAGTTCCATTGATTGTCGCTGTATCAAATTTTATTTATTTTTCCTAGCGTTATCGGTTACTTTAATTATTTTTTTTGTGTCAATTAATAATTAACTAATGTAAGTGTAGTACATTGAAATAATTACATAAGAATCTTGTTAAGTAAAAATTTATACATAAACCTAAATAGTTCAGTAAAAATCAAAAACATTATTATATCATTGAACCAGGAATTTGAAAATTTAAATTAGTTTAGAATATCAATAATGAATAGTTCCCGCTACCATCGATAGCCTCTTTTTTAATCAGTCGAGTTAATTCGTTAAAAATGCATAATAATAAAAACCTCGCCTCTTTACATTCCGTTTTAGATGTTTGCAGTTTGATTTTATGAAATATAAAACATATATTTTACTCGGTGAAGATGTAGCTTTCTAATCATCATCCATATCATCTATTGAAAGTAACACTGTTCATCAAAGGGCTCCCCAACGCAGGAGGAATTTTGCCCATATATGCCGCGATCGGCAAGCGCGTTAGCAATCGCCGAGCGTAACTTTCACAATTGGGATGGTGCTGCCCATCCCCGGCCTGTGCATTCGAGTTACGCTGTTTCTGGTGGATGGGTTAGATACTATTTTACTCTGCCGGTACCCTACGGCTAATAGTGAGAGTTATTTAAATTGGTCGAGTAGATCTGAGCCAAATCGTACTAAAAAAACGAACAATCTTTAAAATATTAGTGTAGATAAATGAAAATATCGAGTAAAAATACAGCTTTTTAATTGCAAGAAAATTGAAACATCCATCGAGGCCATATCTCCAGGTACCACAAAGCGGCGTCCCAAATTCAAGTCACCATGTGGCTCGCCATAGATATCACAGAAAAACTATATGCTCACGCCTATCAAATTACTCAGAGTAATAATTACTTTAAAGGAACGAGCGACGAGATAGAGGAAATGTTGGTAATTTGGTTATCGCAGACTGTATTTGAAATCTCAACGTTAAAGGAATTATTTTGTTGCGCGCTTGCTGTAATTCAAGGTGCTCTGTAATTAACCACGTTGATTAAACTAACGAGTACAACATTCTCGAACATTTTAATAGTCGCGGGGAGTTTAATCACGTGACTTTCATCATATCAGCCATTGGAAGTCTACTGCTGGACATGACTCCTCAAAACAAAAGAGGAATTTTGCCAATAATTGCCGCCATGGGCAAGCGTGTTCGCAATCTTGGAGCTTAGCTTTACCGATGGGGGTGCTGCTGCCTAACCCCGCCATGTGCATTTGAGCTGTTTTGGATTGATATACCGCCAACTATCGGTTCTGGTACCTTAGTCGAATCTAACGACACCCAGCAAAGGAGGAAGTACTATTAAACTCTGTCGGTAACTCACGGCAAGTGACTTAACACAATAAAAATACTCCTAATATTATGAACGCAAAAATATCAAAAAATGTTAGTTCCTCTATACCTCACAGTAACAACTAAAAAATAATTTTACTTTAACTTAACTCATGGATTCTCATATACATTGTAATTTACAATTTTAGTGGCCTTAGATGAATTATTATCTGAGAACATCGTGTTACATTTAGATGGAGCTGATGATAAATAATTGACGATATTAGAAGTGAACGCGAACTAAATTAAATTAATTAAGATATATGGAAGATCAGAAAGCCTTAGAATATATTATTTGCTAAATTTCGTTTCCGGGATTTAACATCGAGAGTAACAAGTAAGTCGTCGACCTAGTTACCACAGTAGGGAGGTAAATACGAGTTATACACTCATTTGCAAAATAAAATGGGCGGATTTGATTTTAATTCTTATTAAAAAAAATACGGTACCTAAATGATACCAATCATTTGTGTATGTTACTGGCCGTTTTTAAAAATACCGTGGTGTTGAAAACAGTACGTTCTAAATTCAAATTTTTGTTTGATGCTCGTTTTAACAGAAAACCACTTTTTATCCTACGTTTTTGGTGCGAAGTTCCAAAAGATAATATCGGTTTTCATAACTTTTGGTTAATTTTTATGAATTTATTTCATATTCTTTATTGTCAAAGCTCCACTTATTGCTGTTTAGCTGTCTCAATAATGTTAGAGAAAGTGGTAAAAGCTACCAAAATCATTACGCTGCTCGAAGAGGGTTGCAGCCAATGCTTCGTGGCTCAGAGGTTAAGTGTAAGTCGCTCGATGGTTCTAAAGACCTGGCAGCGGTATCAAGACACCGGTTCCGTCGAGAGAAGGCCTGTTTCTGGAAGAAAACCATATACCCAACCACGGGATGATCATTTTCTTGTGAGTCGCGCATTGAGAAATCGCAAGTCTTCGTATGTGGACCTTAAGAACAACCTCGAAGAAGTAAGAAATGTGCATATTAGTCTATGGACTATTGTTCTCCGATGAAGCGAGTGCTACAAAGACGAGGAGAACGCTTTGCAGAGGCATGTTTTGAAGAAATCACACCTTATGGTTGGGGCTTTATTATGTTTTGGGCAGGAATAAATTCAATGGATCGTACAGAGTTAGTCTTCATTGAAAACGGCTCACTGACTGGACATCGATACATAACGGAAGTTATAATTCCGTTTAAAAATTTTAATTAGCATTAAAACTCATAAATTTTATTATATTTTTTTAATAATACTGACAAAAACGATTATTTGCTTATTAATTTACAAAATTGTGAAAGTAAAACTACCTATAATTATCAAAAAAACCAATAGTATACGTTCCAAATGGTTTATTGCTTAGGTACCCGTTTTTTTTAATGAGTGTATATAAGAAATACTTAATATAATCAGATAAATAAACTTGATAATATTAATTATAACAAAAATCGGTAATAATACCAGTATAGGCTATTGTGACATGAATAATGACGGAATAAATGTCCTGTTAATCATTCAACATCCGCCAAATTTATCTGTCAGCGAATGTCCTTTTTCTCGATAACTCAAAATAAAAAAATATATTGTTAGTAAACCTCGAATTATTCCAAATATTAAATTTGATTAATTACTCAATACAGCTCATAGCACGCTGTAAAATATCAACATGTTACTGATTACTTATTTTTCCTGTGAATATCTATTTCAAATAAATGAAAGTAATATCTGAGCGCCGTCCTGATAACTGACGTCGCCTCAACAAGTTGGCAGCAAATCGATAACATTGACATTGGCCGGGTGACTTGCAAAGGTTAGATAGAGCCAAAAGTAAATACCTCCGAGTATCTTACTTACTTGTGTTTAATTACACGTATACGTTATAATATACTATCACATTAGTATTACGTGTTTGGTAATTATTCGTTTTACCGAAATAATCGTGATATATATTTAAAATTATGATTAAGATTTCATAATTAAATATTAAAAAGTCGTAGCGCAGAGTTTTGGTTACTTAGAATGTTCTTCATCATGAAGTATTTTGGAAGTCGTGTGACCTCTGATAAGTATTAAGCGAATTAACTAAAATGATAAGTACTTAGGTTACATTCGATTGATTAAACAGTAAGGACTCATAAAGATTTTAATTTAATTTTTCAATGGTTCCGAGTACATATCTCGTAGTATACTGTTATTCCGGTGGCATCGCAGTAGTATCTCTGTCCCGTGTCGCAATCTCAAGTTAGTGTGAGCAGTCTTCTCTGTAGCTAAACGCGCACGGAATTACGTAACTGTGGAGGATTATGGGCATTCCCATTTGCGTAGTAAGAGTCGTTCTCTGTCATGCCGCATTTAATGTTTTAATGACATGCTTGTTTGCCAAGCATGAGAAATATTCAGAATGTAGAAATCTTATAAAAATAACCCACTTAGTTAAATGAGAACATTTATTTTGCAATAATTTGACGAAATTTGTCTAAATGTACGTTACTCGATGAATCTTATGTTATAATAAATTAAATTATATAATTTAATAATTTGAGTCATTTTTGCTATATTAACTGTATTCACCTGATACATATCATAATCTCAGTTTTATCTGAACCGATGGGCGAAACCTCACGGAGATACATAGATAAAAGAAGTAGGTTCGCTTATTATTACGTATCTAGGTATTGCTATAACATGAAGATATTTTTGTGAATCATTTAATTATATTTTTAAGTCAGAAGCCATGGCTTTTGTGAACGTATTCAAGTAGTTGTCAGTTGATTTCAACTCATCACTTAAATAGATTTAATCATTTAAATTTAAACACTTTTACTGATCACTGAAATTATGCAATTTTCAGACTTATTTGTCCTAGTTACATAATGATTATGCCTCATTATACAGTTTTATTAAATTTTTTAAAAGATAAGATGATCGGATCCACTCTTGCCAATATTCCAAACTGACACGATGACAGACGCTTAAGCAGGGTTAGAAGTAAAAATTCAGAAAAGTGACCGTCCTTGAACGATTGTTTGTGAAATAATTGGCAATAATTTCGCAGAATCAAATAAAACAAACACAAATTTTGCTAGATAACAATTACCCTGAGGAGAGTCGCCTCCGGCGCTCGGCGCCTTTTTCGCGATATATATACGCCCGGCGTATATATATCGGGTTGCGGGAGAAAAAATTATTTTGTTCTACCCACTTATTTTCTAATATTGCATTGAATGCAATACAAATTGTATTTTATCTAACAATACAGTTAGTATTGTTTACATTTTAAGCGGCTTCTTTTCGTTGCCTGCATAGAACTTTTGGGCGTTACTGCCAAGTAACGCCCAAAAGTATCCATCCATCTATCTTAGTCCATTTAGTCCTTCCGATAGGTTATTTACCCTGAATAGAATGCATGAGCTAATAACTAGAAATGTGTCTGCATATAGCGAGATTCGAGAGACGGTCAGATTGTAAATCGAAATCAGATTAGGATATTGACAGATCAACTTACCCCTCTGAAACACGAACATGGTAAATAAGGTAGGAGCCTGAGATAGCTCGGGGCTGTATTGACTGAAGCAATTAAGTCTAGGACTGTTTGCGATCGCTATTCGGCACAAACCTAGCAATTTAATGCAAATATTTTGCTCTTCATTTAAATTCAGAGTTTGTGATGATTAGCCGTGTAAATATGTTTTATATTATTTTCAATAACTATATTATTGAAGAGTCACGAATATTTTTTGAATTCATACAATATTGTATTATTGCGTATTAATTTACTACTCATTAAAGTGTTAATTGTATATTTATGTGACAGAAAATAAAACTATAAATTGATTACTTGTCGTAAGTACATGTTGTTTACGTTTACAAATTAATAAGACAATACGATGTGTTGGAAATTTGATAGGACTGTTTATGCCATTGTTGTCAAAAACCGTAAACTAGTATTCCGTAGGTAATAACAGTTACGATAAATTAATAATTAAAAGTTAAACTTTCACAAGTAAAAATTATTTAATATTCCATGTTATATAGATTTTATAATTGATTTCGAACTATTTTTTTAAACACTTATACTACTGCAAGTGTATAGTTTTTTGGACGTTTCTCTGCATCTACATTATAACACGATATACCTTGCCAGTTATCACAGTTATAAGTCTATGGGAAGTTCCCTATGAATTATGATTTCTTAGAGTATGTAAAAACATGCGTAAATTGTAATACATTTAAAATTCAATGACAATGGGTACTTATAACGCAAATTCATATATATTATATATATTTTGCCATATATTCATCTCGGAACAAATTAAACCCTATAGAAGTGTTGCCCGTATACTAACTGGCATGATTAACAATTACAGCTGCAGCTATTTAATAAATAAGCAAATAAAAAGTTTCGCGAAGTGAGACATTACATAAACAAAAAAAAACACTGAAGCTAAGTTCAAAAGCAGTAATTAGTTATAATGCATTTCAACCGGCCCTGTAAGTTTTCTATTTACAGCGCCGGAAACGGCGATAAGCCGGAATGTCCAACAAACTCACCTGGAAGTCGAAACTTGGGTAGATGGAGAGGGTGTCGATTTCCGCAACATTTTGCTTCACCGCCGGGCATTTCTCTTGAGTTATCTGCAAGCAACCATAAAAATATTTGTGATATTACAATAACAATACGTATATCGTATTAACTAATATTATACTTAATTGGTTATGTTACGGTTGGCCTAAGTCCTAATTTTGTGGAAAAAGTACAGGTAACATGGCTCAGTTGTAGTTTAGGTTAAATCGTAGGTGCAATTACAAACGATCGATGAGGCCTATCATAGTAAATTGACTTCAGCACAATTACTTTAAAGCAGGAGACTGGATGTCTACCGACGACTTTATTATGTATATTTTTTTTTCAAACCGTGCCCGCAAAGTAGTTCTTTATAACTTTTTACGTACCTACGTTGTAGAAAAGATAAACACGATACTTTCACAGCAATAAGAGCGCTTGCTGTTATAAATTATTTCTTTAAAGCAAACAACTTTTGAAGACTCATCTAATTAACTCTCAAGGAAATGCAAAAAAAATGTCTGAAATATTTTGCAAATTTTGTAAATTATAAACTTTTGAACCGCTGACACGGTTTCACAAACTATATTATGTACAGGTACACATATATTAATGTACATGTTCTGTCATATGGCTACTTGCATTTTTTAACAACTGAAATTATTTTGAGTAATAATCATGTCAAGGCTTATTTTTTTGGAACAATAAATATTATTTGTTAAGTCAAATAAATAAACCATCATGCGAATTGCGCGATGTACCGTTTGCCCCTTTTTTGTTTCTGACCAAAGAAACCGCGAAAAAGGGTAAAGAACCGGAAAGCGTACACGATTATTAAAAAGTTTGCTTTATTAATTAATTAAGTCTTGAGTAATAATTAAGGTCATGTTCTTAGTTCCAACAAGAATATTCGAATTGTTAAATTCTCAGGTACTATATGATAATCGAACTGTCAATTAGTCTAGTAAATATCTCTGGGGGTATCAAATATCTCACATTATCTTATATTATGTCTCTTAGTATGAGTGATAGAATTATTAAAATTATTATATTTACAATATTAGGATAGACACAGTTTTTATTATGAAAGCTCACCAGATCCGATCGTAATTGTTCGCGGAAGAACGGAGGCGGCCCTTTGAGATCCAACTCCTCGTTGCCAGACAATGAGTTTCCTGTAACAAAACAAATTTAATTTTCAGCATGTTACGTCTATGCGTAATCTGACGAAAGTTTATATTTTAATTAAATAAATAATATGGACATAGTTTTGACTGGTTGTCTTTCAGTTTACAGCGTCTAATAAGCGAGCCAAGAATCCAGCCTGGATGTTATTTTCTTTCTCTTTACACGTCTAATCCGGGATTTAAACTTTACCCTTCTGCTTTTTTCCACTTTGTCATCTTGGTATTGGTCGTCTTAGGTATTAATTACCTAATGAGTATTTTGGCGCTAATCCGAAACCGTAAAAGTTTTAGCGAAGATGTTTGGATAATATTCGTGCAGATTAAGAACTTCTTTTTCTTTATACTTTACATTTGTTTTTTTTTTAATTCATTACATTTTTTTAATGTAATTGTAAACTTTAGCATTAGGTTACATGCACCGGATATCCGGACAGGTTTCTATTTCATGTCATGAACAAAAAAACTGACGCCCATAGATATATATTAATAATACCTACAGGGTTTCATTACACAAATAAAATGTAGATATAAATCGACACGCGACGGTATTTGATAGTTCGAAAATATTTATACATTGGTGCCTACGCCTTTCATGTTCATTAAACCGCACATTTATTTCCGACCACGCTAAACTCTGTTGTCATTGCATGTAATTATTTACGAATATTATGCTTTACATTTACATGTTCTAGAAAACTTGATAACTTAAAAATTGTATCTTAGGTTTAGCTGCATTACATAAGTCTAGTTACACAACATAAACCGAGGCCTATAGAATTTATTTCCGTAGCTTTTAAGTGTCACGTACAAAGCGAATAAAGAAATTCATAATTGCCTTTCCGTCCCCACGAGGGTAATGCAGCTAATTTTAACTGCAGGAAACGACGAACAAGTTTGCAGAACATTATAAATGTGATGAGTCGTTTGAATACAATGGCGTCATTTTAAACAACGTGCTAACATTTTAAACAAGATTTAGACTAGTTTCAATTCATTTAGCGTCACCTGTCCAACAGACTAGCTTAGCCGATCATGATTAATTATTTACATGGCTATTATTTGTAGAAACCGCACAGTGCTTGTAGTGCCAGAATCTATTGAATGCAATAAAATATAACCATACATTAACATAAACGTCATCCGTTAGTATATTTCTCCGTCAAGCCATTAAAATATGTTGGTATTAATTCAAACCTTTCCTAATATTTTAACAACAATTTAACACGATTATTTATTCTTTATCTGACACGCACCATTCATAATAAAATTTTTCATATTCAAACTGAAGGATATATTTTACAGCATCAGTAAATATCCGTAAGTTGAGTTCCCATCAATGGTCAAAATAAGGTAATATTTCGACCAATTCTGCTGTTTCGCTGGATGCGGCTAATAACCCATTAAATGAATAAGTCAGCATAATTTAACAGGTCATTGTATAAAACGGCCAGTCGTCTCTGACATCTAATAAGAAATACTAGTAAATATATTTTAAAATTAATATTGTGTTGTGTTTTGTCCCGTCAGATGAAATGGTTAGTTTCATTCCGAATGAATACTAAGTGTTAGTAGCTCAAAAATTATTACCAATTTATAAAATCGTCTACATAAGCGTAAACCGATTACCTATTGTTTTTCTAGCCTAGAGTTTAGCCAGCTATCTCGATCCTATTGGAAATCACTTGAGGCAGCCGGCACTTGGCCAATATCCGGTTGGTGATGCAGATACGAATGTATTTTTTAAATCGAAAGTTGTTAACGATAACATGTTATTCAAACACAAAACACTAGGCTGGTGGTAGGTCGGGGGGTACTGTCGGGGTCGGGTAGTAGAATAGTACCTCCCCTTCTGCCAGATGCCGTATTAAACGACTAAGGTACCGGAACCGAAGGCAGTATTACTCATATATTACAGACAGTAACACTCATTTGCAAAATAATGGGCACCTAAGCAATGAACCATTTCATGCGTTACTATTGGTTTGTTTGATAATTACAGGTAGTTTTACTTTTACAATTTTGTAAATTAATAAGCAAATAATCGTTTTCGTTAGTATTATTATAAAATTCTGATAAAATTTATGGGTTTTAATGCTAAAGTTCACTAGTAATGTATGCTCGCTAGTAGCGCATATGCTCGTAAAGTAAAAGTTAACAAAGATTTTTGTTTGATCATTAATTAAGTAAAAGCAGATAAATGTTAAGTATCGAGTGTGACCCCCTCTAGCTTAAATCACAGCTTGAATTCGTCTGGGTATGCTAGCGAGGATATCCCGGATACTTGCTTGCGGAATACGTTCCCACTCCGCGGTTATCAGTCTTCAGCTCTCTAATGGTCTGCGAAGCCGGTTGTGATGATCTCACGCGTCGTTTCAAACCAAACGACGAATGCCGACCTCTTGTGCATACGCTTCCACATCGCCAGACCGGTGGGCGCGAGCGTTGTCGTCCATAAAAATTGAGTCTTCGCCTAAAGCGGCCAATGCAGGTTGTGCATGAGGAATAAGAACTCCCGTTATGTACCGATTTCTAGTCGGTGAGCCGTTTTCAATAAAAACTAACTCTGTACGATCCATTGAATTTATTCCTGCCCAAACATAACAAAACCCCCACAACAATCAATCATAAGGTGTTATTTCTTCAAAACAAGCCTCTGCCAAGCCTTCTCCATGACTCACAATTTCGAGCAAATCTAAGCCTTGCAACTCAGTGCTCACGGGGTAATTAAGGGCCGCGGGTCGGGCGATGACAGCGTATATTGGCCGCGAGAAGCCTCTTGACAGTCCATGGACTAATATGCACATTTCTTACTTCTTCGAGCTTGTTCTTAACTTACAAGAAAACGATCATATCGTGGTTGTGTACATGGTTTTCTTCCAGAACCAGGCCTTCTCTTGACAGAACCGGTGTCTTGATACCTCTGTCAGCTACTTTGAACCGTCGAGCGACTTACACTTAGCCTCTGAGCCACGAAGCATTGCCTGCAACTCTCTTCGAGCAGCGCAATAATTTTGGTAGCTTGTACCACTTTCTCTAACATTATTGAGACAGCTAAACAGCAATAAATGAAGCTTTGACAATTAAGAATATGAAATAAATTCATAAAAATGGACTAAAAGTTATGAAAACTGGAACGGAAAATTGGAACTTCACATCAAAAATGTAGGATAAAAAGTGGTTTTTTTGTACAAACGAGCATCAAACGAAAATTTGAATTTAGAACATACTGTTTTAAACCCCACGGCATTTTTAAAACCAGCCAGTAACATGTACATATGATTGAAATCATTTTGGTACCGTATTTTTCTAAAGAAAAAATCCTAACCGCTAGTTTTTTTTTGTAAACGAGTGAAGCATAACTTATATTAATCAGGGCGGGGAAGAGCAGCAGCATTTCCGTCGCTTAGCCACGCTTTGCGATTGCCACCAATCCTGTCCCGCGTGGTAATTAAAGGCGAAATTCCCCCTTTCTAGGGGAAGCCAATGTCCAGCAACTGATATGATGACGCTGATGAGACCAATTGATCCTGGGTTTTATTGAGTTGCAGTTCCTTCTAAATAAAGTACTGTCATTGGAATCAATTACTCCTACACATTTTTGAACAGTTAAAAAGATTTAAACCTTTCTACACTTTTAACTAATTAAAAAATCTTTTACAAACTCGATTCTTTAGTTTTACAGATGTAAATATTTCATAATAGCGGGTGTGAGTAATGACAGATATAGAGTAATCAAGATAAAAAAAAACATACAACTACATACATGTATGATTAAAAAGGTTTGCCTCAATAAATACGATAGGAAATGGAGTAACATAAGAGTAAAATCGTAAAAAAAATATCGTGAACAACGAAAAGGCCGCATTTCGCTAGCCAGCATACATTATCGCCTCGGGCACGTTGTATATTTTTGATGGGACATACAGGCTTCATAAGTTTAGACATTTTGTGAAAAAGCATCGGCCGCTCAGAAAATACAAATCCATTTCCCTTGCATAGTTTCTTTGCGACGCTTGCCGGTGACAGCAGCATATACGTATGTGGAAATTATTTACATCAAAATGAAGAGAGGTAACTATTGGTCAATATTTCAGTGTCACGAAAACAGTTCATGCTATAGGATAAATGTATGTATTATTTGCAGAAACAATGTATGTTTACTCTATTTTATTCACAATAAGATACTGGACTCCTAGGCGAAGACTGCATCAACTCAAAACAATATACGAGTATTTCCCACAATTTTAGAAACAGTCATTTAATCACAAATTAAACGGCACGTCGAATTCCTTTTAGAAGATTTCAACAGACATTAATAGAAAATCTTTTATTTCCGAATAAGTATGCAAGGCCCTGATGCGATCAGTTACATTAATTTCGAAAGGTCTAATTAAAATTATAGTTTTGAGTTGTTGCAATTTTCATCTAGGGGTGCGATATGTTGATATCATAAAGTAATTTAATGGAATACGTCTAGTAAATATTGTAAACATTAAATTATTAGACTACAGTATTAATTATTTAAATATATGTGTTTATTTTGTAAAAATAAGTTTTACTTTTATTAGTATGTCAAGTATTTATTGGTATGTCATTTTATTATTATATGAACATATATAGTATTAGTATTTTATTTTATTTTTTTTTATAAAATAGGATCAATACACATCGAACTGCCCTATCACATTTTCTTCGATTATGTCCATCCTAAAGTATTAGGCCGCCATTTGTATTATAATTAATAAGGTTTTTTGTATCTATTTACAATAAAGAGTATTATTATTATTATTGTTGGTATTTAATCATATTATAAAGTTCCGTTAGTGCCGAGCATTCCCCAGTGCTCACTTTGTATATCAAGCAAATATTTTCTGAGTGACATAGTAAGTAAACTGAATTAAGTCTATGATACTGCCAAGTTAACATCATTTTGTCCGCATCGATCTCGTCTGCATTATTTACGATACGACTCCGCAATTCCTTAATGTTTGCCGCAACAAAACGAAAGGTCTCATACATATTTTCAAATTTAGTAAGACATTAGATTAGACATAGTAATTTGTGTATTCTTATGGATAAAAATTTGAATCTATTACTTAACTATCTATTGAAAATGCAAATATTATAGAGCATTTAAGTTACTTTATTGTTTAATAAAACACTGACTTCTTGTTTCATAATCATAATAGCCATTTGAAGTCCACTGCTGGACATATTGTTTACCAAAAAAGCGGAGATTTGCCCATCATCGCCCTGTGAATTTGAGCTACACTGTTTCAGATGGATATAACGCTATTTGTCGGTTCCGATACCTCAGTCGCGTGGGGAGTGCTATTCTATTCTGCCGGTAACTCATGGCCAATAAGACTTGAAATATTTCATACGGTAAACAAGTCCGGTAGAAATTGTCCAATAAACGTGCACTATTTCAATTAACTCTCACGTCCCGTCTAACTAAATGCATGATCAGTTTGCAGGTTTCACGCGTGTAACAATTAAACGGTAGGGTTGATGGGGTGGAAAAGCCAAGTCTATGTAAATTTAATTAGCTGTATGACCAGCTGTTGTCCGTTATTACTCTCACATGGTAAATATTTATGTATCAATGTGAAAAACTGACGCCTTTATATAATCTATATATGCGCCGCAGTTCGGCAAATCTCTCTTTAAGTATTAATGTAAAATTAGCACAGGTGACAGGACTAAAGTAGACCTTTACAAAGGTCGTCTTTCTTGGTACCTCCCTCCTACCTATTTCTACCGCCAAATAGCAGTGTTCGCATTACTGTGTACTGGTTTGAAGGGTGAGTGACATTGCATCTTCAGTTTACGAGGTTAGTGACGTACTAGTGATACCTTTGTGATGACATGAGTTTTTACAGGCTGCGGTCACATTTCCCATTAAGCGGGCTGTATGATTGTCTACCGTATTCATTACATAAAAAAAATTTTTAGAATTAAATACAACAAACACACTGTATTCGTTACTGCACATAGAATACTTATGTGTTGGTCTGATTAACAAAACAAGAGCCTATTCGCTGTGGTGAAAAATAATTGAAAATTTTCACGGAAGTAAATCACAGACTGGAAAGTATAAATAAAAAATATTAATGTACGTATCGTAGCTGGAGATTGGGGAAGCTACAAAGTCTTGCCTGAATAATCCTTTAGCCATTGTTCATGCTCTGGAACTAGTATCCAGATAGCTATTCAGGTTAGGCGCGCGATAAGTTTGTTAACAACGTGTCGGAGTCACGTGCCAGCTTCACACCTGCCTATTGTTCAGTTACAGTATTGTGGGCAATTAGGGAGATACAATATATTGTATGACAAAACCTGACGGGAATATATAAGTTTTGACGAACACTAGCTGTCAACTATAATTTCAATAAAAACTATATGATGACCTAAAGTCCTTTACTCTAGATGACCTATAGTGTTTCTAGGTAGGTAATCGTTTATAATAAATATGTATCTTGTTATCGGTATATTTATATTACAATAATGAAAACAATAAGCAAATATTGAAAGTCATAAAACGGCAAGGACTACGGAGGCGAAGCGAGGGCGGCGCGGCTTTTTAAAGTCTCTCTCGTGTTTATTCAAAGATGAAAATATAGAGACAGAGACGAGGTCAAGAGTTGTTTTATTTTGTTTCCTTGTACCGTTTCGGTCTTTTTTTGTGATCCGTTATTCTATCGTTCGTTCCGTTTTTCCAATTTCACGTGCATATTATTTTACATTTTGAAAGTTCTAATTATAACGGTGATATGCCCGTCCTGTCCGCGGCCAGTGCGCGCTCGCTTATATCAGAAATAAACATTAATGTAACCAACATTTATTCAGGTGTTTTGTTAATTTATTTAGACATTTTTTTTAAAGAACACCACGTACTTTTTCAGATATTGCATCTCTCTATTCGATAATGCTCTCTAGTATACATAGTTAGTCTTGATATACAGTGGCTAAATACATTCTCATTTCGACTAAGTATTTGTAACAATTTAAGATATTTAATAAAATTTATTATTAGTAAGTTTAAGTGGCAATGGGCAGGGCATTTGGTACGCAGAACCGATGGCCGATGGAGTCGTAAGATTCTGGAATGGAGACTGGCAAGCGCAGCGTAGGGCGTCCACCCGCAAGATGGACAGATGATCTAACTAACACCGCAGGATCGCGCTGGACACAGGTCGCATACAACCGGTCCTATTGGAGATTACTTGGGGAGGCTTATGTCCAGCTGAGGACGTCTTATGGCTGATATGATGATGATGAATTTTTACTAATTCTATGTCGAGGTAGATAAGGAAGAAAGCATTGCAACTTTTTCAGCACAAATAAAGAATACCATGGTCCGCTACACCGAATTGAACACATGTTTACGAGCCACATACAACTTTAAATTATATTAACTCTATTATAATAACTTTCCAATAGCGGATTTTCTAAATTCTTATTTCCCATGTAATGCACATGTCATTTTTCAATATATCTATAAAAGGTTGTGAAAACGTAACAAACAGACGAATTGACGGGCATATATTAAGTAAGATTGTAAAGGTTTATTCAAATATAGCTCAAAATAAATAAATTCATATCATTACGAAACCTACATATACACCACCCTTATGTAACAAGCCCTGTAAAGCTTTATTTATCCTTAATAATAAATTTAACCCGTATATCAGGTCAGTTCATTGACGTACTATATAAGTCTTGTATACTATGAGCCATTTTATGAACTCGCTAAGAAGTTCTAATTGGTACATTAGACCAAATTAATGGCTCTCGAAATTGGGCGTGGTTTCCACGTCATCTATCGCTTTATTATACCTGCAACACTCGTAGCTGACAACAATAATACAATGTTGTGAAAATAAAAAGAAAAACAAACTGTTTTTTAACTTGACAAAAAACAATACAAAACTGTAGAATATTGATGGCAGTTGTCAATTTTTTCCGGACTCCGATTTTTGTGTTCCGATCTCTTTTGCAGCTACTCTATATAAAAAATGTGATATTATTTAACAATTTGTTTATTAAAACAAATTTTTAATGGTATATTTTGCTTAAATAGTGTAGATAAACACTTTATTTAGAAGTTATATTAGGTTGAGAACTTCCACATGGATAAATTGCACAAGGCACAATAGAGAGAACTTTAATACTTATGAATATATTTTTATTGGAATTGTGTAATCTAGTCCAATGTCAATACAGAGAGCGTTTAAGAGGGTCGGGTTTCGCGTGGCAGGTTTTAAACGAGAAGGAATGATTAATAAAGTGAGTGTGTGAAAGGAGGCTCCAGCTGCCTATCACGTTCTGTCCTGCATTCCCGTGACTTTGAACAAGATATTGGAAATGATACCAAAGATACGTGGAAGAAAATTTCAGGATATGTTTATCACGAAACACTCAGAAATAAGTTTTTAAACTAGTAATAATTTGAAAATTTGTCTAACCTTTAGTTGCATCTAACTTTATCTGAAGTATTTACAGTTTCGAATCAAAATGGCACTATAAACATTTTAACCTTCGACTGACCGTTTATTCTCGTTCGTTCAAATAATTGTGCAACTATATTAATTTGAATCTATAGAAACAAAAATAAAAAAATATAGATACTCTTACAACTGAAAATTTTACCCGAAAAAACTACATCTCGGGAAATATGTATATCAATTAGGAGACACTGAGAAGTGTGACAGCTTGTTGTCACATTCGGTGCTGATCCTGTCTTGTTTGTCAAAGGTCCTGTGTTCGAACTCCACCAAAGACATATATTTATATGATGAATATTTGTATTTCTTGTGTCTGGGTGTGAAATATGAGTTTTAAGCATAAAATTTGTGATTCGCCCCATGTCCGGAACACAATTGCTTTAAACGACTTATCTTGGAGTCAGGTCAATGTATAAAATGTTGTGGGAATTTAATGTTATAAGCATATACTCGATGTTCATATTAAACAAAAAGAATATTTTTATTGGAATCTTACTTATAACAACACAATATGGCATAATATTATAATTATCATCACCATTACAGCTATTGGAAGTCCACTGCTAGACATAGGCCTCCCCAAGAAAGAGGGATTTTTTTAGACATTTCAGATGGATATACTGCTGTCGGTTCTGGTATCTTAGTCGCCTCATACGACAACTGGTACAGAGGGAGGTACTATTCTACTCTGCCATTCATGGACACATATTGTAATATTGAAGATAATTTTACTAAGTTCAGGTACTTGAAAGGGCATAATTTTACAATGCATACATGTATGCATATGTAGGTATACATTTTTCAATTCCTTTCACACATATCTCTATGTATAACTCACATGTCATCTTGAAACTCCTGAACTTTGTTACATAAGGGCCGCGAGACTGCACTTCCTGCAACGCCGGAGATGAGGAATCGCAAATGCACATACTTCATATCACAGGCAAGCCGTGGGGAATAAGTAGCCTTTATAAATAGCTGTCACGATCATAATTTAGTCGTAAGAGGCGACTAAGGTATCGGAACCGACAGATGGCGGTATATCCGTCCAGAATAGTGCATTTCAAATGCACAGCGTCCCCGTCGCGAAAGCAATTCCCAATACACTGGCCCAGCGCGGCAATTATGGGCCAAATTCCCTATTTCTTGGAGAGGCATATGTCCAACAGTGAACTCCCAATGGCTGGTATGATAATGATGGATTCATCGCGAATGAAATTTTTGCTTTTCGGTAACTAAATTATATCACTATAAAATTTACCAACTTGCTTAGCTACGTGAGAGGCAAGATAGCAAAACTATAATATACGAAGATATTTTCACTTTGAGTATACATTTGAGATTGTGCTATACTACATCAAAGTCCCATACAAATGTTGAAACAAATTTTTAAAGAGAAAGAATTTTAACGTAGAAAACGATTTTAAGTGATAAATCCACCATTATGTTTTTGTAAACTTGTGAAACATTAGCTTAATTGGTAAGCGGGCGGTAAGCTGCGCAAAAATAACGATGTTTACAAGTCCTTAAAATGTTTAACGTTTAATAAACAAGCTATAACAACGATTACTATATAAAGCGGCCTTCGTCGCTTTATCGCTTCTTACGTTCATAGAATGTTTTGCTGGGATGACGGCCTTGTCGGCTACCGCCTACGACTGCGTATATTTCCGAATCGATCGACTTTATTTATTTGTATCTACAATCTACAGATCAATACAAAATCTACAGAATCAATTTGGTGAATTATTTCAAATCATTTACCAATTTACATGTGCATATATTTATAATATATATATGTATAATAATAAATTCATTCACAACATCTCATACATTGACCTGATTCCGAGATAAGTCGCCATAAGCACATATGTTACGGACATCAGGCAACCGAGGAATCACAAAAATAATATTTAAATACATATAGTAAACAACCACACACCGACAAAAACACAAATATCATCATATAAATATTGTGTGGGGATCGAACCCACCTTTTGCGCACAAGGCGCTAAAGCTCACTACCATCTGCGCCATCGGGACAGTCAATTTTTATTTAATAACAATTAAGGACATTACTATAAAGTTAAAAAAAATAATGTATCGCAATATTCGACATATGAATAAAAAAAGGCTTGCCGACATTGTGAGCTTGGTTCGTCGCGCTTTACTATGACACAGTCATAATTACCTAGTCTTGTATTACGTTCGTTCACATGGCAAAGAGAAAATGCGCGATTTGTTTATGGAACGAACCAATTGCTTAACCATTCACACATCAGTTCCAGCGCCACTCTAGAACGGTAGTTACATGTTTGAAAATATACTAGCCTATTTGGCTTCGCCACTTCCAAAGCCTGACAAGTTCTAATGGAGGTCTCCTGTCTAGCAGATCAAACTCGGCGGGGTCTCTATAAAATTTTGTTAAAAGCAATAACTAAGTACACAGGAATTACAAATCGTAGCGCGAAATAAGTACAAACAACAAATTGAAATGCTGATTAGTGGGGCGACCACGTTCCGTTTATGCCACGTAGTGGCATCATCCGGAACAACCGACCATTTCCCGCGGTCGCATTGTGGTTTTCATATATTTAGGCTGTATATTCTAATAATTTGATTTTGTAGGAGCTCCCACCCACCCACCTACACATGTCCAGTGGCCGATTCACGAACAGTAATTGATTCAAATTACCACCCAGGATATCGTCTACAGGGTTTGTACGAAGGGTTACACATCAAACATTATTAGGAAGCATTTGATTCGTTACATGGAAATTAAGATTTTACTTAACTCATTGTGTAAAATATTATTAAGATAATTTACCTTTTGAATATTATATATTGTTTTAAGGTTTCTAACTCTAAATATATAATATCATATTATGTTTTCCAATGTGTAATTAGGACGACACAGTCAATCAAACACAATTGAGTTTCTCTTACATACCTGTAAGAAAAGAAACGACATTTAATGTTATTATTTACTATGTCAGTTCCAAATCACAACTATTTTAGTGGTATTTTATTTAAACAAGTAATTTCTCAGATTATGGCAAAGTGACGTTTTTAGGTTATAATTATTATTTTACTACAGATAAAATTGAATGACATTAGACACGCGACTGTGCGGTACATTTTAAACTAAGAAAAAAATATTATATATATATATATATGTGTGTGTGTATACACACACAAAATATATATACTATCAAATTGGTCAAGCATGGAAGCAACAATACTTACATATTAAGTCGTCACCATCATCATACCAGCCATTACCACCAGTCTCTCCAAGAAAATAGGTTTTTTGGCCATAATTGCCTCGCTGGACAAGAATGACGGCAATCGCAAAACGCAGCTTTCGCCGCAGGGATGCTGCTTGCTGCCCGTTTCTGGTACCTTAGTCGCCTCTTAACGACAATATACAAAAAGACTTTCTCTTTTAGTCTCCTTTAAAACGATTTAGAATTTTAAATTAGCTCATACAAAAAATACTACTGTCATATATCTTTTAGAAGGATGTAGATACCTCAAATATTTCATTACCAACTTTACTTTGATTTAAATATCTCTATGGAAAAAATAAGTAATTTTTACCCGTATAAAAGCAATATATAGCCTCTGAAGATAATATATATAAAACAATATAGTCAAATCGCTTTGCATGACGCCGACGGTACAGCCTCCGGTCTACATCAATCAGTGACGCTTGTTCGGAATACATATTTGCATTTCATTTACATGACAGTGCCTGTTCAAATTAAGTTTTAATATGTACATTGTCTTGTTTGTGTCACCCATTAATATATGCGATTTACTTGTCTGATCATTGTTATCGTACCACGACGCTGGTAGGTAACCGGAAAAGCGAACAACAAATATAAAAGTAAATTAAACGCGTTTTAAAGGGTAGTTTTATTATTAGGGTGCAGTAAGTGTGTATTGAACACGTATAATTAGCGAATTATGATAGACTGACTAAATATGTACCGGCTGCTGCCGGCCACCGGCTACTTCCGTGAGGTACCGGAACAGTAGAATAGTACTCCCACTGCACCAGGTGTCGTAAGAGGCGACTAAGGTACCAGAAACGGGCAGCAGCATCCCTGCCGCGAAAGCTGCGCTCTGCGATTGCCGTCATTATTGTCCGGCGAGGCAATTATGGCCAAAAACCTATTTTCTTGGAGAGACTGGTGGTAACGGCTGGTATGATGATGGTGACGACTTAATATGTAAGTATTGATGCTTCCATGATTGACCAATTTGATAGTATATATCTTTTGTGTGTGTACATACAATAAATATATATATATATATATATATAAGCTAAACTAAGCAGTTTGTGTTATTATCACCCCAATAGGCGTATTCGTGAGGCTTCAAGAATTCGTTTTTCTTCTGATGTCTCCATTTATAGTTACTTCTCCATTTCTTATCACTCATAATTTAGTATTTTCGATTTTATATTTTATATTTATAATAATTGTATATTTTTCGCACTGCCTTACCTCTTTTTCGGTTTTAATTGATGGTTGACTGAAACGCCATGAATACATCGTGTTGTTTATGCGTAACAAGGTAATAAATTGATACGGATATTGTCTGTGATACTAATAATATTTATTATAATTTTTATTTGACAATTCAACATAAAATGATTACCGTTGTGTTTGCGATATAAATAAATTATTAAGTACATCTCATCCTTCAAATTATTATCACAGTAACATTTACTTCAATTCTACTTGTCTAAATCAAATAGAACTATTGTATGATTACCCAATTTTATTAGAATAATTATTTGATTAAACAGCGAGCCGACGCAATAAAGAGCTCAGAGGAGATTTATTTTGTCATCCTTAAATATTAATTACATACGAGTATTGTGTTGTCCGCAGTGAGTACACGACTGCGCGGTAAACTTTATGTTGAAGAACTTAATGAAATGAGTTTTTGAGTGATGTGTCTTGCTTATACGATCTACATAGATCATATATCTGCCTAAAACGTCCTCGAGAATCCGTCGATTAAAAACCAGTTTGAGTTTTGAGTTAATATATATCTGCATATGATTAGTATCTACACTTTAAAACAAGAAATACCTAGACTGCTGTTTGGAGTTTCATATGTTTTTTCCTCGTTGCTAATATGCAAATGTTCACTTGTTTGAACAACTTTATTAGAATCAAAATACTCACGCTGATTTATTAAACCCAATCAAAGTAAGACGAATATATATATTAAATGTAAATAGAATTTACTCGCTATGAGTAACATGTTCCTGCAAATGTATAAGGCGGTAATAATACGATATGTAAACTTCGCGTGATAACTGAAGCCTTTCATTTATAGACCACGCTAAGGCGTCGTCTGCCTTTGTACATGAATAAGTTATAACCCCGGAATATTACTAACCCAAATCTACATTTCCCCACAACGTCTACGCTGGAATATGTTTAGAAATGTTTTTATGACTTAATTGTAAAAAATATTTTGTGCTAATGCCTTTATTCTTTGGATTGTTCGTACAAGTGTTTGACATGTTTAAACACTCCATATCAAATTCACCAGTTATTATATGCGACTTGAACGGTATAAAGACAAGTGACTCTTTAGTTATTCAAATTATTACTTAGAAATCTCAATAATTTAATGTGGTATAAATACTTCAAAACAATTTCTTAAATCGCTATTTCTAGTTTAAATAAAATAAAAATCGTTCCGCCTAGAGGGTCCAATATATAATTCAAGCAACAACCTCGTCGTAGGCTGCAATGTCAACAGTTTCAACGACATCGAATATTGATTTAATATTTTTAGTCAGAAGCTTTTATATATCATGTAATGAACAAGAAGGAAAACAACCCAAAAGTGTATAAACATGTTCTGGAACTAAGCTTTAGTTATTTAATTTAAATATTAAATGATTAAGTTTAAATAGTTTTCAAATAGGCAGGTAATGCAGATAATACACGTATGCAAGAGTTTCGAGAAGCTTTAGTTGGCTCGCTACAATTTGGCCGCAGAGAGTGTAAATCGCGAACGTTTCTAAAAACGTTATAAAAATAAAAAGTAACAACTATAAGCATTCCCCCCCCTTTTCCATTTGGTTGATATGATCAAGAATGTTTCTAATTTGGTAAATTCATACGACTATTGTTGTCAGAATCACTGAGAAAGAATGGCAAATTCAAAAACAAAATATCCTACAAAATGGGAGGATAGTGTCATTTTATGGCACTAGTTATAGTTATATGTAGCGACTATGAAAGGTTCAGAGAACGGATAACAATGTTACGAGGGGGCAGCACGTAGGGCGCGCCTCCCACTCTACCTACCGCTTCAATCGCGATGCATTCGCCGTTAGCCGCTTACGTGAATCCGAGCTAATGCTAATACACTTCAACAAACAACATAGACACGCATCTGACGTCTAAACGAGATCATCCCTAGTGAACAAAATACATAAGAACACTAATATTTATAGATATTATGCACACATTATTGTTAGTGTAAATATTACAACTTATTAAAAACATACTTGCTCAAAACGTACATCTCATGCAATGACCCTGAGAAAAGTTGCATAAAGCACTTTTGTTACCGACTACGTTATTAGGCAACAGAAACACAAATATAGTACTCATAAACATATTTAATACATTGACACAAATATTAATCATATAAGTGTTTATCTTGATGGGGGTCGAACCCACGACCCTTGGAACACAAGATAGGATCACTACAATCTGCCCCACCGAGCCCGCTCTCTCTCTATGACATATATATTAAGATGTTTAAGACCTTACACATTGTGATAGTTAAGTTTATTAGAATAATGTCAAACAAGATCCAAAATAATTAGTGAAGTATAACGATTTGCGTCATCCTCTGGAACTTTTCAGTATATTTTTTATCCTTAAAGTAAAAGGGTGGGCCTAGCTGTTCTTGCTAATTCATATAGAAACATTGTTCAGACAAATCCCAAAAGACTTAGACAACATCCTAATTTAGTTAGATTCGTAGATTTATTTAGATTACTTTATATATCTAAATATATAAAAGCTAAAAGTCACTCACTCATCATTAAATCCCTACAAATTCATTCGGGTCACTCTTAAGTGGTAGGTGCTCTAGTACTATGATATTTTGCGAAATTCTATTCTCAAATTACGGCTGTTATCTAGTAAATTTTCTTGTATCGGCACACATCTAAATTTCCAAGCGAACGGCGCAAGGATTCGTTGTATTATATATAGGATCACCAATCAACTCAAGCTACACCTGCACGGTTCAGTTTTTTTTTAATTTTAACAAGCTTTATTGTACTAACGCCTGCCGGGTATGAGAATTGTTTGTGAATAGCAGGAACGTACGATGGATAAAAAAATAGGCAATAAAAAAGTTCAAAGGCAATGTCTGTAACCCGTTGACTATGTGAGTAGCAATTTGCAACGAAACGTTATTTGAAAATGACTACGACTTGCAAATATCGTCCAGTCCATTTGAAAAGGGGCGGGCAGCGCTTTTGATCGGACATCAATCTTATGAATAGTTAACTTTATAAAGCGTCGTCGGCGAGAAACTGAGACAACGCATAAATAACCACCATGGATAGCCAAAATATTTTCGTCGCAACAAATTATGATGCATTTAACTTAACACATTTATTAATTGATTTCTAAAGATTAGTTTCATTGCATGAGCTTATCATAGGATGAGCTCAACCAAGCGCTAAGCAAACATACCTGAAAAATTGGGTACATCGATTACGTACGATGATAATATTACTTAAAGGACAGATTCCAATTCCTATCTTCCTCTCACGAACGTAATCTCCGTTCTTCTAATACTCTTTCGCTCTTAACTCCTTCTCATCACTCTAGTTTTTTGCAGACTCTTTTACAGTGACAGCTACGACACTGGAACGAGCTTCCGTTGAATATTAAGCAATCCCCAAACAAATTTATCCTGAAACGCTGTCTCCGTACTTTATTTACTGATGCTGCTTCTGTGACTTTATAACCCTATTTCTGATGTACGTTATTTTATGTATATACATACATAAA
>JACJUM010003259.1:18077621-18177870 GCA_020976665.1 Heortia vitessoides
TGTATATATATATATATTCTGTTTTGTGTAATGGTTGACTGGGAGATAATCCACACAGGCCGTGTGGTACCGGCAGAGTAGGATAGTACCTCCCCCTGTACCAGGCATCGTAGGAGGCGACTAATGTATCAAAACCAAAAGATGGCAGTCCATCCGCAACAGTGTAGCTCAAATGCATAAGGCGGAGATGGCCAGCAGCATTCTCGTCGCGAAACTACGCGAGGCAATTATGGGCAAAGCAGCCCTTTTCTTGGGGAGACTTATGTCCGACAGTGGACTCCAACTGTCTTCAATGATGTAAATGTAACTACGACTGCGTACAAACAACCAATTATAGCTAATGTACATCAAAGATGTTCATCATATACTTTAATGGAAAAAAGTTATTTTGTGCCTGACACTTTATTTATAAGAAATACCTGCTTTAACCTATGGGCACGGAAACATAATCCTATCACCAAGATAAATTTAAAAGCCTATCAGTGTCCCTTTCATGTTAAAAGGCACTTTGCCCATGCCTTTTAGCCGACCAACGGCGTTGCAACTAGGACCAAAGAATCTCATATAACATTTTTAAAATGATTCATCATTGCTCAAAGCATAGATTTATGACCAGCCATTGGACGTCCACTATTGGATATACGAATTCATTAATTAATGACAATATTAAATACGATTTAATGACAAAATTCTATGCATTTAATCGGATGGATATTACGGCTATCTGTCGGATCTGGTATTACGATCGTAATTTTACGACAAAGTAAATTATGCATGAATAGTTAAATTGAATACAGCAAAAGTCAAAAACTACTCGTCAGTTTTTTTACTGGACCCAACTTGCATAATTGGTTATTACTTCTGTATGGTTAAATCCATTATCGTTCTGCAATATATTTTATTAGAGTCAAACAAGTAACTAATGAAGTTTCTCTTAATACGAAAAAACTATTTATACAGTGTACAGTTACTGAAAAAAGAAATAATATAGAATATTATAAAGTATAAATGACATGTCCAGAAAGCCTCAACCAGCACGAAAATACGTTCTGTATTCATAAAATAACTATTTTTGTAGTTGTATCGTATTTATCGTAACAGACTTTTCCAACTATAAAGACACATTTTAGTTCTACCTATTCTATCCCGAGTTAGCTTAGAAATAGCTAATTGCCATCGCAATTCTGGTGTATGTAAGGGTAGCCTTCTGAAGAAGTTCAGAGCGGAATACTGCACCATTATATAAATGCAAAATACGAGGAGTGCATACCATAAACCCTATACGAATAGACCTCGGACCGTGAAACGGCTGACCAGCTAATTTCGTTAGTCCCGGTAAGCCGCTTAACGTCTTTAAGTAACTTGATGTGCTCTACTTTTAAAGGGATGCACGGCGAGGGCGGCATCTCTGTAAATAATAATTAGGTTTATGACGGACTTTTTATACGAGCATATAGTTAATTTTTAAAGATGTTAGTTTGTAGACATCGGCGCTAAAACCGTTACACTATAATAAATCTACGGTAAATATTTACTAGGTCTTTAAACTTCAGAAGATTTAAGAGTAGGAAATATAGAAAAGTCAACTTATAAAACACCTGCTATATAAAATGTGGGTGTTTTCACGTAACGTTTAATTTTTATACTTATATTTTGATTATACATAATATATTAAGGCAGATCTTTTGGTGTTTTTTATATAACAGTAGTTATGTAAACTGTCTTACCATTTTGTGATTGCTATATTTATCTTTTTGACGTAACACACAATTCCCTCTCTCCATTCCTCACACTCGTAAATCGCGCATTTTTATACATAACCGCGTCCAAGAAAAACTCAAAGTCATACTATTCTGCTTAGTAATCCATTTTGTGTAATTACATAATAATATTATTTACAGAAATCGATTTCTAGATTTTGGTTAACGAAGGGAATATATGTGATTTGTTTTAATTGTTTAGAGGAAAGGCCTCTAGTTTATTGAAACATAATTTAAATAACTGAAAATAAATTAAGTCACCCGGTTTCAATAGCCAGGAAGTATTCGTTTTTTAAGAAAAGTCGATATAATTTATGTTTCCTTTCAGGTCACTGTTTCGAAAGTATGTTTGTGTGTTATTGTTTCTACTATTTTGTGCCATCCGTTCCGTTATTTGTTATTTGCAGAGTCGTTTCGAAAGTGAATAATAATTTGAAAGAACGCCATATCAGGTATGTATGCAATTAGTTACTTAATATGTCTTTAACTTAATACAATTACCTCATCTTTATAAATAGGAAGTTTCGATCTTCCACAAGAGGATGTGTTATATTGTTTATCTGAAAATCTTTGGAATATTTCAAACCCGCAATATTCTGTCTGTAACATCTAAATTTCAGCAATACAAGATTTAATAAATTGTAAGACAGCTATAACAAAGTGACCTCCATTTACCGTCTAAGTGCGCCATGTTTCCTTGGTGTTGATGTCTTCCGGGTATTTATAAATACATATCAAATATCTTTTTACGCTGACCCTACCAGTAACTGGGCCAGGTCTGATACAATCTGTTGATAATTCTTTAGTAAAGCTCAATAAAAGAAGTAACTAAATACGGAGTTAATCTTGAATGGAATAATGGATATCCTTTGATTTCATTAAATTGTGTTTCTACGTTTTAAAAGGATTACTCTAATTAATTTGTTAAGACTTTGTAGCAATTTCTGATATATTTTGTAAAATATTCTGTTCATAAATATGAGAGCAAAAGAAGCTCGGTAACTTGCGGCGAGAAAAGTTCCTTTGATGTTTACAGACTGGATTAAAGTTATTTTCGATTCAGTGACTCTCTATTTCGCAAGATGCAACTAGTTCAGACTCAACTCCGGTGACCGGGGGCGGTCTGAGGGAAATAAACTGATACAGTATTGGAGAATGCATAATATAATACCTCCTGAAGTTATGCGGTTACAGGCGCTGTAAAATGTAAAGTAATATAGAAAGTTTAGAAGCAACAACAAGATTGTAACGACACGGGCAATGTTTTTTATTAAAAAAATATTGCCATTTGTTTTGCTTTTGCTACTCAACATAAGTCTCCCCAGGAAAGGGAAACGATTGCCGCACTGGGCAAACTTGGTGGCGGTTGCAGAGCGTAGCTTCGCGACGGAAATGTTGCTGTGCATTATTATAATTAAATGAATATTATTTTTATTATAATTAAATTAATTCACACAACATCTCATACATTGACCTGACTCGGAGATAAGTCGCCTAAAGCTAGTGTTACGGACATTAAACAACAGAGGAATCACAAATATTCCCATATAAATATTTGTCCTGGGTGGTGAACCCAAGACCTTTGGAACACAAAGTAGGAGCACTACCAATAGCGCTATCGGGTCAGTTAATGTTGCATTTGAGCTGAGCCTTCGGTTTTGGGACCTCAGTAGTTATTCTATTATGCAACGGTACTTTTATGGCATAGGGTGTATGAAATCTTCTAATATGTTCCGTCTTTTCTTTAATTCAAAACATATTGTTTATGGTAATGTTGGATGTGTATAGTCGGGATAATTTTCTCTTATCCAAATCGTTTCCAGTCCACCCCGCTTTGAGAACGTGACATTTCGCACGGGCCAAGGATAAACCGTTCAAACACTCTCTAAATACACTTGTTGCATCAGAATATCCTGTTGTTTTGGGGGAATGCATTATGTCATATCAAAGTATGTGCAATTAACAAATAATGAGTTTCATTCATATTCACCAAATTAATCCTCATATCCTTGCAAGAAATAGTAATATATAATACTATAATACCCCTACGATAATACTCGTACTCAGTTTTTAAAACGTATATGCAGGATTTAATTCAACGTAATTAAATATAAATAAATCGTTTAAAAATAAAATGTAAATTAAAAGTCAAGGACATATAATTATACCATAAACATTTGAGTTTCTTCTGTGTTTGGGTGTTAATGTGTAATTAAATATTATATATGTGATTCCTATGTTGGTTGATCTCCGTAACACAAGCTGCTTGCTTGTGACTGAAACGTGCTTTACGCGAAATAAAATATCATTAATTGACAATCTAATTTCTACTTTTTTATTAAAACAACTTACTACAAAATGACTTTTATATGTTCGATTCCAGCTTGGGTTTCTGTAGCATGATCAATTAATAATCGGTACAGGGCTAATTAATATTAAATTTTAAACTGAATGATCAGATGATTGCACTGAACCATTAATTATTCTGTAATTTGACTATTTTGCTTAAATTTTACATTTACCTCAATATACAATTTATTTTCAATCGCATTTCATGAAATACATACTTTATGTTAGTAAAATGTATCATATTGTTGCCGTGTGGTACCGGCAGAGTAGTGCCTCTCCCTGTACCAGGTATCGTAAGAGGTGAGTAAAGTACCAGAACCGACCGATAATAGTATATCCATCCGCAAGTGTAACGAAATGAACACGGCGGGAATAGGCATCAGTATACCCGTTGCGAAAGCTACGCGTTCTGCGATTATGTTTCTCAGAGCAGCAATTACGGGCAATATTTCTAGGGGAGGCCTATATACCCAAAAGTGGACTTTCAATATGATAATCATATAATTAGTTGCTCAAAATATTGAGATATATATATTGACAGATTTCTTTTTCGATAAGAAATACATTTTCGTTACTCTTATACTATATCTAAATACCAAATGTCCCACGTTTATAGGCCGTTTATGGTGGTTTTAGTAACAATAACATGGTAACGTTTTTTTGTACCACTAAGTCGACTTATTTGCTTTAATTATTTTGCTTCAAGAGAAAATATATTTTATGTTAATACTAAACACAATCAATAAATTGAAAAACTGTTCTTTTGCTTTTTTTCTTTCAATTCCTTTTTTTGAATATTTTTTATAACACAATATTTCTCATAATTTCAGTAATAACACACAAGTTTATTGGTTTTTTTCATACTAAAACTTACTGTATTATCTAACACAGTATAGTATTGTATTGTATGTCAATCTGTTAAATAGTTTTAGTCTACACCGTAGAAGCATCAAAAAATGTAATCACTTTTCCGTCTAAGTAAAAATCGCTCTTTCCCTATACTTAATAAACTCTTCACTTTATTTATTTATTTATCTAAATGTACAACATACTATTACAAACGGTGCCACATACACTTGTGTAAGTATAATCGTGCACCTGCGAGCCATCATTGAGTTATCAAATACATTTTATATTATTTACTGTTAGCAATATATATGATATGGTGGTAAATATAATGTCAATATATTCCAAGCACACAAATTATTGTCTGTTACAGTCACAACTCCGAACAATACGCCGGTCGATAGTCTGTAATTGAATGCATGTACACAGGCCGGAGATTAAACGGCGCACTTCATTGTGTTGCAGCTTCAAGTTGCAAATTGTATTTTATATTTCACTTTGAGGTAACTATGACGGGTTGAATATTAATACGCTGCCTGATCAAAGCATAGACACAATAGAAAACATTATAGAAATGAATGAATGCAGCGGACAGGAAGAGTTAATATTGTATGGGATGTTATGATTTTATGTATAGCAGGGCACAAGTTGTCTAGAAGTATTTTCAGCTAGCAAAGTACACAAAAAACGGGCGGTTTTGATTTTAATTCTTCTTTAAAAAAAATACGGTACCAAAATGATTTCAATCATTTGTACATGTTGCTAGCCGGTTTAAAAAATGCTGTGGTGTTTAAAACAGTACGTTCTATATTCAAATTTTCGTTTGATGCTCGTTTTTACAGAAATCCACTTTTTATTGAACATTTTTGGTGCGAATTTCCAAAAGATAATATCGGTTTTCATAACTTTTAGTTAATTTTTATGAATTTATTTCATATTCTTAATTATCAAAGCTTCATTTATTGCTGTTTAACTGTCTCAATAATGTTAGAGAAAGTGGTTAAAGCTACTAAAATTATTGCGCTGCTCGAAGAGGGTTGCAGCCAATGCTTCGTGGCTCGAGACTAAGGGTGAGTCGCCCGACGGTTTAAAGGACCTGGCAGCGGTATCAAGACACCGGTTCCGTCGAGAGAAGGCCTGTTTCTGGAAGAAAACTATGTACCCAACCACGGGATGATCGTTTTCTTGTTCTCGTTTTCTTTCTTGAGAAATCGCAAGTCTTCGTATGTGGACCATAGGAACAACCTCAAAGAAGAAAAAAATGTGCATATTAGTCTATGGACGGTCGGAGGAGGCTTCTCGCAGCCAATATACGCAGTCATCGCCCGGCCCGCGGCCCTAAGTTACTCCGTGAGCACAGAGCCAGGCTTAGGTTTTTTCGAAATTGTGAATCATGGACTCAAGAAGACTGGAATAGGTTATTGTTCTCCGATAAAGCCAGGATGTCTATGTTCGGTAAAGATCGACGTCGGCGAGTGCTACGAAGACGAGAAGAACGCTTTGCAGAGGCTTGTTTTGAAGAAATCACACGTTATGGTGGGGGCTCTGTTATGTTTTGGGCAGGAATAAATTCAATGGATCGTAGAGAGTTAGTCTTCATTGAAAAGGGCTCACTGACTGGACATCGATACACTGACTGACATACATAACGGAAGTTCTAATTCCTCATGCACAACCCGCATTGGCCGCTTTAGGTGAAGATTCAATTTTTATGGACGACAAGGCTCGCGCCCTCCGGTCTGGCGATGTGGAAGCGTATGTGCCAGAGGCCGGCATTCGTCGTTTGGATTGGCCAGCTCGAAGTCCCGACCTCAATCCTATAGAGCTTGCCTGGGACGATCTGAAACGACGCGTGAGATCATTACAACCGGCTCCGCAGACCATCAGAGAGCTGAAGAATGTGATTACTACGGAGTGGGAACGTGGGAAAGTGGCAAGTATCCGGGATATCCTCGCTAGCATACCCAGACGAATTCAAGCTATGATTTCAGTTAGAGGGGGTCACACTCGATACTAAACATTTATCTGCTTTTACTTTATTAAAGAAAAAACTTTTACTTCACGAGCATATGCACTACTAGCGAGCATACACTACTAGTAAACTTTAATCACATTAAAACCCATAAATTTTATCAAAATTTTATTATAATACTGACGAAAACTATAATTTCCCTATTAACTTATAAAATTGTGAAAGTAAAACTACCTATAATTATCAAACAAACCAATAGTAACAATGGTTCATTGCTTAGATGCCCGTTTTTTTACAGATAACTATTTAATTAACTACAATCACAGGATTGTTTTCAGCCAGTGGGTTCTCTTTAGACATGTTGACATAAATATAGATCATATCAATTCTTAAGTACCTATTGTATTAATATTTTTATTTGTTTGTTAATTTGGTCTATTTTACTAATATAGTGCATCAGATGCCCGAGATGATTTGTTAATATAGCTTAGCATTATACTTAGCGCAGGAAAACTACTTTGTGTAGTCATTACTGCTAAAGTACCTATTGTAGTAGTATATAGAAAGGAACTGATTTTAAATTCTAAATAGTAGGTATTTTAAATTATCACGAATCGTAAAGAATTGAACTGCCGCTGAGAAATCTAAATATCGCACATAGATTTCCTTCTTAGATACTATGATATTTAGAAATCTTATGGGTATTCCTAATTAATTTTATTAAATCTCGATTAAGTAATCCAGTAAGCTGGCTAAACAGTCGAGGACGTCGTCGCCAATCAACACAAATAAAATATCGTAATAGAGTCGTCTTGCGAACATTAAACATGTTTTACAAAAGCAAAGGGCGTTTCTGTGAACTAATCCCAGACATTGATTTACGCATCTGGATTAAATTTGTCAAACATTTATAATATTCATTTGACTTTGTATCTTAGAAAAACGTACCTGAACCGTAGAATAGATTTGTCTAAGGACCTTTTTTAGGTAGTTATTTTATCTACATTTATTTTAGATAATCCTTTTAAGGCGGACAGCAGCATCCCCTTCGCGAAAGCTGCGCTCTGCGATTGCCAACACGCTTGCCCAGCGCGGTTTTTATGGGTAAAATTTCCTATTTCGCGGTAGGCTCATGTCCAGTAGTGGGCTTCCACAGGCTGACTTGTGCGGGTCTGGTTTATTATGTAGAGAGAGACAGTCATGAGTACCAACGAGAGAAGACCATTGAAGACAACGTAGTTTCATTTGGGAAGTTTCAACTCGTACATATTATATTTGGTTTTGTTACTGCATTTAAAATTTTTGTTTATAAAATGTTATAACGATATCGAGGTCATAGTTTTAGTACAAATATAGTTATAACTATTGTCATTTTTAGACGAATAAATATAGTTCTGATATATACTTAATTTTAAATAGACTTAACAAATAAAAAGGAATACAAGGATCAGCTACAGTAGGAAACATTTTGTTTTGCAGAAATACTGCAACTATATTAGGTTTTTTCGTTGAATGGTCTTTGAAACAACGAGTATTAATAACTCGTCGACCTCTGCGTCATTTCTGTAAAATAAGCTTGTTTTATCTGTTGTTTTGAAAAGGTTACAATGTTGCCAGATAATTTAAAAAACCCACAATAATAAGAGTATGTATATGATAATTATGCAATAATTGCTACCGAGATAAACGCGATATGTATAAAAAGATTGTCACTTTTTTATATAAAAATACAAACTATTTATTAGGCACTAGTAGTAGATTAGCCTATTTCTCGACAATTTTATGTAATTCTTTCATTTAATAAAATAAAATTTAAAATAATTTAAAACTACGACTTCTCTGATCTACTTATTGAATGATTTAAAAAATTATTTTACTGTAGTTAAAATTACATTGCCGTCAAAAAATATAAGGTATTTTTATTTCTTTACCATGATAATGGTAACTACGCGGGAAAAGCACGGCGCCCTGCTAGTTATCAATAAATTTATTTTGTACGGTGTGATAAAAAGCATAATTTAACCAAAATGGTTATACATTCACCTAATAAAACAACAAAAAATAACGTACAGCCGGTTCCATTGGTGATGATACATATTATGTCTCTAACATTATTATAAAAGTAAATGCAATATAATTGAGTCCATCATTTATTTTGCACGTGTGTTGATGCTAGATTACATTCATGCCATATAAGCCATTTGTGTCACCGCACTGTTTTCAATTATTTCAGACTGCGCCGATGCACATGGCAGTTTCTTAATTAACTTGTATTTTATTCTGTTCGCGTGGTTTCCTCAAAATTGGAACTAGTCAAGCGCACATCCCGCGTCGAGAGGATTTTCGGATCAGTTCGTTTCTGTTACTCACCATCATTGTTAACCTTTTAAGTTTGTGCAAAATGGTCTTTCATTAATACTTGTGAACAACAATTTAAATTTGTACTCTGATTTGGTAATTAACAAGATAAAGTATATTTGTATATATAGATATTATCTTATAGATATAATGATATTTTTGGAATCTGTTCCAAATTATTTATATTTAATTAAATCACACAACAGAAGTAAACTCTGGCAAATTATAGTCACATAAACGACTGTAATAAGTGAAAAATTATTTTTGTTTAATTTAAATATTCACCAGGTTTGTAGATCGTCCTTTAGAACTAATTCAATACATGGTGGCTTATTAATTCTTTACATTAAATAAACAGATAAAATTTAGAGAACGTAAAGATATTGTGAACCTCTCTGTAGAATAAACAATAGAAATATTGGCTGTGGAGTTAGAGCAGTTCATTGTTATATGCATCTACAGGCCATTGTTGAGTCATTTTGATATTTTAGAATACAAATGGAAAATGTATTGTTTAAACTTTTCTATAGTCGAAAACAATTAATTGTGTGGGGGGATTTTAATATTAATATTTTTTGTAACTATACTACAAGCGTTAACTTGATGAGCATATATAAAGCATTTAATCTCAGTTATTTATGAAGTTACGAGAATCACAGCTACGAGTGCTTAGAAAATAATTTTTCAGACAAATAATTCAAACCATATAGGTCAATCAATGCAATTTAAAACTATAAATAAAAATATTGTGCAAAAGGAAATTACTTTTGCGCCTGTAACTGGAAACGGTTTGGAAAGATTTAGACATAAGTTAATACCAGAACTGCCTTTTGTGATATGAAATGCAGACACTAATGATATAAATAGCTTATTTTTTTAGACACATATTAAACAATAATCATCATACCAGCCATTAAAAGTTCACTAATGGACATAGGCCTCCCCAAGAAAGGGGATATGTTGCCCATAATTGCCGCGCTGGGCAAGCGTGTTGGCATTTGCAGAGTGCAGCTTTCGCGACGGGGTAACTACTGCCCATCTCCACACTGTACATTTGAGCTGACTTCTTTGCATAGATATACCGCCACTTGTCGGTTCTGGTACCTTAGCCACCTCTTACGACACCAGGTACAGAGGAGGTACTATTCTACTCTGCCGGTACTCCAATACAACTTAATATTACAAACGTCTTAAAACGATAACAGTTACAAATGCACCAGTTTTTAGCGCATGGGCGACTGGGAACTTACAAAAACAAAGATAAATGTTATATGAATTGCATGAGGAGCGGCGGTTTAACATGAGTGTTTAATCAAATCGGATTGTTTTAAAGCAAAAAGTAACATTTTGTGTACTAAAATAAAAAACTAGCGTGATTTAATTAAACGACCTAAAGATATACATAGTGACTTCTAACCTTAAATTGCTGACAAATTAATAGAATCAAACTTAGAAGTTGCTACTGAATTTGAGATATTATCAGTAATTACCCATAAATCATTAGTTTTAATCAATTTGAAAATAACTATGATAATTGGAAAAATGTTTGAAGAAAAGAAAAATTAATGATTTATGAGGGGTTTCCGTTCATGTCCTGAATTCTGGGAAAACATTTTTTAAGTAATTATTTTATACACGATAAACATTTTGGCTTTAGCAATATATAGGGTCGAATAGGGTCGAAAGCCAACTGATGCCAGTGTTGAGCTTATAAAAAATATTTTCTTCGGTGATTTATCCAAGGCATTGCATTGTGTGCGCCATGGTGCATTGGTCAGGAAATTACACCACTATGGTTTAGGGGATCTTCTGAAATTTGAACCTTACCTATAAGATAGAATTAAGTCGGTTGACGTGAATAGAAGTCGATCACCTGGGATTCAATGGCCATATCAAACAAAGATTGCAGCGATGTAGTTTTGTTTGCAGATGATACTTCCCTTTTATTCAAAGTGCGAAGACAACCGGCTCTTTATGACGATGTAAACAACACTAAATCGAATGTAGAAAACTAGTATAATGATAACAATTTGTCTCTTATATAAAAAAGACAATACGTATTAAATTTGTTACATCAAAGGTTAAGCAAACACATTCATGCATAGTTGTTAAGAATGAGGCGCTGGATATGGTCAACACTATTGTGTTCTAAGGTCTTACCCTGGAAAGCAAGCTACAATGAAGACCTCATATAGTTGATCTCGCTAATAGAGACTTAGTTAGTTAGTGCAGCTTTTACGAAAAACAAAATTCATCAATTACAAGACGTACTCTCAGCTCGTCTAGTTTATTTCAGTCATTTCCACAGTGTTATGCTGCTGAAGTAATATTAATATTTGCGCTGAGATTTTTGAAATGGGACAAAAAGAGCCACCGAAAAATTTTAAGAAAATAATATATTGACTGTACACAATCAGTATGTATATGAAAATATTATAAAAAATAAAAAAATTGTAATAAATAAAAAAACTATAAAAACATGTTTAAGAAAAACTGTGACATACATAATGTTAATACCAGAAATAAATATAAACTCGCTGTACCCACTACACGGCGCCATAAAATAAATAATTCATTGAAGGGCAACTCCATAAGATCATACAATAAAATACCAGGCAGCATATTAGGCTTACCGATAAATAAATTTCAAATTTACGTAGATAGTAAGCTTATTTCTACAGCATATTTTAGTGTTAAAGATTACTATATATTAATGATAAAACTACCTGGGACCGATTTGCTCTAACATAGCTTTAAGACAACGGTTTGTTAGCGCCGACGCCAGTAAGGGTTCTATTGACACTAACTATTTGGTATTGCCCTTTCTGGTAGCTCGTGTAATGTAACTTAGTTTTAAGACCTGTCTGGTGCCGGAAGACTAGTGTAAGGTAGTCCTAATTTATATGTTAGATAACTCCTTTGATCTCGTGGGGTCATCAGGGTTATCAGTATTGTGAATATAATACCACCTTTAGTACTTCATATTTCCGAATTAAATTGTTTTATTTATTATTTTTTAGAGTCTAGAGTGCTTGCCTACCTGAATAAAGAATACTTTGATTTGATTATCTGCTTTTGAATATTTTTTTGATAAAATATTCTGTAAATGATTTATTAGAATATAAGGCTTAAAAATATAGTACAATCAATCAAGACTATGTCACCTGAAATGTTTATTACCATTCAACCACGACAATGCAATTAAAGCCATAGTTACCGGCAGAGTAGAATAGTACATCCCCTATACCAGGTGTTGTAACAGGCGACTAAGTTACCAGAACTGACAAATGACGGTAGTCCATTCAAAACAGTGTAGCTTAAATGCACAGGGTATAGAAGAGCAGCAGCATCCCCGTCGGGAAAGCTGCGCTCTGCGATTGCCAACAACCACAAACCAACGTTTGGGCAAAATTACCCCTTTCTTAGAGAGGCCTATGTCCAGCTGTATACTTCCAATGTGTGATGTAATGATGCTGAACCACGAACAAATAATAATGCGTTAACAGCCATTTATTATTCTCGACAACTATTCAAATCATCTAGTAACTGATTTACTTATACAATAATTTAATTTGCGTTGCGTTGCATTTTATTTTATTGCATTCTTTTATCACTAGAGATAGCAAACAGAATTTAATAATGGAAACTTTTTGCTGCATTCATTTAAAATCTCTTAGAAACTAAAGAAAATATGCAAACAGTATTGCTCTGACAAGTATTGCGTTACTATTAAAAAAGGACAGACGTTGAAAGGAGGAAAGTTCAACGCAGTGGAATTGTTACGGCTTGACATTCGCCCAGTTTTGTTTTAAAACTGAATTTTAGTACTCGGTTCCTGTATTTACTTCAGTTATGTCGTTGACTTTAAAATATAGAAGTATCCAAGAGTATTGATTTACCGGGTCGAATCGAATCATTTTAAAAGTATTGTATAAAAGTTACCTTTGGTTATCTATTTAATTATATTAAACGCTATTGCATTTTGTATACTAATTGAATTAAAAGGATGAATATATTGGGATAACAATTCACGATCATCACAATTTGGTTCGGATTTAGTAATTACAATAGATTTGTGTTTAAAACAATCACTAACGGTTGAATAGGCCAAACTACATTAGAACAAGCTCGTGTAATTGTTGCTCGTATAAAACACTTTATACCTATTTCTGTGCTGATTGATTACAAATATGTTAAAAATATACCAAAGATATTTCTATAGCTTCCATGTTTACACATATTGTAGACATCCCTACTAATATTATAAATGCGAAAGTAGCTGTCTGTCTTTTCGGTTACGCTTTCCCGCTTAAACCTGTCAACCGATTTTGATGAAATTTGGCACAGACAATCTTTAGACCCTGAGAAAGGACATAGCCTATTTTTTAATTCGAAATAAGGGTTGTAAGGGGAATGAAAAGTTATATGGAAGTATCGCTATTTTTAGAGCTAGAAACTTGAAACTTATTTTTCCATTAAATATAAATAAACATGACATTCCAAGTTTATAAGAATTAAGGTAAAGAAGTATGGTACCCAAAAATCTATTACACGCGGACGAAGTCGAGGGCACAGCTAGTGTCTATTTAATTTAACATATAAATTTTATAGCATAACTGTCGGCAATCGTGTATTTTGTACTTTTATTTCCCCATGAAAACACAAAGTTTAAGCAACACTTACGATATTAAGTGTACAACTAAATTAACAAATATAAATAATACTTAGAATGTTGAATTTTGTTAAGACAAAAGAAATATTATTAACACCTCATGTGATAATGCCATTTAGTAGACTCGATCCAATATTTTTTATTTAATAAAATAGTCCGGTTTTGTGAAAGCAATTTTCAGTTTAAAGAAAGGTGGATTTTAAAGCCGTCAGCAATACTCAGAGTGATTCAAGAAGAAGATTTATATGTGTAATAAATACATATTATAATACTAAAAAGCCGAAAATTTTTAAGATCTGTTATGTTATGTAGTAACAAATATATTTATGTATACTTAAATGGCAAACACTGGCTAAACATACAGATCAAAATGAATATTATACGGTAAATTTTATATTTTATATGATCGATAAATAAGTCTCGGGTATTTAAAATTCCAATGCGACACACGCTGACGTGTAATACAAATATTTTCCCTTTAGGCACAGAGTTTGTGACTCTGCCGTCTCTTGAAATAACGTCGTGTATAATATTCAGGATGAGCGGTGTTTTTAAATTTCCGCTGTGTCATCTTTCATATCCATTAGTAATTTTTTCATATAACTTTTTGTTTTTATCGCATAAACAGATAATACCGAAAAATAAACTTCAAAGTTCACCGGTTTATTTCTCACCTTTCACGCATAATATAGTTTATGTGTAAGCTATAGGCTTAACACGTATATTAAAATCAAACTAAAACAATAATAATATAATAGGGAATATAAAAGGAAACTAAGACTTTAAACTCTTGTACTTCGAGTACAACATTAATGAAACTGTTGGCCTATTGAGGTTATTAGCAACACCCTCTGGTGTACTTCTGTAGAGATCAATTGAAGAAGGCCTACGTGAGTTTGCCATCAGACAGGTGTTAAAGTTCGCCACTAGATAAGAACGTTCACAATAAATGTGGTGATAAGGCACCTCTGAATTAGTGTTATTGCAACCATAATAATCGATGTCACATTTCTTTCATTATTCTAACGCGCATTTTTAATACTAATCCCCTTAATTAATTGTCAAGTCAGTAATTTAAATACTTTTTAAACAAAAATAAGGTTTAAGATTTCAAAAGTGATTGAATGATTGTATTCACAAGGGTTGTAAATAAAGTAAATGCTACTACATTTCGGGACGCATACAACTCTAACTAAAATCTATTGTTGGAGGGCTAAGACTAGCAGTAGACGACCTAGGGCTTATAAAATGATGGAGTAATATTAAATTTAATTAGTTCACAGCCACATAATTTGAACATAATGTTAACAGTTGTCATACAACTGAGATAATAGCATCGTACATCAAACCAAACAATGCACTGAAAATGAAATTTCGCAAAAAGAGACAACAGAATACGTCGCGTAATCGCGTAAGCAACTTTAAATAGCGACAGAAACAAAGCCGCAAACGCATTATAAAAACAGGGCATTCAAGAAAAAAATCGCACACTGCGCAGACAATAAACACAAAAAATACAATACACATGCATATAATAGCATCCTCGTGATGTCAGTCTCAAAAAGTGCCGCAATCTTGACGGGACAGACATATACAAGCTAATGACGTCGTTGGTATCTAGGTCAGCATTCCTACCTGCAGGTCCAAAACTATTAGATATATTCCAGATATATTTTACTAATGAATATAAATTATGTCAGCAGCAATGTCATACTTCAATGCAATAGTAGCATTGACGTATTCGTAATATTTTATGAAAGTATTGTATCATCATCATCATACCAACCATTGAAAGTTCACAGCTGGACATAGGCCTCTCCAAGAAAGAAGGTTTTTTGCCCATAAATGCTGTCCTGGGCGAACACCTTGGCAATTGCAGAGAGCAGCTTTCGCGAGGGATCCTGCTGCCCATCCCTGCACTGTGCATTTGAGCTGCACTGTTGCGGATGGATATAACGCCCTCTGTCGGTTCTGATACCTTAGTCGCCTCTTACGACACCTGGTGCAGTGGGAGGTACTATTTTATTATGCCGGTAGCTTACGGCAAAAAGTAAGTATTGTATAATTTAATAATCAATGTAAGCCTGTGAGATCTACAGAGTCTTTAAAAGGTTTGAAAAATATGGATCAAGGTTTGTCTCTTTGTACTGTTCTATTAAAATCAATTGACAAATAAAAAAGATGTCATGTGCCTTTCAGATTTAAACAAAGGCAATGTAAGTTTTTACAAAGAATTTCTGGTGTACATTGTCTGATAGTCTCATTAAAGTGCTAAAATCATTAGATTATAAGTTTTAAGACTGATGCTATGTCTAAGTAACTTGACATTTTGATTGACGTCAGAGATACTTGCGTGGCGTTGCCGTGGCTATTATTCTTGTTAATGGATAGTTGTTTGATTTAATTCAGTTATTCTGATCATAGAGTAGGAACATGCGAGTTTACGCTAAGAAATGCTGAGATAGTATGCAGATTATCTTGTTTGAATTGAAACATCTTTTGAGGAAGTTATTCATACTAATGGTTAACGATTAAAAAACCTATAATTGCCGCGCTGGGCAAGCGTGTTGGCAATCGCAGAGCGCAGCTTTCGACGATGATTCTGCTGCCTATCCCCGCCATCCATTATTATTATTATTATTATTATACATTCACGCGTTCACTACTCATAATAAAACCACTGTTTTAACGGTTTTCAAATCCTGACACAACCTTTTATCATTCTTGAGAACCTTTGCCGAAAGGTAACAAAAACGTTTAACTAAAATTGGAAGTTAAATAAACCACTTTTTAAAGCCGTTAAACGAATAGTTTCATTTAGACTGAGAAAGTTAAAGCAGATGTAGCATTTAAAAGGAATGACAAATAATGAAGGCATAGAACGAAGGATAGAAAATTCTAGGAATTAAACTGTGTTATAACATCATGTGCTGCATTTGTTTGACGAGATTAGCTGAATTAATGTTGCAAAAGAAGCATGGAAACTATTTAAATACCAAATTGACCTTTTATTAGGCCAATACCTCATAATCTAATGATAGGAGTTATAACAGATATTAGAAAAGATCACTAAGATTAAAAAAGGAATTTTACACTGAATGGTGCAGGTAAAGCAGATGAATGAAATCAGAACTATGAAATTTGATATACCACTGACCCTGAAGATGATATAAATACAGTAAATGATTCTGAAAATTGATAATGGAATACGTTGTATAATGCGAAGGCACTTTATTATTTATTAAAAAATTACTTAACATTTTTGAATAAATAAAAGAACTAAAAATGTGTCTGAGAAATAGATTCATTATTAAATATTCTCAAATATGATTTCAAATCATTAATATTAATATCCACGGTACTAAAAACAGCATCCAAGAATAACGTAATTCTTTTCCTTGTTGCGACTGCAATTTAAATATAAACACGATATATCGATATACACATATTATATGGAAAAATATAGTAGATAGTCCGAATAAAACACAAATAAGCATGACAAATTATAGCATGATATTTATATTTTTCTATGTATAATTAGAAGATTGTTTATAATTTAAGCGCGACCTCTCAAACTGTTTCTCCTACACATAACACATGAATTTAATGCGAGTAACAGATATAATTATTTTCTTGAACAAGTAGTTATATAGCTTTCCATTCGAACTAAAAATGTTCACTTGACCATATTTTGTACTGTGATTACTTTATTTTTATACGCTAAATGAATAATACGATCCTCGTATAATATTTATGTGAAACCGAAAATAACTATTTACGACATTTTTCATGATTTTCATATTGAATTCATGGCGCATTCATATTCATATTAGTATTCTCACATCTAGAAAATATTTATCCCCTGTATTAGCAGAAGTAAAGTTTAATCAATCTTACTAGGTTAAACTGCAGTAAGTACCTATTTGAGAAAGTGTATTGGTAATTCAACCCCTTGTTAACTTCACTGCTAATAAGCGCTTCTATCTTCGAGAGCGGAAAACCATCGGCCATGAAATTTTAACTGTGGGGCCATTTGCGATAAATTTCTACAATTCTGTTAGGCTAGAGACTATTTCTTCTATGTAAAATGGATGAGTTATTGGATAATATAAAATAAAATTTTAAAAAACTAAATGAACACATTAGATTTAAAAATTAATGTATTCAGAATTTAAAGTCTTCAAATAATTGTGGAAAATAAATCCATACAAAATAAATAACACTTTTCCGATAATTTTATAAAATGGTCGCCGTTTAATTACCGCACCGCACTTCGACCGTAGTTTATTTTAATTTTTTTTTAATAAGACAGTGCTTCACCGCCCTCGCCTGTGAGTTAAATTATTAAAGTTATTTATTATTTTCATTAAGCGTTCCCTTTTGCGACAAATTTAATGCTGGGCTTTGCTGGCAACATATTAATTGATCGTACCAGAATTATGGAAGGCCCGCTCATTAATGAACGATCGTATGTGCGATATATACATGAATCGAAAATCAGAGCAGGAGTTTTAAGGCCCATCGGTTTGAAAGTAACTTGTAGAGAAATAATTTGCTAGTAGAAACAACAAAAAAATAATAAAAAAAAACACCGCAATATTCACTTAAAAGAATCTTAAACTTATTCAGAGGTGTAGTAGAAAACTGTAGTTTTGCTTTTCGGAATATCGTGATAGCAGAGATCCATTCGGTCATGCACAACGCTAATATAATTATTCCTGTCTCGAAATCATGTTATCTTCAAGAACAATAAGCGAATTATAGGAGCCGACCCGCACCCGTACGCCAGTCGCAAAGCAAGATCTAATTTGGTCGAATAAATATCATTCGAATGATTGAGCTAATTGAACTACATATCAACAGGAAATTCGCATGAAAACCTTGTATTTGTATCGGTTACATGCGTGCTGTATCATGTGACAGATGTGATTAGAGAAACTGTTCGTCTCTGTAATGTTCCTACAGTGACAGGTATTTAAGTATAGAATAGAAGACTATCCATATCGCTAGTTCAGTTACATACTCACGTGTTCTTGGCCTATATTGTTACACTTAAAATAAAGACCTATTTTTGTACATGCCTGTTAAAAAATATATAAAGTTAAACATATAACAATTTACTGTAATATATACAAAACTATAAGCTACTTTTCTTACCATAGAAAAGAAATGCTAATACAATTACAATAACATTTAATTTTATTGCCAATCTCTTGGCTGCTCTACATACGTCACACATATAACAAACAATAATACACTCCTAATTGAATACGAGTGAAACAGAATTCCTAATTTAACTATCGTATCAATATTGCACGTATTCAAATGTAATACGATCGAGATTGCAGCTCTATTCTACATCGTCGAAGGCAAGCCTTACTATTACTAATCGCATGTTAGTGGAATGTGTATCTTATCTTTTGCGGAAACTTTAATAGAGCCTGAAGTTTTGATAAATACTCAAAGCAAAAAAACATTTTCTTTTAAATAAGCCAAATAAAATTATTTTCTGGAATAATAGAGTATAGTTATTAGTTAGACATTATAAGTTACCTCAGTGTAGATAAAAATTAAGGCATAAAAAATGGTTGGTTGTACCTACGACTTATATGAGCTCAAACTCGAATTCAAAATAAGCCACATTTTCTACTATCTACTGTTGTTCGATATTAACATTCGATACGAATATATCGACGAATTTGCCTGAACATGTGCCTGAACAAATCATAGGACTCAAACCTGAGATGCTTACAAAATTGTTCTACTCACTGCCCGGCTCTATCATCAGGCTCCTGACTCCAAGTACATTCTGCTGAGTTCGTCAAGCTAATATTAATTATTGTCAGACGTTAAACTTCTATCCATTTCGAAGTTTGACTTACAATTGAGTTCCAAAGCTGTGTACATTAAGATATAAGTGGAGCCACTAAAAGCGTGCTTTCTGTACTAATGTTATAAAATTAGTACAGAAAGGTATTGTTGTTTCTAAAAATGGACAAAAATACTATTGATTCAAGTATTTTACCAATGCATTCAATAATAAAAAGTTTTCTGGAGTAACATAGGCTGTATTCGATTTCCAAATAAAATCCGTACCGGAAATAATGGGGTTATATTCGTCTGTTTGTAACAAAAAACTTGCAAACTATTGGGCCTTTTATTTAAAGGTTTTACATAAAAAGTAACTTCATCAGTGACCACGTAACTTTTTATATAATATGCCGTATTAATTTGATATTTATATTGTTACAGGAAAGGTGACTACGCGGGTAAATTGCGAAGCGTTGCTAGTAAGAAATATCATAACAATTGTGAACCTGCAAGATCTACATTCAATATTTATCCACGAGTTAAGAAGTACAATTTGATGTATATGAAATAAAACTGAATATCTATAGAAATATACAAAAGCATAAATTCCTATTCCTTTAAGTATTAAAAAAAGATCCACCAGAAGCAACGCTTGTGGGAAGTAATGTTAAACATACATATGTCTATTAAAATAAATTTAGAGAATAAAAATAAATAATCATGACCGAAATCATGGGAATTGCGAACATAAACGATATCGATGCAAAAATTATGGTATAAAATTGTGTATATAAGGTAATCTATGACGTTTACTATACTCCTAACGCGTGTACAAAAATAACCTAAGAATAATTTAAATAGGAAAAGCCTGAATTCTTACAAATCAGTTTCCTGTTGAGTTGATAGAGTAATAATATCAAATTGGTTTTAAAGAGCAGTAAGTATTTTAACAATTTAACCGATTTTATGGTCAGCTCAAATAGAAGTGTGGGTTTTCCAATTCAGTGAATTGACATTCCAGTAAGCCGCTCAATAGCATAATATGTCAAAAGTCCGTAGCGGATAGACCGCGCGGGCTATAATTAGTAAAATGGATCGAAATACATTTGTACCTACCAGCAATACACTGCACTGGTTTTATGAAAACTAATTTTAAGGGTTCTAGTAATACTACCGACTTCGTGAGTAGTGTCAAATTGTATATGTTTACCAACGAAATAATACTTTTATCGGGAAACATGTAACAGATACTATTAATTAATATATTGAATAAAATATTGTTGAAACACAAACTATATATTTACTAGTGTTATGCATTATAACTTTAAATCTATTTCAGACGAACAAAAGTTAATTTTATCAAATGTAAATGCTCGTTCAGCAATACCTTTTCGGGACAACTGAAACATTCAGACTCCTATCCTTTCCATCATTAAAAGTTCGTTAATTTTTACAAATGTTGCTAATTTATTTAATTCATACTGTAGATGGTTTTATTTATATATACTGACAGTTTAATTTGACAGTATAATGGTTAGCCACAACAACATTTAGCGAAAACAACCACCATACTTGTGCCCGTAGATAGTAAATTTCTCACTGAGACCAGAAAACTATGATCGGAGACATTGGCCTCTTCATAGGATTACTGTCTTAATATTTGACAAAATATAACACAACCTTGTGTTTCTGAGACAGATTTTTTGGTCTCCAAAGTAATTTATATGACATAAATATTATTATGTAGGTAGTTTGCTCCAACGATATACTATAGGTATAGAGGATCATTATTGGAAAGTGAAAGCGACGTCTTCTTCAATTTTAGCATAAATTAGTCTGAGTTTATCGAGACGGAAATGGAATCCACGCCATTCCGAGAATATTATACATCAGGGTGCATTCGTTCATTCGCACACGAAATTCAAAAGACAAGAAGGTAGTAAGATTAATAACGAACTTTTCCAACTACGGGTTTTATATCTGACGATTATTAAGAACGCGAGGAAATGATATCGAATACTTTGCATGTGAAAATGAAAGGCGTATAAAGGGGTAGCTTGAACTTGTTTAAAGTGAATAGTAAAATAAAATACATGCGTCTTACCTACTCACTGGAAAGCGAGTGGCGAGACTCGTGCAAAATACTTCGAGCTGCGGTCGTCAGGGGTCACAAGCGGTCAAATACAATATATTTTTCGGTACAAATATGATTTACAATTTTAAATCTAAAACTATGCCGTCTCTTTAGACGCCTGCTCTTTTATATCACATATATAACGGAATAATAGGTTACCGCCGTGATTTATTGATAACTTCTATACGATTTCGAACTGCAATTTTATAAAACGTGGTTTAGCGAGGAATGGTGGCATATAACCTAATGCAAACCAGGTTACAGACAATTCGACAATGGCGTATCAACGCGAAACAATGGCGTTCGACATAACCGTGTGTCGTAAGACGCTTGACGCTGATGACAGAATGCGCTCTGCAATAAGACGGCACAGCGCCATGCACCTTAATAATATAGTGCACAGATATCAATTATAGTCTTATTGTAGATAGGCTAGGTTAGGCATAGGCAAGGTAATCGTAAGTACCATAAATTTTTGTTAACCTGCAAGAATGCTTGCAGGTTACTTGAAATGTTTATGTATAAATTTATAAAAGAGTGTTCCAGTTTATCCTTAAGCCTCATTTAACCGTAATATATTTATAAAAAGTCAACATTAAAATTAACTAATCTTGACTTCTCCATTCTAAATTGCAGTGATCAAAAGAACGGATTTATTTGTCCAATCGGATTTATTAACTTTTTTGTAATGTGTTTTTTAACAAGATACGAGTAAATAACTATCTTGTTTGAATAACTCTTTAAATAAGAATCCTGTTTTATTGAACTTACTTTTCTCGCTGTTGTTGCATCTTTTATCGAATCTACTCTTCACAACCTGACGCAATAAACGATACAGAAGTAATGTGACTTACTTTGATATAAATTCCTCTTCGTCGCACATCTCCTATCAATAGGAACATATTCAGAATACCATTTACTGATAATATTCCAGACAGCCGATATACCCGCGCGGATGCAATACCGGTGATATTGTATGCGAGTCTGCGAGTACAAACCTTTTCATTGCTCAGGTTTCCTTCCTCCGACTGAAAGTTTCTGAATAAGATCTTTATTGCAGCTCCTTTAAACGTTATTGAGCTAGGATGTCGCGTATTACGCTTCCTAAAGCGACCTTTGAGCGTCGCGTGTTTAATTTTGTTCAACTTCAATCGTCTACTAGCCGTAGTCTGAAAAATAAAATCATTTATCGTAGTTGTTACTAACACGCACTTAAGATTATACAGCGAAATAAAAAATTAGATTATCAGTAACTATCTACTAACATATTAACGTATTTAAATATGTTAATTTAAGAACAATGGTTTTATTGTATGTAGTAACATTTCCGAGTTATGTACGACCACGATCTCTCACCCGACGCTAATGCTCCGACGTCCGGCGAGAAAAAGAAGAAAACTTAAAAAAACGTATGCGATCCTAATATAATAATCGGATAATGGAAATCTACATTCGTTAGAACACAGACGGAGGAAAGGCCTAATATTGAAAGTAAGAGCATAAAAAATCAGTAGATTCATAATACAGATACAATTTTTTTTATATCTAGATACATTACGTTCATTTTCGTTCCCTAAATATAAATATAAAACAAGAAATTTAGTGTACATTTTTTATCATCATAACAAGAAATCACAATAATATTGATGTAGTGTTTATATTTCTTTTCCCTTGTAACGAAATCAGATAAGATTAGGTGTATTCCTTTTTGTGTATAAAAAAGCTATTTGCTGAAATAGCACCACAACTTCACTCTTAAATATTCTTCTTACAATCACAAAGACAAATCAAAGTTTGGTATTGTAAAAACGTTATTTATAAAGTATAGTTATAGATAGCGTACCTACGCTACCTAGCAACAGTAAGTTTCAATAACAACGGCCTCTCCTGACCAAATTCGTATATATTTATAATTAAATGAAATAATTTTTCATATCATTTTCATATTCATGTACGAAAAATTAAAAAAGTAACATATATACGTACGTATGCGAAAGTAGTATTATTGCAAAGACATTCGCATTTACTAAGACATATTTAAATTTAAGTATCATCATCATACCAGCCATTAGAAATTCACTGCTGGACATAGGCGTCCTTAAAAAAGGGGGAATTGTGTCCATAACTACCGCGCTGAGCAAGCGTGTTGGCAATCATAGAGCGCAGCTTTCGCGACGGAGATACTGCTGCCCATCCCCGCCCTATGCTTTTGAGCTATACTGTCTCGGGTGAATATACTGCCATCTGTCGATTCTGATACCTCAGTCGCCTCTTACGACACCTGGAACAGGGGGAGGTACAATTCTACTCTGCCGGTACCTTACGGCTAATTTAAGTGTAATATTCTTTAATCAAGTAGCAATGATGTTTTTAATCCCTAAGTAAGCTAAATAGTAGCTCTAAATAATATAATAAAATCTACAACATTCTAGACGCATATTTCTAATCTTGCATTCCATTTCTTTAGATTTATGTACGTGGAATCCCTAGCTAATACCATTTTTTACTAATATAAAACTAATATGAGGTCTTGTATTTTTTAACATTTCAATATGCAAATAGCAACCGAACACAGCACTATCTCAAAAATATATCCAAGGTTTATGCACGCGTACACAAAAGTGTGCATGAATATTGCAAAACCTTTGTCTGGAGTGTTTTCACACTCCCAGCTCCGAACTCCGAAATACGTTTATAGAGAACACTAAAAGGTTTCTGAACGTAAGCATTATGCCCGCCGGATTGTACCCGAACCAAAAAGGTTCAGTAGTAGAAACGTTTGTACGACAGCGTGGCATTTTTCCCAGGAAGTTACCAAAAATTAACAAAATAAAAGCATCTTCATATTGCATTTATATTCAAATCTGATTTTGCGCACAATGTCACAGAGTAATCTTTTATTATTTTTTTAGGTACTTGAAACACCGTAGCTTAAAAGGGATGGATAGGTACAAAGTCATCGAGATGATACAGTCTGCGATTGCCATTGTGTTTGCGCAACGCAGCAATATGTGGAAAATTCCTCCTTTCTCGGGGGAGCCTTTGTTTAACGTTGGTCGTTTCACGGTTTCTCTCATGATGATGACGTTTATTTTTCTATTTCCACAGAGCAAACAGACACTACAATTTAGTTTATTAATATAAATGTAAAATCTGTCATGTTTGAATACATTGCAACAATTTCTTCGTCTAGATTTTCTACGTCTGTTATTTGAGCTCAGAGAAATTATAATTGACGTCTATATTAAGATGCTATAGAATAGGAACGGGTATTTACTATTGCAGATTCCAGGAGTTCGTACCTCGGATGGGCAAGTTTCCAGAGATGACGACGGATCTTAATTAATTGCAATTCTGCATATAAATTCCCCCTAGTTCTGGAAGATTTATCTTAGCGCAAAGGTATAGAGGTAAGAGTATATATAGCTAATATTTTATTAATTTTAATACATATATTCTTAATATATATGTATTAAAATAAACATATACATTATAATTATACATTTGTTTAAGGGACTGAGTAAACGCATCGGCTTTAAGGGGCGCGGGGGGTATGCCAGTAAGTAGCCCGACTCTTAAAAATACAGTCGTACGATTAAATTGGTTTCTCGACCTTCAACAATATTTTGGTTTCGGATGAAGCTCGTTTTCATCTTAATGGGTACGTACACAGGCAAAATAACCGCTACTAGGGTGCCTCGAACTCAAAATATAAGCATGTGAGGTCACTCAGTTCACCAAAAGTTAGATTAGATGCGATGTCAGCGAAAAATATTCATATTATTAATAATAGTAATTATCACAACATCTCACACATTGACTTGGCACCGTAGTAAGTCGCTTGCTCTTGTGTTACGGAAGCCAAACAACAGAGGAATCACAAATGAACTACTTAAATACCTATTTTGAATACATATACAATACACATAATAAACACAAATATCGTCATATAAATGTTTGTTCTGGGTGGGAATCGAAACCTTGGCGCACAAGATACGATCACAACTATCCGCGCCATCGGGCCCGTCAATGATGAAGATGATGGACAAACAAATGAAATGAGAAGACAATTGAGTGCGCCTTAACTGCTAATAATAAGCATTTATAATCAAATAAAATTATATCCAAAGAACATGGTTCTAACAAGACAGGGCAACCTGCACGAGTATGTGTAACGGAGAGGCCGAACGACATAAACTGGTCTCCACGCAGTCCTAATTTATCTCTTCACTTTTTCTGTGTGGTTATCTTGAATCTAAAGCTTTATACAGTAAACCAACTCAGGCGCATCTGAAAGAAAATATACGCTACGAAATTGCAGCCATCACGGATCCATCACTGCATAGCCATTATTGGAAATTTTACCGTTCGACTAAACGAATCCCATCAACGCGAAGTTTCACATTTCGACGATGTTAAATTAAAAAGATAAATTCCCAAATACTGTACTTTCATTATTAATAAAAAATACTGAAACTGAGTGTATAATGATTTCTTTAGATTGTTATAGTGCGGTGCATCCTATTTTCTATAACCATTAATTTTAATTTATACATGCAGGTGGGAGGACCATATCGCTCATAAATATAATGTTTATATAGATATAAACATTAAGAATAATGAGTGATACTATTCTTGAAACCCCGTACTTATTATTTAAGAAGTGCAATCAAGCCGTCTTTTAATATATAAACATTTCAAAATACATGTATAAGTAAGATCTTGTACTATATATTTCGCTCTTTCACAAACTACATAAACAATATAAAGCAACATTCAAAAATAGAATCTGAAGTGCTATTCTTTAGGGTTCTTTTTTGACCATCGATTACTTCAAAGGTATAAAATCAAATTGCTTATTGAGCAATTTCAGAGTCAAAACATTATCTTGACATTATTGTTGGTAATAAAATTCTTATGGTGATGTGATTTCAGATGTTTCAAAAATTCTAGTTAGGCACACAAAGGAGCGAAGAAAAAACAGACGATTAATTAACGAACGACACAAATTCGTAACTCGTCATGATTCACAGTATTTCCATGTCATGCCCGCAATATAACCGCTGACGAGAACCACATAATCATCAATACATATTGCGCTCTGTTGCTTATATAATAAAGTACATAGTTGCGATATATGTTACAGTAAAACCGCGTTGCATGCACGGTAACAAGATTACCTTCCTGCCCCATATTGGGGCGAATGCATTCTCATGAGTCGCTTTTAATCTTGCCGGCTTGCAGCAACCCAGTTAACATTTTTTTACCTGATGAAAAAATAATGTGTTCTTTATGGGACCTCATTTTTAGTGGGTCTCCTTCTATAAGTTGCCATATGAAGTTCATTCACTGTCACGCCTCCTCACCTCGTACCGTGAACAATGAGATGTGACAAATCACATGGATTCTATGAAAGGAATTAATTGAATATCATCGTTTAGTGACTGAAATTACTAATGAAAAATAATGTCATGCAAATACATAGAAATAGGAAAACTCAATGAACTTCCCCCCTTTACCTTGTTGCCCTGGTGCCAGGTATCATGGTGGCGATTGAGGTACCGAAACTGTTAGACGGTATATCTAGTTGCTATAGTGGGCGGACGCACAGCCGTAAGACGCGACACTAAGATCAACGATTGCCACCATGCTTAGAATTATGGATAATACTTCTCCTTTCTTAGAAAGGCCCAAGTTAAGCAATGGCCACATGCCATCATGGTTTCAGTTACAGTTCACTTTATAGACTTGATATATATGTCGTGGCCATATCTCAGATTTGCCCACTTTATAAAATGCTCGAGTAGTCATGCAATGGTCGCATTTCAAGAAATGTTTGATTTGACCACATCGTGATATGGTTTGAGCCGTTATTAAATGATAAAAGTCGTTTCTAATATATATATAAACTTTCTAAATATGTATAGATAACTAGGAAGACATCAAAAGAAACAATTTTAAAATCTGCTTGTACTTTCTCTTTAAGTTTCATTAATAAAAAAAAAATAAGACGATTTAAACTAAAATTCAGTATAATAACCTTAAGAATAGTCAAAAAACTGTTAATACGAATACTAATTTAGGCAATTCTATCCTTAAATAACTTACGCAAAATTAACTTTCTAAAACTGCAATATAATTTAAGTAATTTCGAATGGAATTTGTGTATATATTCACAAATAATTAAGCAAGATAAGTGGTAGAATGATTGAAATAATCAATGGGCAAACGCAAAGCGACGAGCATAGCAGAGGCCGGTTTCAAACAATTGACGGTCGCTACTCACGTTTCCCCCGCTCCACAGGTGTTTTTATTTACACCTACAATCACCATTAATCGTACTGCCTATTAAGAACTCTATACATGTCGAAACGTGTAATTGTCTCTATCTGATGTATTTTTGATATGATTCCATTGATATTCGTTTGATAAACGGTAGGACCGTGTTTACAATTATATTTCAATTATAATACCTCCAGAACGGATTAATTAGTCGGGTGGCAAGTCTCTCATTTGGGAACTAATTCGAACCCAACTCGACGCTATTACACAAGTCAACACGAATTTTGAGTCTGAGTTCTGTACCTCTGATTTTGATTACTTATGCCTAACTAATTAAAGAAAAAAAAATTTTATCTAATAAAGTTTGCTTTTGTAGTTACTAAAACGAAATTTTAATTTTTATGAAAAAGCTCTATTTCTTAATTTCAATTATATGTAAAAGGAAAACAGTTTTGAATTCACATATTTTTATTGACTTTAATTATACAAGACGGCATAAATAAACCCACAAATACAAAAAAGAATACAAAAAAGACTTTAAAAATGAACAGATTTGGTATTTCTTCTGTGTAAGTTGGGACTTTTTCGTATGAGCCCCCAAATGTAGTCACCCATCATATTTTCATTATATTGTCCTTGATAACGCTTTTCGAAGTTCATTATATCCTGGTGGAAACGTTCCCCTTGCTCTTCTGAATATGCACCTAAGTTGTCTTTAAATCTATCCAAATGAGCATGTAGCATGTGGACTTTCAAAGACATTCTGCAACCCATAACTTTGAAGTTGTGAAGCATATCAGTAATAAGCTCCGTGTAATTTTCTGCCTTTCTATTGCCAAGAAAGCCATGAATCACTGCTATAAGGCTGAGCCACGCTTGTTTTTCGTGTGTACTGAGGAGCTGTAGGAATTGTTCACTGGCCATTATTTTCTTTATTTGTGGACCGATGAAAATACCAGCTTTAATTTTAGCCTCTGACAATTTCGGGAAAAATGATTTTAAATATTGAAAGGCCTCAGAGTCTTGACGCAGAGCCTTTACGAACTGCTTGATCAGACCTAATTTAATGTGCAATGGAGGCATTAAAATATGATCGGGCTTCACGATTGGTTCATTTTTGACATTATGTTGTCCTATTTGAAACTCGCTCCGTTGTGTCCATGAGTGCTGCTGGTAGTGAAGTGCATCGGCTCTACTATCCCATAAGCAAATGTAACACGGATATTTAGTGTACCCGCCTTGCATTCCCATCAGAAATCCAACTATTTTAAAATCCCCTATCACTGGCCAGGCGTACTCTTCATATTTTAAAACTTGAAGCACCATTTTAACGCTCTCGTAATTTTCTTTTAGCATTACAGAATGAGCAAGGGGAAGAGATGGAAATATATTTCCATTATGTAGAAGAACTGCCTTTAAGCTTCTTGTAGAGCTGTCGATGAAAAGACGCCATTCAGAAGACATGCAAGGGATTCCGATTGCTTCAAACAAACCTTTCACATCATTGCAATAACAAAGTCCGTCTTCTTTTGTAAAGAATCCAGAAAATGTTTTATGACGTTTTCTTTGGTCACTTATTTTAACATCGTTCTTGAGCAAATTCCACTGTTTTAGTCGTGAAGCTAATATTTCTGCTTTAAGTTTAGGTAGATTTAAATCTCTTACTAAGTCATCAAACTAAAAAAACTGCTAAAATACTATAATATTCGTTTTACATTGTGTAAAGGTACAAAAGCAAACTTTATTTTTTATAAATGGAGTTTTTGCTTTTTTTTCGATGTATATAATCAGAAAATATTTACTAAATAACAGACTCAAAGAAAAATATTTTTTTTGTTGACTTGTGTTATCAATCTGCCAATATTGCGTATAGTTTATACTCGGATTTCAATTAATGGAGCAGCACTAAAGCGCACTTGATTAGACAAGGAATTGAACTTCGAAGGGCTGGATTACGCTTGCAATAGACAACGCATTGGTTTCCGTATATGACCAGTATCTAATACTGATACTCTAATCAACTATAATATCTCATTTAACCAACAAGACAGTGGCAGCAAGTTGTTTTACGATATTCCGCCTTGAGATATCTTGAACAAGATAAATTAATCTAAAAATAGTATAAATCTGAACCCGTATACGCGCACACGTGTCCGGACTGAGAGCTTTATTCTGGCATCCAAATAACAGACGTACGTATTGACCATACCAGACTAAAATAAAACATATTGAGTTCTTATTAAACAACTATTCACAATGGATATAACATTCTGTTTAATATTAACAAGAACAATTCTATGCGGATGAAATGGCATGCATCTATAACTAGATCGATAAGAGCATCGATTGTGCGGTACCATACGTATCCTATCCTACCTTCTGACGTTAACTATTATGCATTCAGTACCGCAATCCGCATTGTAGCCGACAACAATACGATCTCGTTCACTGCGGCGCCAAGGCTCTCTAAATAATAATCGCCGTCACTTTGACCTGCAAGATCGTCTGTCCTGCTCTGACAGGTGTTGGTCGTAAACAATTGTCGGTCAAACGCCACTTGGCCTTTTAAAGTTATATTACTGGGTGTATTTTAGGTAAAATTCCTTTTTTTCTTTAACCAACTTACACGGACTAAATGTTATCACCACCTGATCACCATATATAACCTGATGATCACCATAAACCAGACCAACCTGATGTATAGTCTATTGTACTATAGACGGACGTCTTTGATCAGACTATTGATTGGCTAGAAAAGCTTGAAGCAAATGTGGCGTTTAATATAGGCGGGCGGTCTACCGCCCGCCGTGTACAAGCAAATGTCACATATTAGTTATTTGTACATGCTGATATATATGGAATAAGACGGTCTCGATGGCGCAGATGGTAGTGATCTCATCTTATGCGCGTTAGGTCGTAGGTTCGACCCCACTCAGGGCAAATATAATTATATGATATGTATTATATTTGTGATTTCTCTGTTGTCTGATGTCCGTAACATAAGTGTCACACGACTTACCATGGAGTCATTTTAATGTATGAGATATGTATGAATATTATATTTGAAAATTAATACGGTTATACTACATTGTAACAAATTTCGTTAGATGGAGTAAAAAATGTAATCTCCCAAATATATTCGAAGTGCAGAAGCTGAGCTATCTTCAAACTTCCTTCTTGTCCATTTGTGGCGCCGTCACTAAAAAACCAACTCATAGTGGAAGAAGCTAGTATATAAACTTCTCAAATACACATCAGCTGTCTACAGTTCGCCCAACGATTTCCACAATTTGCAGGACCATTTATTTATTATAGGATTAACCATAAAATAAATAATCCTGACATACACAAGCACCAAATGCAAAGCAACAGTAAGGGAATAGCTTTTAACACTCGACGATAACAAGACAGCGGAATTGCTAACAAAATTGCGAGACTGGACTGTACTTATGATTTTTTATATTATTATATGAGATTATATATACAGTATAGTTTTAAATTCTATGTTTTCCAGAGATATATTTATTTATATATTATAAATATAAATAATATAAGCCCTGTATTATAGTACACTATATACACACATTAATTAACACCAACATGCACATTACAGAACACAAGTGCCTATAAGAACCGGCTAGACCTAGTTTATCTAGTAATGCTTAATTACTAAATAAACTAGGTCGTAAAAATAAAATGTATAAAAATTTCAGTTTCCTTTTGTTTAATAAATTTATTATTATATTATATAATCCCAGCAGCCGTAAAACATCCATCATTGGACATAGGCTACCTCAGGAAAGAGGGAATTTTGCCCATAATTGCCGGAGAGCGTAGTTTCGCGAAGGGAATGCTGCTGCCTATTCCCAACCTGTTGCATTTAAGCTACGCTGTTTCAAGTTGATATACCGCCACCTGTCGGTTTAGGTACCCCAGTTACCTCTTACGACACCTGGTACAGAGGGATATACTACTATGATGGTACGGAAAATATATTTATACTACAAAAAAGAAGTAAAAGGTGCGTCACGTTTAAGAATGGTTAGAATAGTGAAGTAATATCGAGCGCTAACATATAAGGAATACATATAACAAAATTATATCCTCTCAATAAATAACATTCAGCTATTGATGGACATAGGGACCATTAATAATGACTATGAGCTCGAACTTGTCAAGCACTCGCAAAGAAACTAATGAAAAGTTATGAAAGAATCCGCGAATTATTAATATTGACATGTAATAAATATACACATGAGGAAAACGCAATGAATAATTCTGGATAAACACGTGTTTGTCGACCCGCATGTAAAAACCTAAGACTGTTTTTATAGACCGGTCGATTATGTCTATAAATAAACATTATGCATGTAACGGGTGTTCATTGTCTTACGTAACTTTTCAACTCCTATCATCGGAGGTCCGAAAACATTTCTCATACCATTTAAAATTATATTGATCATTCTTTACAAAAACAAAATCAAAATTAACATATAAAAAATTATAATCATTGAAATTATTTATAATATTACTAATTACACACTTAGTTTTTACCAATATTTGTTTATATTAAAGATGAGAAGGGATTATAATTAATATTTATAAATATGTATTGTTCTAATAATTGTTTATATAAATTTCTTAATCATAAGTGTTTTAATAATAGTTTTAACAATAATGAAAATCATACAGTCTATATTCAGACCATTGGTTTATACTAATTTATTTATTTTCATACCAGCCAAGTAGGTTTGGTTAGATAACAGTGTGAAACCAACAACGCGCGAGTCGAGCGAGCGAAGCAAGCCTGCAGCGGCCGGCCAAGCGCTAGAAACATTTTTTTTTCTGAACAACGACGTTATGAGTTGAAGTATCCTCTTAGTAACAAGACGATTCATTAATTGAAATAATATGATCATTGAATGTTATTAAAAATAGATCTAAAAAATATTTGAAAGTAATAAAATAGATATAATCACTGACTGTTAGGTGCTCCTTTGGTAGTACAACAAAATTATGAATAAATAATTGTAAAAAATCAAATGATGAAAAATGATTGTTATGGACACAAATCGGTAGTAAGACAGAGAATAAGATTTAGAATTTTATGTAAGCCAATATGGATCCAATAAATACATATAGAAGATAGCATCGTACTTGCCGCAGTTTAGGGTGACGCACGAAACACACACGGTCTGATTATAAATTTTGAACATGTGCTGATGACTCTTTTATTTATTTAAGAACTAAAAAAAAGCTTAATGAAACATAGTGACTACCTCAGGACATACTGCAAATAAAGAATTGACGTTGAAGTAGTTCAACGTCAATTCAAAAGCACAAAATTCAAAGCACTAAATCAATTGTGTCGTCCGCATTGTCTTAGCAAAACAAATAAAATAGATGGCCGACGACAAATGAGTCACAAGTAAAGTCAGCAAACGAGATCACTCGACCAAGTCCAACTGGTCAAACAAGTTCACATGGAGCCGTGAATCGTGATGTACCGACGTCGGCGCCCCCACATATTCTCACGGAGGTACGCGGAAGGTTATACAGTCAAGCTATGCTATTTTCAATTCAGAGGAGAAAAAGGATTCCATTTAATTCATACGTAATCATTGATATTACCGTTGTGTAAAGCTCCCGTCTATATGTTTCGTTAGTTCTTTACACGCTTTTTTGATAATACCGTTGTTGCAAAAATTAATACATTTCTTGCGAAAAACAAGGCGTATAGGTATTTTTAAAATGGAAAAATATTGCAATTCGTCGACTGTCGCTCCAAATAAACAGAAATTATATACGGATAAATACTGCTATAACTAGCAATGACATAAAGAATCTTTAGCTTTATTAAAGATCTCTTATAATTTTAAGTAACAGATATAGTAAATATTATATTTACCAAAAAACGTGTTTAGAACTACAAAAGATCAAACAATAATTGAACTACTTTTTACAGATACAATACAGTTTTGGGAAGAATTACAGAAGATTATATTAATTATCTTATTATTAATTAATTAATTAATCTTATTATCTATCAATCTCTTGCCATGTGCCCACTTGGTCAACTGAATGTAGCTCAACGAACTATGGAGGGGGCAATATTCGATGATTCTTTGCGCGATCGAATCAGGAATGAGGAGATTCGTAACAGAATCAAAGTTACCAACATTGCCCGGCGGATTAGTAAGTTGAAGTGGCAGTAGGCAGGGCATTTGGTACGCTGAACCGATGGCCGATGGAGTCGTGAGGTTCTGGAATGGAGACCTCGAGCCGGCAAGCGCAGCGTAGGACGTCCACCTGCAAGATGAACCGACGATCGGACTAAAACCGCAGGATCGCGCTGGACTCAGGCCGCATATAACCGCAGCATCCAGCAGTGGACGTTTTATGGCCGATATGGTGATGATGATTCAAATTACATACATACATCACGCCTGTTTCCCATCGGGGTAGGCAGAGACTAAGGATCTCTACTTGTTAAGATCTTGGCATACCTCTCTTGCTTCTCTTACTCGCATTAGTCCTTTTATACACGTTTATTTATTTTTGGTACTTCTGACCTGGCTCGTCTTTAATACCTCTTCCTCCTAGTTAAGATATGTTCGCCTCGGTCGTCCTATACCAACCCTTCCTTCATTATTCACTTCTGCTCTTTCATTACGCTACTTTCATCCATTCTTTCTACATGTCCAAACCATCTTAACATTTCTTTCTCTATTGTTGTCACAACATCATCTTTTACACCACGTCGATCTCTTATTATACTATTCTTTAATCTATCTCTCAAACTCACATCATACATACTTCGAAGTGCTCGTATTTCAACAGTATTTATACTACTTGCGTGCTTCTTATGCCATACCCAACATTCACTACCATATGTCGTTTTTGTAACCAACACACCTCTATGAGTCATGCCGTTTTTGACACATTTTGGCTGCCCATAAAAGCATGTAAGGCTCCATTGACACTATTTCCAGCTTTCACTCTCCGTCCAATATCTTTTTCATACTTCCCATCTTCCGTAAAAATACTTCCCAGGTGCATAAACTCTTTCACTTGTTCAACTTTCATGATATCGAACATAATTTCACAATTTGTCATACTTTCCTCCTTTTCAATCACCATCACTTTCGTCTTACTTACATTTACTTTCATACCTTCCCTTTTAAAGGAATCTTACAAAATCTTTATCACCTTTTGCAACTCTTCAGCTGACGATTCTAGCAGTACTTGATCATCAGCGTTAAGAAGACATTTGATGAGTAACTCATTCAATCAACTTAATCCACACTTAATGGCTTTCAAATTCGACAGACTGTTGTCTAAAAATAAGTTGAATAACCAAGGCCTTACTGTCTGACACGTTTAAAATTATTCTAATTCGAGCGACTGAGTTTACATACGTGCCCAATGGCGCAGATGGTAGTGATCCTATCTTGTGCGCCAAAAGTCGTGGGTTCGATCCCCACAAAGGACATTTATTTATATGAAAAATATCTATCTGTATTTGTTCCGTGTTTGGGTGTTGTTTTATATCTATTTAGGTACTATATGTGTAATTACTATTTTAACTGATATCCGTAACATAAGTGCTTTAAGCTACTTATCTCGGAGTCAGGAACAAGACGTCGGGAATTAATTAATAATTTATTATTTTTACATTTTGTATAAGAAATGCCTCATTATTTCCGTATTAAAATTAAAATTATTCTAATAAATATAACTTATTTGTAATTAGTCGTATTGATATCAGAATAATTCACATTATAGTCGTATAGTTGTAAAAGATATACGTATAAAACTCTAAACGACGGACTTGATGTCTATCGTTTAGATGCAAATGAATAGTAAAGGAAATGTAAATTATAACATTTACCTGGTGTACACAAATGGTATTTGGATTATTAAAAGTATTGCTAAATAAGGGAAAGTATTATTTTGTAGATCACGTGGAACTTGTAGTATGTAGTGAGGGCCAAATAACTCAACAAATGTGTTTTGTAAAAATATAAGAAAATTAGCAAATCCCATTCATGAATGTTATATCTAGATTTTTAACCCACTTTAAAAATATTAGAAGGTTATTATTTAAAAAAGTAGTATCGTATGTATGCTACTCGACATGTTCGAAAATTGTAAAGTTATTTTAAAAATTTTTTTTTTATTCAACCGTGTATAACCGAGGTTGTCCCGTTGGTACCAAGTCAGGATCTGAAGATGGGATGTCAGGGGATTCTTGGGCAACCCGCAGAATTAAAACAATGTAAAGTAGATATTTGACTCGTATAGAAGTAAAGTTTTATTTTGTCAAAATATTTTATTATTTGTTAAACAGATCTGAGCTTGATGCTCAGATCTGTTTAACTAACATTGCTACGTACCGTGGACGGAAAAATTAATTATAACAATTAACAAAAAACAGACAGTACAAAATCACTGCCGTTGCTGCCTTTATTAATTAATGCGATAATGGAGTCAGCCTCAGTTTATCGGAGAATTGCACAGGATAAACGTCAATAATTTCAATCGGAATAATAAAATGGACAAAATGCAGTGCAATGCAATTCACTACAGATATGATGTTTATCGATAAGTTTTCGGTAAAGTAAGCAGTTACTAACAATTGTTCAAAAACTAGTAGTAGTAGTAGTAAATAGAAACTTGAAGAAAAGTTATTACTAGTATTATAATAATAATAATATTTATTCCATAATCGAGACATAATCAATACATATATATAAATATTAAATACAATCATGTTAGAAGTTATCGTCGGCAGCTTTTAGTATTAAACTGTGTAACAGCTGTTTGCGTCTTACATCATATTCAATATATAAATATATGCGTAGCATAGCGCATAAGTTTAAAATAAATAAAAAAAACAAACTACATGCATTTAAAAGAAAAAAGATTTTTAATCGCGCAGAATATCTCCAGTTTGCACATCATTTAAAAGTGATAGGCAAATTCCTGAGTTTTTCCTTGCATTTATGTAATGGTAAAGGCAACGTTATATAAATGAGAGCTAATGACGAGGTGATGCTGTTTCACAAAAGATGTTCTGCAGAGAACAGTTTGGCAAACATAGGTTTATTATCTCTCGTTGGTATATAGGGTAGGTTTTTGTGTTTGCGTAGTACACTTTTCATTGCAAAGAGTTGTCTGACCGAGAGTACGGAAAATTCCTGGTAAAGCTCTGTTTTGTATCTACGCGGATTACTAAACATTACTTTAAAAATAGTTAGTTGAGCTCTTTCCACAGGTTCCGCCTCAGTTGACAATGTAGTAATAGTAGTCTGCATAGTAGTAGTAGTCTTAGTGCATAGTAAACATACATTAAAGTATCACGATCTGCAGAACATATGAGTTTACGGAAAATAGGAATCAATTTTCGAACGCGGTTAGTCAGGTTTCGTATATGTACCAACTGAGATTAGTATCTAGGATATAGGAGTCCAAGATATTTTGTACTAGTGGTGCAACGTAATTTAGGGCAGTTACAGATATCTATCGATAAGCGTAAACTGAAAGAGATGAAACATAAGCTCTAATCGAAAGATCAGAAGGCAGGGGATCGGCACGAGTTGAGAATGTCATATATTGCGTTTTGTCAACATTTAATGTTAACATGTTTGATGCTACCACCATGTGCAGCATTTCCTAAAAAGTATTTTCAGTGTAGTGGACAATCAGCGCCGTGTCGCCTGCATAAGTTATAATATTGCAGTTGGGAAGGGATATTAAGCACAGGCTTTTGATATAGATTAGAAATAGAATTAGGCCTTAAACGCTATCTTGAGGTAATAAATAAGATTTGATAATGGTTTACGTATTAAATTATGTCATTTCCAAAAGTATATAAAACGAAAGAGCAAAATCGCGATCACTATGAAACACCCCGCTGTGAAACACTAAGTATCAACTATTACAATTATCCTTCCATATACGTTTGATCACATACACTAAAAAATAATAATATTACAATTACTTATGATAATTGTTTATATACCTAAAAGTGAATATTTATGCTATCATAACTACACTTACTCTTTTTCATCGAACAGAAAAATACATAATGTCTTTATAATTGCTAAGAAGGTGCAGAAAAATTAAGTCACAGTATATTAGTACCAAAATTTGTAAATAAAATACACAACAAATCATTATGCACGTAATAGACGGCAGGACAATAGATGAAAATGAACACATATTAGAACACAATATACACAATTTCGCTTTTCCTTCTATCAGTTCAATGGGATACGAGTAATATAATCCTGTTAGCTTTTAAAGGACCACTCGACTGAAACAAGACAAAGATACTTCGCAGATTAAAAATAAAGTGCCTTTTCCTATTTCTTTCGATTTTATGAATATACGTAGACTTGGTTCAATTTAATTGTGTCCTTGTAATAGGGGAGTTTTAAGTACTTATATTTATCATTGAAATTTACCAGACATTTTCAGTCCGTAGATTGGTTAGTTTTCTAACTTCATCATCATATAAGCCATTAGAAGTCTGCTGCTGGACATAGGTCTCCCTAAGAAAGGGAGGATTTTGCCTATAATTGCCGTACAGGACAAGCGTGTACGAAATATTTAAGCTACACTGTTGCGGTTGGAAATACCGACTTTTGTTGTTTCTGGTACCTTAGTCACCTCTTACGACATCTGGTACAGGAAGAGGTACTATTCTACTACGCCGGAACCTTACGGCTTAACAGCTTTCTAATTTACGGAATCCAAAAGCTTCTATAGATTATGTTAATTCAATATTCATATCTACTAAAGCGTACCTACCCACGTGCTGCTCAACCCACGCGTTGGTATGGCGTATTTAAATTATATTAGGTTATTTTTTAAGTAAGCGAAAATATTTTAAGACTTGATTCATAAAGGATACTTGCCTACTTTTTTACTTTGACTAGTTTCCTTTCTTTTGGTTCTATCAACATCATATCAGTTGTAAGACGTTTAGTGCTGAACATAGGATTCTTTTAAATAATCAGATAATCCGAAGGGAAAGATATGTTGTTAATATTGAAAAATTACGAAGCTGTAATTTTTGTTCCATAAGTAGATTAAATTATTAAAGTACTTAAACATTTATTGCAGCTTATACGTGACAAAGATTATATCTTTGTCAAATTTATTCATTCTCTTATACCTTTTGGTGTTGACTTCCGGTGCCTTAGTGGGCAGTGGCGCCACCCACTTTATTATAAAACAAATGCAGCGCCATTTTTCTTTTGCTTCCCGTAGAAGAAGTTAGTGTTCACAATACTAATTTAGATAAACTACTTCTTAGAATAGGATGTGATAGTGATGTTATATTGTCGATTGCGAGGAGGTCTACTTTGGGTCTACTTTGTTACTGTTGTTATTTTTTTCGTTGTTTTAATTCCACTATTCTATTTCTATGTCAGATAATGTCTATAGAGAGTTTATATGTCAAAAGAAAACAACATCTTCAAATGAATGTTTACCTTAAATAAAATTTAACTTACTTGGAATAAATGTATGGTATTAAAGTATTTAATAGAATACATTCTTTTTGATTATTACCAAACTAATATTTATATGATAGTACTCAAATTATATAAATATATTATAAATTTAAACATGAATGTATAGCGTTATCCAAATATATGTGTAGGTAGCAGCTTACAGCTAGATTCACTGAGAACTGGGAAGAGCTAATAGATGTTGCATTTGTAGTAGAACTACCTGCACCAACGGATTCATCACTAGCTCTTCTTTTGCTCACCAAATCTGAGCAATGTTCGTAAGCAATCCTCTTACATTCACCACAAAAATCTAGCTAGGATATTAGTACTCGAGGGAATCTCAAAATAGCCAATTTAACCAGCCCATTATATAAAACCATGGACGGACATACCGTCTCTAAATTAGTGTGACACTAGGTATTAGGTAGTAAATACGAGAAGCTTCTTTTCACTATTTTTCCCTGAAGTTGCGAGTCTCTTCGCTTGATCAAAGTTCATTTAACGTATTTGCAAATAACAAAAAGTTTCGTCTTGTAAATATGTATTGAGTGTGTCCTCCAATTTTTGAAGTGAATCACGAGATTGGAAGTGTACAATAGAATTAAGATAGGTTTATTTTTATCAAATGCTTAAAAAGTATTGCTAATGTTTTCGGTTATCTTACGGCCAAATCGCTAGAAATCATATCAGTGTTTTCTTTAAGGTAAAACACTGCTACTATAAAATAAATGTTGCTAATGTTTTTGTGATAAATTCTTAGTTCAAATTTTTGGTAGTACAAATCTGCTTTGTGCAGCTATCTATGGACACCAATAGACAGACAAAAGACTAACAAAATATTTTGCTAGGTTGCGGTTGCGAAAAATTTTATTACTTTCCAACGAAGTTATATACCTAATAACACTTACAAAAATGGAGAGCCGCTTTAAATTTATTCGGTAATAGTTTTTATAATGAAAACGATTGAGCAGAATGAGTTGATGACTATGAAACTATCTTACGACTATTTAACAAAACATTTTGACACAAATAATCGCAGTGCTACTCCATTAAGCTCCATCCAGATGGTTTCAGTAACCACGTTATACATTTACCAAATCTAAAATCACCTTCTTTCATAGACAAAGGGGGCGACAGCGTGTAAATTAAAAATAAAACTAATAAGAGGTGACACTGATCCTCGAAATTACAAACTGCAAATTGAAATTGCGTCAGCTATAGTAGGACGGCCAACACAAGTAAAAGGAAACGGAGGTACGTACTAAATTTCAAGCACCGGATTTGACTATAGAGTCGTGGAGCGACAGGCACAACAAAACACACCATGACAACTCTTTTGTCAATCGCACAAAACCTGCGCGCTTGATTAAGCACACTTTGAATGAGTATAGAATATTAGTAGTCGATTGAAACAATAATGAGTTTTTCAGTATCATTTTTGATATAACGTAAATTTGAGTAACTTTATTTCGTTCTTTTGTGTAGCTAATAGTAATATCAATGTAAGTCTTCAGGGCTGCATGATTACCACAGATTGGACAAAAGATTATAATACTTTGGCTTACCGTTTGAGTTATTAAAATACTTTGCATAATTGGAAGGAAACGAAATTTCAAGAAGCATATTAGCTATATTGAAAATGCATTTATGGATGTATAAGTACATAATTTCGGATTTCATATTGTGACTAGTAATTTCCCGAAGCAATCCGCATGTACTGTCAGAGAATGAATATAAAAACAATTCAATCTTCAAATTCAATTACATCAATACAAATTCTATTTCAAAAATATACAAACTTGTGTGTTCACCTCTAAGAGAATTAATATAAATAAATACCAGGACAGTTATGCTTTGCGGTCAATAATTACGACTGAAATTCACCAACTTTGATTTCGAGTAATCCTAACATCACACACAGTGAGCAGTCTGCAGCCGTGTCGTACATATATTTTTATTTGTTGTTTTTCCTGTGCAGACAGCTCGATTTTTTATTGTTTTTTTTCCGAACATCGGTGATGTTTACACTGTCAAACGTACTTTACGCGGCTGTTCTAGATTAATGTTTTGTGCTTTCATTCAAATCGATATTAAAACCAACACGCTTTTACCACTCATTGGCCACTATTTCAAATATGTTTAGTTTGGCTCTGTTTGGGAGCTTATAACCGGGGCGGATTATTAATACGGAATTATAAATAAATATAGCAAGTACGAATAAAGGTACATTTCTTTAACGTGTTGTTATTATATAAAATAAACAATTCCTTTCAATAATTTATTCTTACCGTACATCATCACCATTATCATTATCATACCAGTCAACTGTTGTCCAACAGTCAGGTCTATGTCCATTGCCCTTAAAAATATTGTCGTTAGCGTCAATTTATGTGCACGATCGCACTCTTATGAGCGCCGTCCACTAAATATAATATGAATAATGCTGAATACAGACATTGACTTGTCTCACCACCTATGTGGGTTATAAATATTATTATTGATTTTCAATTCAACTGTAATTTCATTTACTCTCATAAATGTATTCTTTCACTAGATTACATACTATAACTTGTTTTTATAACAAGTTCACAAAACCAATAAAAAAATATATAATTATATTACTTTTAGTAGCCGAAACATAGAATACAAGCATTAAAAAGTTAAGTAAACTATATTCGGAAAAAGCACTAAAATTAGCTTTGTTTTTTTGTATTTTATTCAAGTTAATATTTTTTTAAAAGAAAATTAACTTGTCTAAGGTATCAGGCGGACTCGAACCTGCAACTTTCTTATACCGTGGAACTGCACTGCCGTTGTGCTACCGACTCCTTAACAGACATGTCGAATTTCCTAGTGTTATATTTTGTGCTGAGAATTCGGCGCCATTCTTAATAGTTGTTGAAGAAATGGCGCTGAAAAACTTTAACAAGTTTGAAGAAATCGACAAGAAATAGTTACTTAATCACTTTATAAAGTTTTATGCATATATAAAGTGGCATCAAATACAAAATGATATTTACTAGAAACAAAAATATTCAAATTACTTGAATATAAAAACCTACTTCGGAAAAGTAAATTACTGTGCAACAACATAAGCTTACGTCATAATTGAACATATTGTTACATTTGTTAGATCGTGTGCACTTAGCAATGTGATAATTAATCTGGAATTGCGAGCAGTCCAGAGATAATAATTCAAGAGCACGTAGTTCAGGGCTGCCGGCTATTTACGTAGTGATATCTGGCGAATTGTGCCGACTCCGTCGACGGTCTCATAGGTATTCATGCTCACTGATATTTGAATAACGAACACAAACAACGAATTATGCAACTAAATACGAAAACACGAAAAAAGCACCGAAGATCTATAATGGGTGATGACGATAACCCCAAAGGCGCCGATGATACTATGATCATATGATCTTATGCGCGTAGGGTTCGATCGCCACCCAGCACAAATATCTATATGATACTATTTGTGCCCGCGACTTCGTCCGCGTGGCATAGTTTTTTTAGGTAATATACCTCTTTACCTTAACTTATATAAACTTTGAATGTCTTATTTATTTATATCGAATCAATGGCCTGAAAAATAAGTATCAAGTGTCTAGCTTCAAAAATAGCGAAACTTCCATACACCTTTTCATCCCCCCTTTCGACAGCTCACAACCCTTTTTTCAAATTAAAAATATAGCTTATGTCCTTTTTCAGGGTCTAAAGATTGTCTGTGTCAAATTTCATCAAAATTGGTTCAGAGGTTTAAGCGGGAAAGCGCAACAGACAGACAGAGTTACGGTCGCTTTTATAATATTAGTAGCGAAGTAGGGATTATTTGTGATTTTTTTTCTGTTTCTGGGTGTTACATATATGTATTTAAGTAATACATTTGAGATTCCTCTGTTGTCTGATGTCCGTAACACAAGTGCTCAACTTAAGCGACTTATCAAGGAGTCAGGTTAACGTATGAGATAGTCGTGGGATTAAATTTCTCTGAGCTCCAATAACAGGTTTTCTGGAATATAATGATAATATATACAATTATTAGTAAAATCAAAAGTTATAAAAAGGACAAATATTATTATTGTTAATAGGCAATCATATTATTTTTCTTATTTAATTAACACCTCGTATTTTATATGTGTACATATATTTTATGTGTATTTATTGATGTCAAAATCTTTAATGATTTCCTTTTTATTATTTTTTATTTCTATCTGTAAAAGCTAATGATATTTTGACTAATTTCTTGATACATTGAATTACTGAATTTGTATGTTTTTAATATTTACAACTAATCTTACAGGCCTGATTGCGCAAATGCTTGTGATCCTGGCTTATGCGCCAAATGTCGTGGGTTCGATCCCCACCCAGAACAAATATTTATATCATGATATTTATGTTTGTTCTGTGTCTGGGTGTTAAATTGATGAATTTAAGTAGTTTATTTGTGATTCGTAACACAAGTACTTTAAGCGATTTATCATGGGATCAGGTCAATGTATGAGATGTGTGAATAAATTCAATTATTTATTTATAGAAAAATCTACCTTATTTTTACCAAGATAATCAAATATGTAACAAAAAAAATTAAATGATATATTTTAATGCAATTACATACATAAAACAAAATAACTAATGCTAACTTCTCCTAAAGAATAAAACAAACATTAAATAATACAGTGGTCCCCCTGTAATCCGACATGATCTACAAGTATGATTTGTACTTCAGAGTACATATATGTATATATAATATGTATAAAGAATCTTATCATTGGATCTGTAATTAGGCGGATTACAAGGTACTCTTTTGTAAAAAAATTCGTACTATAGAGGGTCTTAGGCAGTACTCTATAATCCGAAGAATTCGATAATTCGACACTGCCCTGCAAAATGTTTGTCGGACTACCGGAGGTCCGCTGTGATATAAACAAAAAGGAATGTTGCTTCGTATCTTCCGTAAGGTCACTCACGGATAGTTTTAATAAATAGAAAAATAATGATAGAGTATTTGAAATTAATTTTACTGTATTAAATATTCGGTTCTTAGTTACTTTACATTTTCGCTTCTCTTGAACAAAGCAATATTTTCCTTTTTGTCATTGAACAGAAAGAACACTGTTGCCATAAGTTTTCAACGTCAATACAACTCGCCGTTGCGGGTCAGATCATCGGGATCAACTGGATTATACCTGGACGAATGTTTCTGATCACAAAGCGACCGAGAAAAAAAAACGAAACGGCAATGTACAGGTATATAAGTATGGGATAGAGAAGCGTTTCGTCTGGCCATACGAATCGCACAGGGTATACCTAGGTCAACGTCTCGTCACCCGAAGGGGGACAATGAAGGGGAGGCGTCTACTGTCCAGGATATAAAACCTGTTACAGTGTGGGTTGTGAGCTTTATCACTTCAAATTACTGTGTGGACGAATAAAATGTCGATGTTCTTGAGATCAAATGTAGATAGAAAGCGCAACATAAAACATCGTCGGTACGGTACCAGACTACGGTACTATTTTTTTGGACTGAATTATAGCAAACAATGCGCAAGCAGGTTAGCAGGCTATTTCCGGCATCCCAGGACTACTATGTATAGTTTAAATCATCATCATCATATCAGCCATAGGGAGTTTTCAAAAGGGGAGATTTTGCCTATAATTGCCGCGGTGGGCAAGCGTGTTGGCAAACGCAAAGCGTAGCTTTTGCGCTGGGGATGCTGCTGCCCATTCCTACACTTTGCATTCCTACATTTTGCAGTCGCCTCTTTAGACACCTGTACAAAGGGAGGTACTATTCTACTCTGCCGGTACCCCACGCCATATAGTTTAAATCATATTTAAGTTCAAAATCAATTTGATAACGATTTTAAAACGCGGTTTATTACCTTTTTACTTTTTTAGTTTGACGCCTCGTTTACCTTGCGGCAACTGTTCTCAAGATTAACAAAGTTTATTGTGTCAGGATTTAGAAGTCACCATTACTACCTTCAACCTTTTTCAATTTTTAATTTTGTCCGTCTTTATCGCGTTCCTATTTACCAAATTACGTAGATTTACTTTTTAAAACATATATTTACCATCTCAAAACTAGTCACAAAAATGCATTGAGCATTCCTTTATATGTCCCAAAAGGACTATACGAGTACCATTATATGTAATACAGGAACACAAACAATTACACCCTTTAAAAATATATAATATTTATTATATTCACTATAAGTATATGATCCGGTGAACTTCGTATCACACAAAAACCTAATTTTATACTCGTATTTATAAAATAAATATAATATTATTCTTCATTAATTACACCCTCTTATTCCGCCCTTTATATGTCTTGGTTAGAAAGCAGTTAATTATCAATATAATATTGAGTATTTTCTAGTTATATAAAAAACCGAACTAGATATTTAAAGTATAATCGCAAATATCCGTTTTAGTCAGCAGCCTGTAGTTTTTAAGATCTCGTAACAAGTGAGTAGTTGAGTGAGACTGAGACGGTTTTCTCTAGTAAATATTATCATAAATAGTATACGGCTTTTTCCAATGCTTAAAACCCTTAACGTAAGATTATACAGTAAAAATCACCATTTATAATATAAGAGTAAGCTGTGAGGTACCGGCAGAGTAGTATACCTTCCCTGTACCAGATGTCGTAAAATAGCGACTAAAGTAGCAGAACCGCCAGATGGCGGTATATCAATCCAAGCCAATGTATCTTAAAGAGCGGGGATGGGAAGCTGCAATCCAGTCGCAAATGCTGCCCTCTGCAATTGCCAACACCCTTGCCCTTCCGGCAAAATTCCGTCTTTTTTGAGAAGGCTTATCCATTGTCCAACACTGGATTTCCAATAACTGAGCGCGACGGCGAACGAACGATGCAAAACTTGAGATTATTATTTATTACAATGTTCTAATTCAACGAATTTTTACAATGTTGCATCCACACAACTCGTCTTGCTTGAGACACAAATTGTTTTATCTTAATCGGCAGACCTGTTTGGCCTTAGTGACATTTAAAGGCAATTAACTAAACACCACATCGTAATGTGCAAAAGTATCAACGGCAGACAGCCACGAACTAGTAAAGTCCGGGGCTGTCTGCCTTGATTTTGGGACTATATTACAAAGCTAAAGTTTCTATACGAGTGAGTATTACCAGCGGTATAGCGTGCGACCTCGAGCGCCTACATCCATTTCGAAGTGATTTCTGGTCAGCAGAGACTTTCCCGCGGTATAGGCAAACCGAAATCTGCGAAACGTTATTACGGTCATCCACACTGTGCTTGATCTCTTGAAATAAAACATCCTTTTGTTTAATGAGGTAGGATTGTTAACGAGTATTCACTAAAAGAAACAGGTTCTTTAATTTGATTTTAAAAGTATCTACCTGAACACAACAACGAACCAATAAAACAAATTCAAGTACATATTAATTAACCAAGGTTAAGATGTGAAGGCACGAATCGTAAATGAACTAGAGCAAATGAATCTTACTAGCGCGATTTAGATAAGTTAATGGTCCCTGTTAAGTGTCATCTAGCGGTGGAGCGTGAAAATCAAATCGTTACTGTTAATCTGAAAGAAACAACATCATTCTCGAAATAGTGTTTTTGTTCCTTTTATTTAAAGACGAAGATATTAATTTTAAAGATTTTATGGTTTAGTATAACAGATCTTTTTAAGATAGTGTATATTTCAGCAAAAGAAGCACATGGGCTGTTAAACAAACTATATTGTCGTTTTGTTATTTTCATCCAGATCCGATAAGACCGTAATGACATGATTATGTAACAATGACTTTGGTACATATGCATGTGGTACATATACATACAGAAAAAATATTCACAAAATGTATGTATATAAGCTGTAATATTACTAACGTTCATTTCACTTTGTACGGCAGAGCATTAATTTATTTCCGGGAACTTTCCCCAGATGAAATGTGCTTCCCTAGAGTTTAAGCTATCGAAATTCAATAATATCTATTTTTAATTTATCTTAGGTACAGCTATGTAATTCGTTGAAGCGTTGTTAATTGGATTAAATATAACGACGACGGTTGAGGTTGCTAACGGAAATAACGAAGCCGCCGTCTGAGAGCTTTCATCGATAACATTGCCTTATCCGTTCTAGGCAAACGAAATAACACGCCCAGATCCTATTTTTCTTGTATATGCCTGCAAAAGGTTCGCGATGTCTACCTTTAGAAAATAAATTCCTTTATTGTTTTCCTTTCTAATAAAGTGATCACCGGTAAAATTATTTTTGCGAATGATTCGCAAAAAGGAGGTTCAAAGATCCAAACAAGTCTTTATTAAATTAAATACCTCCGTTAGTTGCATAAAGCATACCCTACACATTACAATTAGCCAGTACACTATAAGTTTAATTACAAACTACGAGGGAGAAATTAATTTCACGCGAGCCCGCACCATCGTGACGCGCCGAGTTTATGCTCCACTACTTTGCGAAGCCGGGGCGAGTAACTAGTTTCAATTAAATACGTCGAAATAGGTAACGACATGTATCGATCTTTTACGCTACGAGCTAATGACGTATTAATAACTCTGTCACTAAGCTGTACAAGAAGCTTATTGTGAGAATAAGAACACGAGTGCAAGAACACGATATTACATATATTTCCATGCGTTACAATATATACTATTCAACGAAGACCGAACGGCAGAAATAAATAATACCAGATTAATATAAAAGACATTGAATTAAAAGATTTAGACTATGGAGTAACTAAATAGGGGGAATTGTGCTCATAATTTCCGAGCTGGGCAAGCATGGCGTGGCGTGGCAACCATAGAGCGTAGCTACGGGACGGGCTTACACGGCTACAGCCCATCTCCGCTCTGTTGCATTTAATATACCGCCATCTGTCGATTCCGTTACGACACCGGATACAGAAAGAGGTACTATACTACTCCACTGGTAACGTGCCGGCACTTTTACTATTTAAGTAAATACAGAAATTTAAAGGTCAGGCGACACATTTTGAATGCCCCATTTATTATTTGAAATATAAATGTATGTTTGCGTATTTTCAAAATAACCCAAATAAATATTACTATAAAATAAATCACCTGTTTATTAAGGGAAATAATGCTCGCCAGCCTTTCGGTATTTAAGACACAAAAGACACCACCAGAAGTATTCCCATAACGACTACCCGGCATACGATTGACGTCATAGTTGAAAGTCACCGTAACCTACAGTCGACAGTATCATCAAAGATATCAGTAAAGCGTAGCCAACCTTGTTAACTAAAGGTGTCAGATTTCAGGAGCGCGAAAATTCATTTTCCTGGATGTGGAAAGCGTGCTTTTTTCGAGCGATCGACAGCTATCGTGAAAAATGCAAATTCCCAAACCGCTACTAGAAACAACCGCGTCAGTCAAGCTAGACGGAAGAACTTCGTTACATCGATTAATGACGTGGCTTGCGATTCTAATTTTGGCTCAGACGGCTTTATTTGTTGTTTTATAGTCTAAATTTTGACTGAAAATAGTGTTTTATTCAGGTGTTCGATTGAATAAAGAAAAACATTTACTGAAACCGCCGCATTAAACGGTCTTGTAATTAAAGATCATAGGCATCCACGTGTATTCAAATAAAAATATTTTATATTTGTTTAAGTCTTTTTACTTAATTGGCCACCTACTGCTCTTTCCATAACAAACAAACAACAACAACAAAATTTGCGATCACTTTCTATTCCAAGAATCGAAACCATTCTTGGCATGATAGAATTTTTCAAAATCTATATTGCTAGATTTTTTGCTTTACAATAGATTTAAATTTTATAAAACATCTGAGTTAAACTAAATCTGAGTTGAGATGCGAGCTACCACTGAACTTACAGTTGGCAGTTTGGAACCTTTCAGACCATTTGGAATTGGTTACCTCCTAAGTCGATCTGGAATCGCTTACTCCAGGTTAAATAACGAGCAAGGAAGTATTAGCGAACACTTTTGAATACTCGGCAACGACAGCGACAGGGATCCAAGTATACAAGGCTTTAGGATTGCTCGTGACCAAGAAATTAACATCTATCCAACTAATATTTATCTATGTAACTCTAAAGTAATTAATAGGTTATTTCAATAAAAGTAAGACAGATCAGTTCACCCATAGATTTAAGACAGGGATTATGTCCGGTCAATACTAGATTATTCTTAGATATAACATTAGCTAACAACGTAATCCTAACAGAGTTAATCTCTCCTACAGACTTAGTCTTCAGCTCTGTCGTCTTGGTTCTATCAATTAACAGAAGTACGAAGAGCCCGATTAGTTAATTTCAGATGCCTGCATCGGGATTAGTTCAAGCCATACGATTCCCCACTGTACAAGAACGCTGCCGACATTGACGTAATATTTATTTTAAAGAGTTATACGATTTCTGCTATATATAAAATGACTGTTCGAAAGTGTTCTGCAAATGTATTCAAATAAAGATATAGATATACAAAAACCTGCCACTTGAGCCCGTCACTTGAGCCCTTGGAATTTCCTGGTCATAGACCTTCCCAAGAATACGAGATTTTGCCCATAATTACCGCGCAAGCGTGTTGCCAATCGGAAAAGCGCAGCTTCCTCGGCGAGGATTTTATGTTAAATCATAACAAACAAGAAATCAGATCTTTCCTATCGATAATTTTTGTTGAGTACACCATAAAGTATATAATAATTATAAAAGTTATTAGCCAATTAGTTGGTGTGTATTTCTCAATAAAATATGTACAGAGGGTAAAATATTAAATATAATCGGATTAATATTCAGGATTAATATACACAAGAAATAACTCAAGGTATAGTTACAAAATATGTTTTATGAGCTATCTTTTTCAGGAAAAATAGCCCGAAGCGATAAGACCACTGATATTGTACTATATGACGTAAGGTACCTGTGGACAAATAATATACATGGTTCAATATGATGTACAATAAAGTATATTTATTAATTACTGACGGCCCGTCCCGGCTTCGCACGGGTAGACATAAATAGGTAGATATATTTAAGTAATAAGCATGCTAATTAATACGACCATGAATCCCTAATTTGAAAAAAAAAATGCTTATCTTAATTATCTTATCCCTGTACACGTTGAATGTGTTGTATTTGTAGGTGGCAACGAAGCGTATTGATTTGTATGGCATGTATTTTTATTTTAATTTCATGATATATTTTGAATGGAATGTCCGATTTCAATCATTCAAAAAAGTAATCATCAGGTATTAAGACAGTTTTGAATATTAAATTATTTATTTAGATAAAAAGTTATAAATGGTATGGATAACACGGTCTGATTTTGATCAGCATTTCTATGAATTTGTTAAATACAAAAAAGTATTGAGTGACGAACTACAATAGTTAGCACATATGGTTTTGCGAAGTTTTTAGTATATATTGATATATTCTATAATATTGTCAAACAATTTTTGTCCTATCATTAATATTTCGCTACATACAAAATACAATTTTTTCCTCTTTATATAATATTAGTGTAGATTATTATTATGTTGTTACATATCAAGTTCTCGGCTTTATGGGGATTAATATTAAAGGCATTAAGCAGTAACCAACGTTTTATGTTAGAATAATCTATATTGAAATTATTCATCCAAATATTCTGACCCACTCTTTTTGATATTCTGCAATAACCTCCCCAATCCGGTAGACAGGTGAATTGGGCTGTGGCCTGTCATAATGAACGTCGGCCACGACAGATATCTCGAGACTTTACATTTCGCAGGAGATTACTCCCCGCTCACTGAATAGGCCACCGAAATGAGTCGGCATAATCGGACGACAAAGACAGCAAGCGAATTGCAGCAACTCACCAAATTGCGCCTTACCAAATTGCGCAAATTTGGTGCGCCAAAGCTGTCTGCTCCACTCTGGACAGCAAATAAAAGCAAGCCAGACGCGGTAGACCTACGGCCCCCTCTGGTGTTCAGTTGGGTGGGCCAGTAAAAACATGGCGATGACTTAATGTCAGTTCGACTATCGGGGTCACTCGTGGTGTCGTTAATCACTACCGATTCGCCAAAAACTGCCCTTAACTGCAAAAATTAATAATCTTATTTTTATGAAATAAATGTGAGACATATATCATAATGATAAACCGATACCTGTGCTGTCACAAAACTGTAAACGTAGTGGCGAAAGTCGTCGAAACTGTTGGTCCCACTAGTCGGCCGATTAGTCAGCCGATCAGTCGTCCTCTTTATAACAGACAAATCGGCTAGTCAGCCAAAGTCGTAGTTAGCACATCTCTAATAATAACAAAGCTTGCTTGAAATTGGATTGTTCTAACTAAATAGTTATACAATAATGTTGCAGATGGAAATATCACTCAGGATGTCTATCGCCTACATTGCAGATTCTATTTTAGCGGATCTCGTTGCGAGTCTGTAGTCAACCGAAATCTAAACTAATCAAATCCGTCTAGCCACGGCTAATTCCATATCTTTTTCAAGTTTTCAATGTGCTTATATGAGTCCCATTAAAATAAAGACTGTTTTGAGTTGGTTACTCTTTCATATAGAAATTACGGAGTTCATTTATGTAAGATGTAACGATAATATTGCTCATACATATACTTAGATACTAATTAGCGAATCTGAACTTAATAATTTGTACTTTAAGTTTGTTATCAATTCCGAAATATTTTTTTAGATTTCTACCTAAGCGTCGCTTTGTCGCCTTGTGTTCGCAGATATACTTGCATATGTGAAGAAGCTGCTAAGGATAAAAAAATGTTACTGTGGGTTATTTCTAAGAGATAGACATATACCATCGCGGACTTTTTGTAAACTTTTTAAGGTGTACAATTTATTTACATTGTTTGGATTTATCTCGTCGGATTCAGTCAGCTATCCGTTGCGTAGTTTTAAATATCTGAGACTGACAGCGGAAAGCTACTTTTTTTTATACCATGTAGGAGATTACCACTAGCAACCCGCCCCGGCTTTGTAGCTATTCTTTAGGAACATTATAATAAGCTATGTCACTCGAAAAACATGTAGCCTTCTAATGGCTAAAGACGTATTAAAACTTACTTTTTAGAGTTAAATAGTAACAAACAAAAAATCAAATATTAGTCTATAGCTGTATTTATTTTTAATTTAAAAACAAATCAAAAAGCATTTTTGCGTTATTAATAATTTTTGCTTATTCACGTGTAACTTTGAAACAAAAACGTAGCGAGAACGAGCTTGGATTTAATTAATTCGCGCGCCAATATTTTTCACACAACGCTTGTATGTTTGTTTGTAACCGACTTTTGTGGATTCGATTTTGACCTACTTTAAAAGGACAGATATTATTTAAACATTGCACACTTATCAAGAACCGGTGACAATACAATAATTCGTAGTTTTATCTCGTTATCATCATCAAACTAAAACCCAACAAACCAAAAAATTTATATTGTTAAAATAAGTAAAAATGAACGAAAAATATAAGTAATTATCTGAAAAAAGCGAGGGGCGCTTCGTGAATTATTATTTATGGCTTATTGAATAATCTTTCCTGATTCTATCTTTCGAGCAAATTTTTTAAACCATCATTTTTCCTTAGTTTTATCGCAAAAATAAATATTATTCATTAAAATTGTAATGTGTATCTGAGTGTAAGTGTGTTACAGCACATAAAATTGTTAAGATATTCTGACGTATTGAAAATAATAACAATTACTGCATACATTTAAATCGATTTGCAATTACCGCTTTATAAGTGACCATTTTTTTTAATGTAGATATAATGAGAAGATATTGTAGTATAGGTATCATTTAAAAATATGCAATCACTGAATTGTTTGTCGATCTATAAATAAAGAATATCCAACTGATAGGACTTTTTAATAAGACTATTCCTCTTCTGACTATCACCTCAGTTTCACCCGCATCAGTCTTAAGAACGAAGTTAACGTCACAGCGTATATGATCAACAATCTGCCAGTTCAGCCAAACAGTCAGAAAGGAAAAAAATAAAAATTGTTTCTAATATGTACCTATATATCGTCGCATAAGTTCTTGCACCGCGTATGTCAAAGTTGGCAACATAATAATTAAGCCCAATGATAACACGATATTACATTTCTAACGCTGTAGTAAACGTTTTTTACCGTGTATTGTTTAAACGAAATCTATTTTGCACCAACTAAATGCACAAGCAATTAGTTTTAAAATGATTTTATGAAACGTAAGCAATGTTTTCCCAATTGTCAACGTGTACATAGTGTCAACATTTTGACTTACGCTGTGGTAGAACTTAAACGACGATATATATATATATACTGTCATATGTAAAAATCTTTTAATTTGGAATAATAAAACAAACATTTAAGTCGTTTGGATATATGGATAAACCAGATGGCTTCAAAAAGCACACCAACATAATTGCAACGCAAATAGGAAAATGAACGGTTGGTGTATTCCACAGATTGCCGCAGCGCCCTGTGGACATGGAAGCGCCTCACGCACGTGTAGGTTTCGTAAATAATGACCATCCAGAGCAAGGGTTAATTGGATCCTATGCCTTAATTAGGATTATGATACTTGCGCACCTAAATCTAAATATGTAATACGATTTATTTGAACTACAGATGAGATTTATGTCCTAATTATTTCAACATTACATTGGATTTAAAGCACTATTTTCTGATACCTGTAAATGTGTACATCCACCTGAGTGATGGTACCTTTATTTGAATACTTATTTCTGCCTGCGACCTCGTCTGCTCGGAGCCCCGTCTTCACCTTCGGGAGCTCGAAAGCTTGTTTTACACGGGATTGAAATTAACCTAGGTCCATATTACATAAGGGTTTAAGCTACCCACGTTCAGCTGGTTTATGGGATAAAAATAATAAGCGATCAGACAGACCAACTTTCGCATTTGTAATGAAATAGACTATATTAAAATATAAAATACAGACTTCAATTGCTGATAATGTAACTTGCTGTAAAAGAAAGATTTTTAAAAATTGATTTGGTATTTTTAGTATACACATTCCCAATCTTTCCTCTTTATATCATTAGTTTAGGTAGTTTAGACTAATAAAAAGTCTAAGTAAATCAAACAATCAATTGTACTTTATTTCAGCCAGAATGTTGTGAAGACTAATAATATAAATAAGTTGGTAATTTGCTTTCTCAAGTAGAGATATTAAACAAATTATAATTAGGACTAACTAAATTATCTTTTCCTCTATGAAGGACCCATACCTACTAAACTTTAGTTTAATTTTGTATTAGATATACCATAAAGATAGTCTAGAACCATATTCAACACTTAGAATATTCCTATTTTATATATATTATTTTAATAATATTATATTATTTTAATAATATTATCCCATTTTTGTGTGAACCTAGTACAAATCATTCAGTGTTATGTTAAAGTTTCTTTTAAACATGTAATAATATAGAATACACATCTGTTACCCGTTTCACCCGCCCCTCAAATATTAATCGGGCTATTCCAAAATGTACTTTAGGTTCATATACATAGATGTCTCATATAATGAGGTCAAGCTTTTGATAGTACATGGGGTAAAAAGTAGACTTACCAGTTTTGAGAGAAGGGGACGTATAGTAATAGCAATAAACTCCAAATGCTACCACCAGGAACAGTAGGACTAACAAGCGAGTAGAGAATGGTCTGCACCGCAGTATCCGGGTCCTCATTGTGGTGTCTAAAAAGGTAAAATCTGTTTTATTACTGTTTTGCTTCATTCTTGATATTAATTAAGATAAAAGTTTAATGAATGTATCAATTTATATTATACACACTTGGCCTTGAGTAATAGTGAAGATTGTTTGATGTCATTTAAAAAGTTATGACTTTAATTAAATAATGTCAGAACATTTCGATATATAGAGAAAATATGTGACTTTAACATAATCTGCCAAACATTTTTATATAAAAAATCAATAATTTTCCCAAATATATTTATGAGGATTTATGTCTTAGGATTAAACAGATTTGGTATCACCAAAATTACGGCACATATAGATTATTGAACAAGATTAATTTTATAGTTAACATGGCATCAATGAGCAGGTGTTTTTCTTAAATTCTGAACTTCTTTAAAACGTCTAATTCGTGTTAAGTACCGACCAATTTATTAGAACTCTAATGCCTTAAATAAAAATTGAGATATATAGGTATGAGTACGGCTTTAGAAATAATTATTACTTTTTGTTTTTATACATAACATTAATTTATTGCATGTTTTAACAATTAGTTGTGTTCGACACGGACGATATGAAGATTCCGGTTTTATAAAGAAAAAATACGAAAATTATAATAAAAATTTAAACAGATCGTGAAATAAACATTATAATAAAGTATAAAAGTAAATAATATATTATAAAGTTTTGACTGCATTCAAACTCTCGTAAACATGTAAACAAATATTGAAGAGGAAGTATTATTTCAAAATATAAAATAAAGCATCTAATACTCACATTTCTTTTAATATTTGTTCGGAAAAAAATATTCACATCTTATTGTCAGTTCCATACATTTATTGAAGAAACTTTATTTCGTTTTTAATATAAAATGCACTGAATGCAAGAAACGATCCAACACTCACTGCAGCTCCGACGGCAGAGCGAGACTATAAAAAATACTGATTGCTATATCTCTTTAGTGATACCATCACTTGCCAAAACTTACATTTCTACCAAAATGTCATTTTATTACAGGAGGAAGTTCAATTTTAATATAAGGAAGTACATGTTTTTCATGGTTTATACCATGCGCTCATTCATGCCATTGTATTACTATTTAATCATAAAATTTCTTTAGAATTTTATTTTGTTATATGGCAATTTTCCTCGATATCATGTTCAAAATAGTTTAATATTTGTGTAGTGTAAAAATGGATGGCGTCATATTTGTTGTGTTCATTACGTGAATGTACAATTTTAAGATGTGTTCGTGATAGCATATTAAGAGCTAGTGCTGTAAGTGTGTGATAATGTTAAAGTGTATCAATACGTTCTGATAACCATGTCGATTCAAGGTAATTTATCCTTGTGTTGATAAAGATAAGACCGGATATTGTACATATCCAGTTCTGCTATGTAACAATTAAGCAATATTATTTAAATACATCCAAAAAATATTGAGATTCATAAAAGGTAACAATTATTCATACCCAAAATATGATTTATTTTCATAAATTCCATAATCAGACAATAAAATAGTATTATCCTTCTCTTCTTTCATTTTCGAACAAGCCTTAATGTATTGCTATTACAAAAAAAAGAGGTTTAGTAGTAGAATTTGTGGAAGTATAGTTTAAAAATAATCATTTAAACAATTAGTCTATTTATATATATTCCAATGAAATACATTTTATTACTGTATTTGGTAATATTACATAAAAACTCTAAATAATATAGGAAATTGCATAAACGCGCGATGAGCAGGGGCTGCTGAATTGGTGTTACGTCAGCAAATAAAACAATGTATAATATAATATGTTTGGGAAAAGACCGACCACACGTTTTCAGATACATAAAATATAGTTTATTCTGTCTACGTATTGTTGTCATGCAATGTCAAATAATCCTGAAATCCTAAAATAGTCTGCAAATGCGTAAAATATAAGTAAGTAACAGATCAACGTATCCAAATCTATATAATTTTTACAGTCAATTTTGAACTCAATGTGTTGCTTTCATAGATCAATATTAATTACGAGGTTCCGACAGATTCGAGTAGGTTGATCTGTTCGTGTGTACAACGCAACAGATCAGCTTTTAAAAGTTTGTAAAAAAATAATCTTTAAGCGTTTCATTTTTTAGCATTGTGTAAGATGATCTACTCCTTTTATGTACTATATAAGTTACCATTACCATCGAATAAATATTACTTACTTGATTTATTTTTATTAAACATACATTAAATGTTTGTTAACTTACAAGTTAAATTATCAGTAGCAAAGATGATAAAATAATAGGTTGTAATTTTAGTAGTATATTTATGTTTTTTGTATTGAAATTATTCTATATTTCCGTATTAGTTACAAGTTTATTAGTGAATATTAATAGATATTTGTCTACTAAAATAGATTTTTATTTTAGTAGACAAATATTTGTTAATTTTCACACAAATGTAAAAAAGAGTAGCAAAAAATATATTTACATGTGACAAACTATTATTTTATACATTACTAGCTGTGCCCGCGACTTCGTCCGCGTGGAATAGTTTTTTGGGTACCATACCTATTTACTTCAAATTATATAAACTTTGAATGTCACGTTTATTTATATCGAATCAATGGCCTGAAAAATAAGTTTTAAGTTTCTAGCTCAAAAAATAGCGATCCATGCAAACAACTTTTCATCCCCCCTTGCAACCCCTTACAACCCTTATTTCGAGTTCAAAAATAGCCTATGTCCTTTCTTAAGGTCTAAAGATTGTCTATGCCAGATTTCATCAAAATCGGTTGAGAGGTTTAAACGGGAAAGCGTAACAGACAGACAGACAGACAGACAGACAGACAGACAGACAGAGTTACTTTCGCATTTATAATATTAGTAGGGATTTATTATTTATTTTTTTGGTTTACGATTACGAATAAAAAAAGGACTATTGCATATGTATATTAACTTATTTATTATTAACTGCAGGTTGTTTAGGTTTGGTACCTATCATGACGACCTTAATTGATTACTACCTGTACCCGGGTTTCACCCGCTTTAATCTGAAGGTAGTAGTAACAAAGTAGTCTTAGTTACTCCTTATACTCCTAACTATAACATCAGCGTTCTGTCAACAGGTCTCGTTATCCAGGTCGGCCCAGCAGCTTCAGAGCTAAGCCAGAACAAACAGAGGATGATTTTTTTAAAAGTATGGACTGAATGTTCAATATACATTTAGTACAAAGTAGTTTTCATTTATTAAATCTATCTAAATATCTAGGATTGAACTACCTACTTTTATAAATATATTTTACGTCACCATTAGTGTACCACACCTTCACAATTGTATGATGTTCTTAATGTTAAGTAGTAATTTATTTTTTTAGTAATATTTATTTACACATATTGACGTTGCATAAAAAGTGATAAAAAGTCCAGCCTTAGCATGCAGCCATGATGCATCAAATACATAACATTTTTTGAAACAAGGTAATTATAATTAACTTACACAAAATAAAAATCATTATTGAAATAATACAAATAAATCAAAATAAAAATATAACATATGTTATTTCTAAAATATTAACTCATGAACTGCAAGCGACTTACTGTACGTTTAAATTTACTAAACTTGACAATTGGTTACTACTGTTTTATCCACAAGGCTTGATATCACTACTAGAGACATCTAGTGTACGTTTTAAGAAAAATGGATGCTGTGACGCTGTTTTTATTAGATGGTGCTGCTTTATAAAGCCATTTTACAAACACTTGCATCATGTAGTTGTTATCAACATCAAGTATTAAAGCGAAACAGAATTAAATTATATGCAGCGACTATAAAAATGATATATTTATGATAACTGGAAGTATTTGATATAGGCACCTTAAGCCACGTATATCACGCGACTTGATTTATCTTTTTTTGTATTATGATTACGAACAAAAAACAAAATGAACTAAAAAGACTGTGTTTATGATATAGTACAAAAAATAATAACACTAACTTCAAACAACGTCCGCTGAATATACAGATAATGCACCGATAAAATATTAGTTTTTGAGCTGCCGGCGAGCCGAGCACATCCACCGCGAGTTCACGCAGTATTAGACGTGACTAGGAACAAAAGTAATCGAGACAATTTTTCCATCATGAAATTCAACGAGCTTGGATCAACTGACCTTAAACTCTCACACGTGAGCTTAGGGGGAGCAGCGTTTAGCAACATATACGGGTATGTATTACAATATGCAAATAACAGATAAATCTATTTATACGCGCAACCGTATGGTTGTCATGAATTTATGCCTTTTCGTTGCGTTGTTTTGCCAACACATAGCCTATGAGAAATATTTATTAAGTTGATATTGGGTATTTGAAGCAAAGAATACATTATAAGTTTATTTGGTAATCACAAATAATAAATTAGAATAGGTATACCGTTTGTTGTTTGCAACCTAAGTTCGTTACGTACCTACTAAGAAATTGTTTTGCTTGTTTAAGGAAGATGTCAAAAAATGTATATTTTTTGACACTCACGGTACAATTTAACTAAAATAGCCTTACTTTAAGTGTCCATTATTTTATTTCTAGAACATATGAAGAAGAAAGAAGCTTAAACTTAATACGGGAAAGTTTAAAACGCGGCATAAATTATTTGGAAACAGGACCATGGTATGGCCAAGGAAGCTCAGAAAAAACCATCGGAAAGGTAATCATTAGTCTTTCACGTAAATCGTATTTCTTCATCCAGAAAATTCAACATTGAAATCTATTTTCTTTTAAGTAAAAATATCGCTGTTGTATCTTAGGTAAAGTTACCTTACCCTTAGTTTTTTTTTAGTTTTCTCCTTGCATAAATCATATTTAGTTTACTTAGCTTCATTAAATAATACCATAGATGTTGTAATATTAAAATATTGATACATTAATTATAATAATATATCAATGTTATAGTTAACTTACATATATAACTACAACAAAGTTTTATAAATGTGCTGAAATTGCGCTGTTCCGTGGCCAAAAAGTTTATTTACACGTTTAGTAAAGGAACTTGAAACATTAAAAATGGTAATTAGAAAAAAGGTCGCAGCCCTGTTAACACAGTTTGTTGTTTTGTATATGTACACCCTTTTTAAAACAAAAACAGATTTATATACTTTAAGATATCTATTGACACTTTTAAAATTTAGAAACATTAATTCTTGTTTTAATATGTAAATAACAGATCAAACTTAATTAACTTAAATAATCTTAATTTGGAACAGTACCTAGCAAAGTTTTTTTATTACTCACTGATTTGCGTACGGATATACGTACAATACACCAAGACGAGTTGACGAGAGTAGTTTTAATAATAATTAGATTTTTAAAAAAAGGTCTCCACCGGTTTTGCTGATGCACCAAGTTTTTTATTCGTACGAAGGAAAAATCAGAAGACATAATATTCGCAGCGCTTCTCGGTCGTGTTAATTTCTTATGCTAGGTAGGTAGAATTTTGAAATGAACGTTGGCTGGGGATTTGCTTCTGGATCATATTATTAGGCATCCTTACATTCAACATCTATGATTATGAAATGGCGTAATATCATTCGGCTGAACTTATGGGAAGAAGTGCTTAATCCCATCCAATCTTTTGAATAAATTGCTTTGTTTTTAGAGCTCCACCGTTAATAATTCCGCTCCATTTGGTAATAATTTTCTTAACAGCTAGTTTTTTGTATAATTAGAAGAAACACTCGTATGTAGCAGTAACGGTTGCTAAACTCAGACCTCAATTCATAAAATCTAGCGAATACTTAAAGACAATGTTTGTTTGTGTAATAATACATCGATCAACTTCGCCTTCGATTTTGGAATCCGGTTGAAAATTGCAATTGTTGGACCGGTCCATTTAATCAGATGCATTTAAGAGTATCGAGTAATAAAAAATAATCTGAGTTTTATTACATTGAAAAAACTTTTCGCAAAGCTTTCTGATATATTTGTTGTTACTGCAATAGGCCCGTAAAATTACGTAATATAAGAAAAAGCACGTGAATGTGTTTGAGGATCTTTAAGTCACACAATATTTCTAACTTAAAAAAAAACGTGTGTCAAAAGACAGATATCATCTCTATAAAAACTCATTTCCTATCTGTATCTGATATTTCGATGACGAATAATCCCCTTGAATCGACCGATCATTAAAGTTATCAAAATACAGTATTTACTGTATTTTGATATATATATAAATATATTTATTCGCTAGTACTTATTTATATCTGCCATTCTAGGTGATCTAGCTAAATGTAATAATTTATATTTATACCATTTTGTGAATAGTAAATAGAAATCCTTTTTTACTTATTGCTATTGGATAAATATGCAAAATGCTGATAAACAATACAAATATCTTTTGAATGAAATCTAATAAATTATAAAACATTGAAAACCTGAAACTCTCCTCTAAATGTTTTATTTTTGAGGACGAGAGGGTGTTAAATTTAAAAAAATGTGATTGCGTTATGAACATAATAGATACAGTAGTTCACATGCAATTACTCCAATCAGTTAAAACTTTTTAAAAACACGCGTTGATAAATTTACGAAAAATAAAAACGTAAGAGGTTCTTAACGATTTTTAACATGTGATTTTTACTTTGTAATGACTTTATGTTTGGCACTTGCCATTTTTGCACTTCACTTTATATTTAATTGTTTATAGGCATCGTAAATTCAAATTATAATATTACATTTCTTTTTCAATAAAAATAAAACTTGTCTCGATTCTTACATTTCTCTAGCAAAACCTTATAATACCTATACCTACCTCTTAGCACTAAGGTAGCATAATAATTACAGCATCGAAGTCTGTCTGAAATCTGCAACAAACGTAATCTTTTCTTTAGGTGTTTTGCACGTATATGGCTTACAATATCCTTATTTTCTATTTTGCAGGCGCTTGAAGGGGTCCCTAGATCTTCATATTTCATCGGTAGCAAAGTTGGTCGGTACGAGAAGACTACGGTAAAAATGTTCGATTTCTCCGCTGAAAAAACCGAAGCAGGCGTGGAGAACACGCTCCGTCTTCTTGGTCTGGATTACGTGGACTTGATACAGGTTAGCGAAATTTGTTCATACTTTCACATGGAGTAGACCTCATACAAAAGTCGTCTGCATTGGTGCTTAACTCTCACCTATTTCAACCGTCAAATAGCAGTGTCCGCTTTGCCGTGTTCCGGTTCGAATGGCGAGAGCAGTGAAATTATTGGGTAATGTGACATAATACCTTCAAATCACAGTTTTGGCAACACGCTAGTGATATCCTTGTGATATTACGAGCGTCTATAGGCAGTACTGACGCTTACTATCACGCGAACTGTATATACGTTTGTCGAGTTGGTATAATAAAAAAACCAAAACGTGAACTACTCGCACGTCAGTTACATCGCTTCCGTTGAAATGAGGCCTGACCGCTCGCGAGTTGTCAGCAATACATATATGAAGTTACCCCAAGCGTGGGAATTTCTCGATAGCCCTATGAGGAGCTTGAAGGCCGTCAGGAGTCATGAGATATAATTTAAACTGATCCTTCAATGTCTAATCAAAGGCACCTGAGCTGGCCCGATTTAGGTAAGCTACAAAACAGAGAATGAATGTCAGCTCAGGTCTCACAGTAGGTAGTTAAGTCATCATAATAACTATTCTAAAATATAAAGTAAGATCTCTGCAGATGTAATATCTCTTTTTGATTCTAAACTATACTCTGCAATATGGTAAAAAGATCCCGTTAAATCCAATGTCGTATTAACATATTCACTTATGGACTAAATGTAGTAAAGAAATACATATGGAATAATTCAAACGTTTTAGTCACGTCACCACTCAGCATTAGTATTCATTTAATCGTTATTATGGTGAAGCAAAACTCGACGGAGGACCCATATTTTAATACATATATCTGAGCACTCGTTGTCAGCGAATCTATTGTTCGGTCGGATACCTGTTTGTAAGTCGATACCATGCTCAAAGTGGATTATTGTTATCAAAGTCTGACATCAATTGTAGTTATTATATATCTATTAGCAATCTGTAACATAATACCTACTATTGTAATAATCTCGTGGCATATTTGGTACGCTCGTTAAACGCAAACAAGTCTAGTCCCTAACTAGTTTGGGGTTATTCACTAAGAGGACAATAATTATACAGATTCTATTCTTCAACTGGCCACAGTTTATTATATTTTTTGTAGTAGTAATACTGGAAATTAAACAAATTTGTATCACCAATTGGACATGCTGAGGTTTTTTTATCGACAGAGTACTGTCGAGGTACATTTTTATTAGTTGAAGTTTAGATACAAGTCTTATAAGAAACAAGTAATTTATGAATCATTCAAACTTAAATGGGCGCTTTTATTATTTTTTTGCTTTAAAAGAGACCGGAATGTATTTGAATATATTTGTTGTAGGCAGACATTTATTTTAAAACTATAATAAACGAATACCAAAAAAATAAATAGTATGCTACTTAAAAATAACGATATTGTCTTGAATTTACTGGTCGTCGAAATTGGTGAAGGTGAAAACTGTGTGGCCAGTTCACTAACTTAATCCGTTCACAAGCATGCATATAGTTACCATATTACCAGTCCACAAAAAATCTAAAAGCTATATCCTGGTGTCTGTCAGGTTGTATTTTTATTTATTAGATAGAACCTTGTCATCATCATCATCATACCAGCAATTGAAATTCCACTTCTGGACAAAGGCCTCACCAAAAAAGGAGGTTTCTTGCCCATAATTGCCGCGCTGGGCAAGCGTGTTGGTAATCGCCGAGCGCAGCTTTCGCGACGAGGATGCTGCTACCCATCTCCACCCTGTGCATTTGAGCTGCACTGTTTCAGATAGATATACCGACATCTGACGGTTCCTTTACTTTAGTCGCTATCTTAGTAGCTACTTTTCTTTCTACTTCTCGATCTGTACCGGCAGAGTAGTAGATTGAAAAGTCCTAGTGGGTAGACCCATTTCATATTAAAATGAACAGCACTCACCAATCTAATAATGGCTTCAGTTTCATGCCATCCAAGAACTTACCATAACTAGCACAGTGCAAGAGTGTGCTCTTATTTACGGAGCCATTATATTTGTATATTATATGATTTATTAGGTAACTATAGATATTTTCAACACCTTTTTACTTATTAAGCGCACATGATAAGATAATTACAGGTCAATTGCTTATTGCAAAGATAAGATTAAGTAATTACATAACAAGAGCTTGTAGATATAATTCTTTTTATATATATAAACAGCCCAAAAAAAATGTTCCATATTTTTTTCACCCAATACTTTTCTACTTTTAGCTTCTATCACTAGAGGTGGGGTAGTAGTACTTAAATCATATAGCCCAATGTCAGAAGAACTGCCACATCTTTACTCTTGATGGTGCGATCATGAAGTTCCAGAACATTTTTATCGTTCTAATGCAGTACTTGTACTGTTTATTTGACTAACTATACTAGATTTGATTTGCGCTTAGTTTTTGTATATTAAAATCTGGTTTCATTTAATGTTATTAAAACTGTTCATTACTAAAATGAATACTGAACTGCACATACATAACAACTTATAACAGCCACACATCTTTCAGAACTGGCAGGATCCTGTCAAACTTGTCTCAGGTTATAAACAAAATTCGCTTGTCATATATTATTAGTGTTATGTTCAAATTTATTAATTCCGATTCAAGGTCCACGACGCGACCTTCGCACCAGATCTCTCCGTGGTACTGCGAGAAACCCTACCAGCCCTCGAAAAGGCAGTTCGGGACGGCAAAGCGAGGTACATCGGGTTGGCGGACTACGACATTGATCTAATGAAAGAGATCATCGAAGAGTCTGATGTCAAGATCTCGTCCATCCTATCGTATGCCAAGTCCACGTTATTTGACAATAGACTGCAGAACTATACGAAATATTTTAAGGTAAAAATATCTTTTTATATCATTAAAAGAGTCTGCGTAGATTGCGTATCTGTTTGGACCAGAAAACGCCGTCATTGTGAGACGACGCATTTTCATGATTCGGTTACTCACGCACTCTAAATTATCCAAAACTAAGTTTTGAGTATTTCTCAATAATATTGGCAAGCATTGTTGCTTGGACTCCCGATCCGATAAACCCAGGCCTGAAAGATTGCTTTGCAATGTTTCAGACAAATATTTCAGGATTGCTGCTATAACTGCATCCCCCAGTACGAGAGTCAGATCGCGCATATGTAAACCGCTTAGGTTTTCACTGTATCTGTGTTTCATTACAATGGACGTTAGATGTCATCCGTCCGTGACCTCTTGTTTAAACAAGTAGAATAGACAAGTACTACACGGTGTCGCCGTTGACCAAATTCGGCTGGTTTTTGCTGGATAATCTGGTGTCTCGTAATAAGCACTTATATAATAAAGTTATGATCCATAAAGAATTTGTTTCGCACTATTTTTAGATTATGTACTGGCATGTGAAGAGTGCCATCGCATCATCACTACTAGTGGCGAGATATTCGGCTAGTTTACAACATAACCAGTTTTCATCCATCCATCGAACATATTATAATGGTCAGGTCGTGATATGGTTGGACATATCATGAAATGTTTAATAATGAAATGCCCAAACGTTTCATCCTTTGACCAATTATAAAATCATCTTACGACGTATATATTTCAAGAAACGAATCACACATAGGAGACGCTTGAGGAAGTTCGTTGATAAGATTGCTATGTTTTTTTTCTATGAGACCAGATGTTTCCGCTTTTAGGATTGTTTGTTTTTTTTTAACATCTACTTACTTATTTTATAAGTGGTGATAGTACAACCACGGTATTTATCCTGCATCTTTCCTGGGGCGAGAACCGTATAACATACTTGCATCATGTTTTTGTGTGAGAGACTATGGTAACGTTACTGCAGCAAAATATTAAATATCTAACGGAAATTTAAATATAAATAATTACCTTATAATTTCCTCGGCCACCGTTTAAACTAAAAATTTATTTCCAAAATTAATATATTTATTGAAATTCGGCTGTAATGGCGTTACTATAGTAGCAAACCGTTAATATAAAAAATCAGATAAATAATAAATGTCCAAAGTAATGTAAAAGTGAAACATCTTTCGACAAATTCTTTGTCAACCTTAGATTTGTTACGTAATCCATATCCTTACACCTAAGATTCAATGCCAATGTCAGGCAATGATTGCGCGCTACCGTCATGGTCGTTTCGGTTACCCTTGGCAATAGACCGCCCAGTGCAATCGCTTGTAGCTGAATTGACCTTGCACCAATTGGTCCTAACAAGCGCAGTCTAAACAACAGTGTAACCGCATATTCCTTTGTACGTTGAATTTAATTTTGAGTGTTTTGCCTTAGATGTAAATTAACTAACCTGTAAATTATACTTTAATTATCATCACCGACTCCACCAACACCACCAAAACATTTTGCGAGATGTGAACAATTCAATTAATAAAATAATAATCTCTTATACCACTATATTTGCTTGGAAATCGCTTTGTGAACCTGTAATATCTAAATATTTGTTGAAGGACGCTTATAATGACTTGATTGTCTAACGACTCTTTTAACCTTAATTGGTTTTATAGCCGATGTTTGGGTAATTGAGCTCGGTTTATTAATGTTTCTTGCTTTTAGAATACGAAGATACAATTTCTAATTTACTTTTTAAATTCCTTGCAATTTGAAATATGTATTTTAATATATATATATATATATATATATATATATATATATATATATATCCTAATCTGTCTATTTTAAACTTACTAATGTAATATCTTCTTAATTCAATGTATGCATTTTCTTTATTCTAATTTCATTGTAATTGTCTTGCCTGAATATAACAATGATATTGCTTGCAGGGTAAAGGTGTGGGTATCATCAATGCGGCGGCTACCGGCATGGGTTTGCTGTCCAACAAGGGCCCGCAGGCGTGGCACCCCGCTAGTGACGATATAAAGGCGCTCTGCCAGCAGGCGTCCGATTATTGCAAGGTAACCTTTAAGCCGATGGCAATTTTATACGCGACCTGGATACGAGATCCATAATAATAAAATATGTGCGATTACATCCCACAATTAAATCAGATGGTATTGGTCACAATTTAGTCAGTGGTCGTCTCTATAGCTGGGTTTCATTATCCGCCCTAATATAGCATATACATACCTTGTATATGGCACATTATAAGCGAATAATTTACTAACTTAATTTCAAGCACAATATATAAAAAAATATATATACATAGGTATATATATACACCTTGTACTTGAAATGTAAAAATGAAACATGAGATAAGAAACCTGAAATATATAAATATAACTGCTTTGCATACATTACATACTAATCTGCTCAATATAATGCCGCCTTTACTGTCCTCTTGTGGCAGCTTATGCAGTAGTGAATTCACTAGGAGCAGTGAGTTCACTATTGCCCTAACGAGCAAACCTAAAATAGCTCAATGAGTTATGGTATGGGCAATGCTCAATGTTTGATTGTGGTGGATCCAGGCTGGGCATTTAGCACACAACCGATAGTAACCGTAAGGTTCTGGATCGGATACTACATACCGGAAAGCGCAGCGTAGAACGTCCACCCGCGAAGAGGACAGACTATCTGACTGCAAGATCGCGCTAGTTGTATTTGAAATCATTCGGAGAGGCCTATATCCATCGGTGGACGTCCTGTAGCTGATGTGATAATGATTATGAGTTCACCGTCTGCCAGGTATAAAATCAAAACAATATCCAGGTTTTATATCTAATTTCATGTTAATTTTTTTTTTTGTAATAATAATAATGAAAGCTTAATTATCAATATTGGATAATAATAAACAAAAATAAAACTCATCGATTCTTCTCTTTCCAGGCACAAAACGTAGAATTGGCACGTATCGCTACCTGGTACACCCTGAACCAGCCTGAAATCGACACCAACGTGTGCGGCTTCTTCAACATTGAGCAGTTATTAGACACACTCGACGTAGTAGAGAAAGGCTTAAACGACCACGAAAAGAAGGTGTTAGCCGAGTTGCAGATGAGGTAACAGTCCTAGAGATGTAATGTTAGTTTAATAATATTTAACATACAAAGAGTATGTTAAATATCGCTACTAGCAATGCCGTATTAACCACGAAGCATGACATTGATCAAGTTGTATTGTAAAGTATCTGATAAGAAAATAACGTAACTCAACCGTATAAAACCTAGTGATTTAGAAGAAACAATTTAATCGTTTGTGTATTAAAATAAAGGGTCTGATTAATTTTAAATAAAGATAACGTGGAATCGGGAAACGTGATTAAGGCATTCTGAATTTAAGTAAAAACATTGTAAGAAAAAGCAGGGACCTCTCGAAAGAGTCACTTTAAAAAGTGTTTTTCTTGACAAAATACTTATACGTGACAAGTCACAACTACAGTTATGATAACTTTTACATTTTCAGATACTTCGACAAGGTACCCATGCACTGGGACGATGTAGAGTTGCCAGCATACAAAGCTAAAATGGAAAAAATACACAACAGTTAAAACGTGTACTGTACAAGTTGTTAACAGAGGCTGAATGTCAAAATATAGACTACAAATCTTGATCAGTCTAAGCATCTGTTATGTCCTTTTCACAAAATTATTACAGTACTTGGTTTATTTAATTTTCCCTTGTATTACTAGTACTAGCAGTACAACGTGCCTTTGTTTCATAGGCAATGTCCTTTTAAATACAAAACCTATCAATATATATGCATTATATATTTAATTACAAGTTAGTTTACAATGAGAAGTGTATTGCTAGGCCTGAAAACTTACATCAAGTTTTAACAATGTTGGATAGCAGATACACACTGAAAGTTCTTTCTTTATAATGCCTACGCCCAACTTAACTACGATCTGTATAACTATTAAGTGATATCAAATGAAAGCTTTATTATAAGTATACAATAATGTTGGCTAAAATAAGTGTACGTTCTGAATAAAACAAAAAATTATAATTTCAACCGTGTTTATTTCGTTGATGTCGCTACGTAATTAGATGCGCCCCACCCTGTTTGTACAATCCTGTGCTACCATACTTTTAAGTATGTATAACTGAATAACAAGAGGATTGCCGTCACGGTTTAAGCACTATCAAAATGCACACAGTTTCCTCAAGAGCGGACATGTGAAGAATTGGAGACAGGTGAAATAAGAACAAATAAAAACAAAGAATGTTAATATCCATTTTTTGCTACTGTCAGGCAAGCGGTTATGTACAGAATTGTTAAATAGAAACAAAGTACAGTTAAATAAAATATTCTAACCTTTATTTAATATAATACTTACACCAATTATAAATCAGAATAGTCTTATTTATCAACTCCTGTGAACCTGCACTATGAATGACAAAGGGTAAGTATTACGAGAAGTAGCTAGGTTTTTGCATATATATATGTGTGTGTGTGTGAGTAACAATATTAAATGAACCCTCACAAATTTACAAACATCGTTTATAATGTAAAGTTTTGTTCAACTTTGGATATATATATAAAATAAAAAACACTTATTTCATTGCACATGACATCTTTTCAACAACTAAATATTGTTGAATCTGCCCTAAAAGAATTTGTTGGTAAATATCCAGACTTAATGTATTTCTTGTGAATAACATAAACATCGCTGTCATCTTTTCAAATTTTAACAACACGTTAGACGTATGTTAGTAGATGATCAGTCTTAATAATTTAATTTTCTTCAAATTATGATTTCTGATTGAGCAATTATAACAACAAATATCTTAACAATGTTTAGTTCATACAGTAATGTAACTATGAATATTAGATAATTCAAACTGTTAATGGCGGTCCGCGTTCGAACAAGAACATTTTGTTTGAACCAATCTTACACATTACATAACTGCTTTATAATAAAATCTTTCAATATAATACTGAATTACTTTATAATTACAATAAAATAAACAATAACTAGATGTTTCTTTTCGAAAAAATTTTCATGTTGTAATTGGATGCCATTCGGTAGCATTTTTTTTAACTTAGATCATAATATAATATAAGATATAGATCATAAAGATAATAGTTAGGTAACTCTTAACATACATAACGTAAAAAATAAAGTTCATTAAAAGAAATGTCAACTTATTTTATAAAGTCATCATATAATCGATGTTGTTTAAAATTATTTATTTATTTTTTAGACTCAAATTAAATCATTATTAAGTAATATAAGTATTATATAGAAAGTTATTTTTAACAAATCATTGCAATATTTTTAGCTCGCAGATTAGGGCCGAAAATGAAATTTACATAGAAACTTTTTGGGTACGGTTTTCGTATTCGACTCTTAAAGAGCTCTTTAAAATAACCAGTATATTCGTGCCATGTCTTTACTTCAATACTTTTTCCTTTAATATCTTTAAGTTTTGGTTAGTAATTTTACATCCTCATCCTCTCTGCATCTCTTAACACTTTGCCTGTCCATAACGTAGATAGAATGGTAACAACAGTAAAATTAATCATATTTTATGATGCACTAGACAGAGTAAGGGCAAAAGTACAACGAATTACAAAACAGGTTAATAAACGCTTTTTTACGATTACATTTTTATTTGTAATATTATATGAGAACGAATTAACCCATTGCCTTTACTTACACCTTATATATTTTACTGAAACAAACATATTCAACAATTGACATTATTAAAGTTAATCCTCCTATATATACTGACTTATTTAGTTATTTGGAAAATAGATTATCGCATAAAACACTAACAACTAAAGCAATATATCAATTTCATTCTGTATGTATAAAAAAAATTAGTGATGGAAAATACAGTTTTATTCTAGTTGATTTAGTTTCGACTAGTAGCTTGTCTATACGACTACATAAAAAAGGCAGTACTTAGTACATTACCATCATAGGACTAGATTATACTTTTTTATGAGATATAGTATCGTAGCCGCCTGTAAAGTTATTGATCGTTTTAAATGTCATAAAAAAAAGGTTCATCACCGTTAAAGTAAATTAACGTTTTTAAGTTGGAACTGGACAGAATTTGCAAATATTATTGTGCTTTACAATAAAAAAAACTGAGTTATGTATAAATTCAGCCAGATGACATTGGAAAGTTAAGCTACGTCTTTTATTTTTATATGATTTATATTACGTAACTTTCTTAGTGTTATTTTTCATAAGAAAATCAACCAAAAATATTTAGCTAAGTCGGTCCAGCCGTTTGCGCATTGTGTCGTGATTAATGCAAAAAGGGATCCATTCGTATAAATATTCTAGCGGCCCGCCAAGACTTCGTCCAGGTATCCTGTAGATACCGTTATGTTGCAGGTTTTGATTTTATTTGTTTAGGTTGACGTGGACAATTTACGTCCACTGTTTGACAGAAATAAGGGTTGTTTTGGTTAGGAAAAGTGAAAATATACAGGAAAACAATATGTAACCGCCACTCAGAACAATTAATTTAAAATTACTCTCAATATTTTTCTCTGCAATAAAACTTTCTGTGCCTTAAAGTAAATATAAAAAATGGTACATTTTTATTTATATAGATAGATATGATATATCATAACTATATTTTAAAATAGGCAATAGTTATAACATTTTTCAATTTGATTTTTATTTTGTTAGAATCCGATATTGGTTCTGAAGACGTCAATAGAAACGACGTTAAGCGGCTAAAATTATGCTTTCCATTGTATACTGTTATAAATAAAAATAGGTACAGAGATGTAGTCGCGTACAATTAATGTAAACAAACACTACAATATCTGCAATAAGTTTGCGATGCGAATTCGCTTTGTTTTACTTTTAACTATTAATATTTACAATCCAAAACCACGTAAGGCTAACTTTATTTGCCCAAATTAGCGTTCCAAGTATAGGTAAGAATAGTATAAGTTATTCGCAAGCGACTTCTGCATTCTAATTCAATAAAGGTCACGCAGGGAACATATGGCAATAAATCATAGTTTTAGATTAATGTCAAAAGAAATATGAATGATACTAGAAACAATCCCCTGCGTTGCGCCTGAAGACCTACTTTGTACTAATGAGAACTTATTACACAAAACCTAATGGGTCTAATTCGGACATTCATTTTATTTTATAATATAATGATTGTCCGTAATACACCTAAGGCTGGTTAGCTGGTCCTTTGTGTAGAAATACCTATGTAGACAGCTTAAATTTAAGGACGATGCAAATGAACAAAATTGTAGACGGCAGTATACCTAGTATGTGTTTTACAGTATATTGTTGTAGTAGTTCTATTTACAAATAAAATATACTATTTCCCTTTTTTATGTGTTTCTGTTACCCTAGGGCAAAATTATTCAAGAGAATATATTTTTTCAAAAATTATTGATTGTTACTTAAATGTCTAAATTATTGCCTTATATATATAATAATAAATACTTTATTGTACACCAAACATAAATATATATATATATATATATATATATATATATATATATATATATATAATTATACATTGCTTATGTTGCATAGGTATATCACGACACTATTTCCATTTGTATTACTTACTAAAAATCTAGGTATTATAACTGCTGATTCTTTGATTATTTAACTGAGCTGTTATATTTAATTAAAAATAGCTATTTATCAGTAAATATCATTCTAGTACGTTTTATGTTATCAGACCGTCGAATAAGTAATAATATTTGCAATTGACATTTCAATAAAACTACACAATTAAAAAATATATAATGTCAAATGTAATCGTAAACAGGTAACTGGGTAACCAATAATCTTCAATAATAATTACTATTACTTAACTAATAAAAATCTAGCATTAGAAACAAATTCCCGTGAGATATCTCGTTCCTTATTTACATATCTAACTAAATCACATACGGGACGTAATTCTATTTATATTCATTCGTAAAAATACTACTATCACTGAGATTACTATCTACATCGCCTTAATTTACATTACAAAAATCAGCATATTTGTAGCGTAGCGAACTTTTTTATCTTTATTATTTAATAGGAATTAAATTATTATTATTTCATTTACTGTCCGATCATACTTAAGGCGTTGTTGCAAAACATGCATTCATACATTTCACGTATGTATGACTGTATGCTCCCATTTCAATAAGTCTCCTAGTATTCTCCTAATACACATTACTAATATTAGTGCTGTTATCGAGTAACACAGTATTAATTGAAATCAGTGATCCAAACTTAAGTAAACCGTTTTTGGATGCTTGTTAAACAATTTTTTGACAAGCTCGTAAAGACACAAAGACCGAATACTCTTAAAATAATAGGCTTAAGAATAGTTTCGTAACATACGGACTATGAGCTACTTTTAAGGCATAGTAACAACTTCACATATTCAGTGCCAGTAACTAGTACATATCATAATATGACACATCGAGATGCGGTATGCCCCGATCATCATCTGGGGTTATTATCTCACAATTGCTTTACATAGTAATATATAAACATCTACAATAATGACAGTATGTCAATATAATATAAATAATAACAACCATTATAATTGCTCTTTTGTTAAAGTGATCGCCAGTGTACCCGAGGAAGAAATGCACGGCGGACTTAGTGGGAAAGTGGTTTGCATTTCAACTGGTTTAAAATAAATTGCCATAAAATTATAGTTATAAACCTCAATTTTGCTAGAGCCTAGATCTTAGATAGGTTGGCAAGTGCTGGCCAGACGAACCACGGTAATTAAAATCAATAAAATTAACAATCTTCCCTATAAATCCGCCGATATATCTTAAATCTTAATATTATCTATTGCCGTAATAATTATATGTTCAAATTCTTAGACTAATTAATGAGATTCACGAACACTTCATTGCTGTTAAGAATTTAGTTGGTCTGCTACTAAAACTTCATTTCTAAGAAGAAGGTTATATTGTAAGTATTTTATCAGAGGAATCCATTTAATGGAAACTAGAAACCGCACATGGCTTTTGCATACAACATTTTTGCGGACATAACACATCTAGAAATACATAGAACGAATGTTTTTTAAAAAGTTCGGGACCAATTAGGTGACAAATAATTAAGTTTTAATAAGCACATAGAAAAGTAATTCCATCTAATGTTTAAGCTTCGAAACTTTACAACTGAGCTTAGCAGATTAAGTGCAATGCGATGCGAATTTAATTTATTTTTCGCGTATCGTGCAAACAACTACAAGACAACACAAACTGATATAAGGTTCTAACAGGCGCCAGCTCTATTATAACTATTTCCTTGTTATAGAAAAATACAATAACAATATTACACAATACTTAGATATAACCTCCTTCAAACACAAATACTTTAGATTCTTTATAAATAATCATTCAAGGGCATTTAACCAGCAACCGACAACCAACGCATCTTAATCAGATCTTGCTAATTACTATTAATATATTTTTTTAGTTTTCCTTAATATCAATTTAATATTATAATAATAACATTACTATCATCAGATCTGGTCCTATCAGCCAAAGGCAAACGCGAAGTATTTCATCCTAAAATGATCACACTGTAATTTATATAAATCAAATGAATAGCAACAATGTAGTTATGAAATACTTCTGGTCAGCCCACTGGCTGCTTTTGAAAATAGAAATAAATTAAAAATATTTATAACAATTTAGTCAGTATTTAGTAACTAATAAGTATGTATTAAGTATTGCAAGCAGCAGTACAATGCCTGTTAATGTGTTAAATATAATTATGTAAGTATAGATATATCAACAAATGCCCATGCCCATATTCATGACAATACTCAAATCTAAGAGAATTTAGAATATTCTTGTTAAAGGTTACTTTAAAGTACAGTTCGTGAAGAAAATAATATGAGTTTTAAAAAGATAAAACACTTCTAATTAATATGCCTTAATCAAATAAAAATGTAAATGTGCCTTACAATAAGTTCCTTTGTTCAGTCTCAAATCAGGATTGTTCTTGTATTCTGAGAAGCTAAATTTAATTTATGTATGTCCCCACAATGGAAAATATTTTTTTATATCAGAACCAAAACCTGATCCATAGGCAAACTTAATCGTTTTTTCCAAAAAGTCACTATATTAAACAACAATGTAGTTTGCTTGCAGCTTTCAAATTATATAAATATTTATAGTCTGGGTTGTAAAGCTAATTATGAAACATTTTGGGGCTAATAATTAGTAGTCCAGTCTTAAGACAAGTATCATATTATAAGCTTTAAATAAGACCTAACAAATTGTCATAGGACTTTTTATCGCGTGTTATAAGAGGTTTGGTCCCAGTGTCGGGATCAAAAGTCGCCATGCCAAGATTAGAAGTTTCCTTGAGCAAGTTCGCAAAGCTGCCAAATTTCGCATCATTAATTTTATTAAAATCTATTTTTAAGGTTGGCTTTTTGTACTTCACTGTCCTTGTGTGCCAGACAAGTACTTTGGAACAATTGTCAGCAAGTGGCTCGATGTCTTCGATTTTCAAACCGAGGCTTACGAGAAATCTGTCTTCCTCGTGGCCAGCAATGTAAGGCATGTTTGCGGATGGATCCAAGAACTCAATATTTACTGCAAATCCAGCCATGTCGACAGGAAAAGTTCTTGATCCAGGCCAAGAGTCAAAGAATCCCACCACCTGCAATTATGATATGACTCATATTTGTGCAGAAATCAAAAACACCGTAAATATAAACAACACGACCTCATAAACTTTTTAAATACAAGTCGCAATAAATTTGTATGCATTTCTATATACTAAACAAAATTTTGTACCTTCCCATCTTTCACAACTGGTGAAGACACACCATATCCTCCAATAAGCCCAACAGGAAACATTGAGACTTTTTTGGTATTTCTTATTATTTCAAATAGCTGCAAATCAATGGTATTGTCATCATCACCAAAGTAGAGAACCCCTTCTTGTACATTTTCTCTTATCCAGGCTAAAGCAGCACGGCGGTTGGCAACTCCTCGTGGGAAGTTGGTGCTCCTATAGTGATAAGGTTTTGGGCTTGATATATGAGTAAACGGTAAGCCCGATCTCCTGAAACCAGAATATAAAAGTAAGTTACAAATGGACTAGCAGCCACTTTACAAACAGAATATTATAATGTATAATTTATAAATATTCAAAGAACCAATAAATTAAACAATTTTGATCAGTGCACTTGTAAGTAGGGATAATATTGTCAACTAGAAGTGTCCCTCGGTATGAATAATAAATAAATAGAAGAAGTATAATATAATATAAAAATATCCTAGGTTTCTCCAAGTGAATGTAAAATTAGTCCAGCTGTTTCAGATATTAGTTGAACCAAACAGACAGATCAATACTTTTTACAATACTACCTAGACCATGAAATGCTGTTAATATGTAATTACAGACACTTCAATTTTTTTTACTTGTTTATATGATAATCAAAAGGAATAAATGGATTTACAAAATTGGCTTACCTCAAAATATTCAATACTTGATTCGAACATATAGGTTGATCATCTGCTATAATCCAGTGAATTCTAGGTACATGCATCAAGGTGTGAGAGAGTCTCGTCAATTCTGGTACTTGTTCGGGCCTTGGATATGTTGGTGTGATATAATATATCATCTTCATATCTGTCTTGTTTATTATATAAGGCCGATCATCATTTATGTTAGTGAAGCAGAGTTTATTTTTAACAGGGATAGTCTTGAGCGCTATACTGTTGAAACTAGAAAAACATGTTTAGATTAGTTTTTATTGAACATAATACCCAATTTTATTTTAATGTACTCTATAATGTCTATATATTCTATCGTATCACAGTATCTATTACAACAACTGTAATAAATATCTTGCAATCAAAAATAACTTGCTAAAGGTTTCAAAACTACATTTTCATACATTACTTTTAGTTACTATATAATTAATACACTACTTAGAAGCACTTTAATAGAACAGTTCAGTCAAACTTACACTATTTCTAAAAATAATTAAGATTTTCTTCTACAAGTGTATTTTTGTAATTCTTATATCATTTATATACGACGGTTTTTAAATATAACAGCAGTCAATGGCGACGTTGGATTCTATAATCTAAGATTAAATCATAGTACGAATTTAGTTGCTAGAATAAAAAGTAGATGCATACCTGATAATTCCTAAGTTTGTCCAGACCAAGATAGATATAATAACGCTAAGAAGAAGAGCCATAATGAATGATTTTCTAAACAAGTTAATTGTGCGCATTATAAACAATTATAGCACAATTAAAAATCAAAACCTAGCATTGTGTCTGCACGATAGGGCCTAACCATTGTAATGTGGTAATGCACACGTCAGCGAATAAAATAAATATTCAATTGAAAGAGTAGTTAATGGTCAACTTCATGAAATCGAATATTAAAACACACACAAATACATTTTAAAAAAATAAAAGAATCACAGAAAAACGGCAAAAACATTTTTCTCATGTCACGTTATGTCCATAGATACCATAGAGTAAACTCTATTACTGATATACTTTTTTTCTGTTACGCATTGAGGATATTCGCACTTATTAGCGAAGATTCGCGATATTTTCATTGAGGTTTGGCAGTATTCGTAACAAAATCATTTTAGATTATTCAATAAAACACAGACATTACATCATAATAAATTAATTTCTTCTAATAGCTTTGGTCTTTTTTACCCTGTATTAAATATTAAAATTGTAAGTATTTATTATTTGCAACACATTTCATACAACTCTGTTTTTTTATAATTTGGACTCAACAGATGAAGTCGAGTGCGAAATGTCGACGGTTTGTGTAAGTTTATCTGTTATTAATTAAAATAACATTTAAATCGCCAAATATCCCCCAAGAATGGATTTACCCTTTGGCAAGACAATACAAAGAGCCACTTTGAAAATAGTAGACGATCAATTATCTAAAATAAAACAAATAATATGTGAAATATTAAAAAATAATAATATATAAATAGGAAACTGCATGCAAGATTAGTTTTTTTAAGCGTTTAAACTTAGAATATAAAAAAGACTACTTGTTTTAATATTTATGATGATAACAAGTAAGTTATATCCTTAAAGTGTATACACGGGATCCGTCATATCACACGCTTAAGGCATACAAATGGACAGTTAAAAAAATTAAGTAGGTATTATAGTTACTTATAACTAGTTTAAAATCAGACCGGGACAAAACATATGATGCATTATTTTTGTTTAAATCAGTCAGGTCTATATAAAGTGTTAAAACGTTGGTAAACATTGTAAAAGAGGACTAGGTATTCAGTTAAAATTTTATTTTCAGTTGTCTATGCCTGAGGCTTACACTTCTTGTAATAAAATTTTTCAGCTAATTTATGATAAATAACTGGTTAATATTTTCCTAAATATATATATGTACCAACTTCAAGATATATCCTATCTCATTAATAAATCTCAATTGAGAATGGTTGCCGTAAGGTAACCGAAACGTAGAACTAAAAATTTTATAAGTACAAAAAATCGCGTTTTAAAGCTGTTAAAAAGTAGTTTTATTATTAGTAGTGGATGCGTAAATGTTAGAAAATTTAATATACCCACTATTGTTGTAGAAAATAGCAATTCATTACCTTTTTGGATTAAATAGCAATGAACTGCTTAATTTAAATTGTATAAGCCCAGAGTCCCAGGAATCCCAAATCCGCCTCTGTAGGCTGGTGTCGTAAGAGACGACTGAGCTACTGTAATTGAAGGATTATTATAGCTCAAATGCTACTTACTAAGCATTACCTACTCTTCGAATACCGTCTAACAGTTGCTGTGCAACTGAAATGATATTCTGATGATAGCTTATATAGAATTCCCGGGATTCAATGTATCCTTTTTGTAGAAGGTATAATTTATAATTTGGTTGATGTGTTGTGGGTGACGTTAGTTGATGTGTTGATGTTCCAATTTTGATAAAGTACGATTGCCGCATTGTAGTTACCCCATATATATAATGTTAAAAAAAATAAACACATGATGTAGTTTTATTAGTTGAAGTTTTTTATTATATCGTCAATATTTTTGACCCTTTATTTATTTATCAGTTGAAAAACAAAACAAAAACATCGTTAGCATGAAACTGTTGACGTAATAGATTTGAATCTCGAACTCGCACTTATTCCGGTCTATACGCGGTTAGCATGTATGCGTACTGGCAACGTTTAATAGGCAAGAAGCTATTGAATTAGGTCACCACCAAGTATTTGCGCACTTCTCATGTATAGATCAACCACCCTTGCGTTCTGGTATTATTTAAACAGAATGGAAAGACATAGAGTTGATAATAAATAATTTCTTAATTAAACCTTTTGTTTTTTTATTTATCGACTGACTCGATGGCGCAGATGGTAATGATCCCTTCCAAAGCGCTAAGGGTTGTCCGTTCGACTTCACACAGGAGAAATATTTATATGATTAATATTTGTATTTGTTCAGTGTTTGGGTGAAAAATATTTTTTTTTGTATTATATTTGTGATACCTCTGTTATCAGATGTCCGTAACACAAGTGCTTTGACCGACTTATATAGGAGCCAGGTCAGTGTATGAGATGCTGTGTTTATTATTACTATTATTATTAGTACTTTTGTGATATCAGATTAAAATCAATAGTAGGTTCAACCGGTAATATTACCATGATTGGAAATACTCAATTTAAAATTCATAGTAGTATTAATTGATACGGCATCATAAGTCTTAACATAAATGACTTATTTAATCTTGTCTGCCGTATCAAAACACTGGACAGATCATAAATTAATGGCAGATATCTTACTTTTTAGTATACCTATTGTATATATTGTTAAATATCTAAAAAAGATTAGAATGAATATATATTAAAATTAAATTTAGTTTGTTATAATTTAGGACTTAATGGCCACTGGACATGGACTTTGCGTGGGAGTTTCATGAACTTTGAATATAGATGATAAATTTAATAATTTTATAGAGCTGATAAAATTGTTTTGAAATAACGCGCTATTATGGGGTATTATGGATTAAATATATTTATGTTTATGTGCCTAGCTATTGTCAGGCAGATTATATCGATTGTTATCGTATTACATATAGATTGCTTATTGGGCATGGTGAAGATACAAGCTTGCTTTTAACGTGAAGTAAGTTTGAATAATGTAGGTATATACAAATATTTGGTTACGAAGGTGTTTTTTTGTTTCCATTTTAGAATACAAATATCTTTAAAAAGATACGTATGTATCGTTGTGAAGTTCTTCTGAATTAATTGATTTATTCTTGCGTGCAAGGTTGGCAGCATTGGTTTGTTCACAACTTCAGTGTGGTGGTGCGATAGTGATTGCGCGTAGTGTTATTGTTTTGTGGAAAAAATTGTGAAACCTAACTAAATTCTACACGATTTCTACAAAAAACTGATTTAAATTTTTTCTTTGTTTATAAATACTTCTTTTTTTCCTGGAATATGTTTGTCTCCAGTGTGGTAAGTAACATTTTTCGCTACATCAACATCAGCTTAGGGCGGTACGATCGTGTGGTAATTGACAGCGTTTCTATAATTTATCTCATTCTTTATCACTAAAAATGTCCCTGATTAGTAGGTAATCGTACTAAAACGGGTGATTAACCGTATTTATATTGATATGTTACACTTGAGACGAGTTTTTTTGATGGTTTCGGATATGCATCCTCCATATTTTACTGCTACGTGCATGGTACCAACTACATAATAATATGTACCTACTATAGAGGCTTTTTTGGCTTCTGTGTTCGATAAAATCTATTGAAATTGCATTAAACCCTTACTTCATATAGCTTTTCATTGTTTCTCAAGCCGAAAATATATAAGAGTAACTTTTTATCGATTGATCCTCTTAAAGTACAGTATCCAGTATTACTATTTCCAAATATTGTCTTGGTGTCGACAAATCTTATCATAATTAAAATGTATAGTGTCTAAGCTCTTATAACCAGAAGAGATCAGTTAAAAGAACTATATTTATATGAATTTCCCACATTTGCTATGTACTTCTTACATAGACATCAGGTGTGTCTATTGGATAGTATTGATCGAAATTTTTAATTTCAGCAAGTATAAATAGTTTGCATATCATTTACAACTGTTCTGTAATATTATATTTCTTGTCATTAATAAATACATAATATTTGGTGATAATCCACAATTATGATTTTTAAATAAAAATGTATCTGTTTAGAATTTTAAACTATACTCATCTACCTATAATTATTTTGAACTACTCTAGTTACTAAAAATAACAATATTTATCATAACAATGTTGATTCATGGTATCCACAAGTATTAGTGGGGGGTATATTCCGCTAATTTAAATCTTACCACAAGGCCAATAAAAATATAGCTCTTTGTCTATTTTATAACACAAATTGACTTATTTATGCACCTCAAAGAGTTGGATATAAAGGTATAACAAAGAAAAATGTGCCGGTTCACAGGTTGGTATATAAGATATAAACAACAATTTATTCTGCAAAAGATATTGATTAATATTACTCTATGCAATAAAAACAATCCCTTAAATATCTTGAACATAGAACAAAACAGAGAACAAGCACTAATTACATACATATAACATTTATTTGTAAAAAAAAATATACTTTATGGCTTCTTATATTTAATCTTCATTAAATGGCATTCTATTTAAACTGTTAACGTGTGTATACTCGCTATGGTTTTTTATTAAAACTTCATACATCTCTGTTCTCATATTTTGTATTGGTTAGATAAAATTTTTTGTCAAGGTCAAGACATATATTTGTTTGATTTTAATCATTTAATTAGGCTTTATGTTTCAATGAGTACTGTTTGTTGTCTTAAGAAATTATTCTTCAAATTTCCATGTACATAAAAAAAGACAAAGTTAATTCTGAAATAATATTGCATTTAAAAAATCAAATTCTGTAGTTTTTAGTAAAGTTTTCTCGGAGTTATTAGTAATCTTATTATTTGAATTAAATAAAATCATTATGTAAAATCGCAGCAGGATTTTGTAAATATGAATAATTTTACACCTGATCTTAGTCTAGACACACTAGTCTGAATGCTAAAACATATTATAATATATGTAGGCTTATTTTATTTAGCATTATGTTCTTCATAATACCTGTATTGATGGCAAATATGATTGAATGTTGAGTAAAATCCAGGCTGGGAGTCAGTCTGTTTGATAAATGGGGATAATTGAATATAAGTTACAAGTACAAGCAAGATTTGATTCCTTTTAAAAAATAAATCTTTTCCTAAGTTCCAGTAGACATGTTTTAGCTGCAAAACTGTTGCTGTTTTGCAGCTAAAACATGTTTCACAGGAAATTTTCTAATGTTTAAGCAGTGAATGCAAATTCATCATACTCATTATAAAACTTTTTATTAAAAAGCGAACTATTTATCATATTGTTTGTTTCCAATATCAAATAGAAATTGCCCCATTAATATATAAACATTTTTCTGTTAACAAAGGCAGTTATTATTTAGTTAACATAATGTTATTTTAAAACAACCTCAACTGTATGAGGTTACTATTGAAATGGTAAAATTTTATATATTATATTTTATCTAAATATAAAAATAGCTATAGAAGTAATACTTGTAAATTTACAAGTATTTGTAAACCATATAAATGTGTGCTCTAATGTCTTAAAAAAATCTTACTATGAGACATCCCCAGCATCATATATTATATCTAAACTAATATTATAAAGAGGGAAGATTTTTATTTTAGTATGTAGTGAATAAACTTTAAAAGTACTGGACGGATTTTAATAATTCTTTTTTTTTTGGAAAGTTACATTGTCACGAAGTAACATATATTAAGTACTAGAATACTTTAGAAATTCCTATTTTAATCAACCAAAGGTGTAAAAAAATTTGCCATAAAATGTCTTTCATCGCATACCCTGCAAATAATATTAATGATAGGACAAAAATTGTTTGACAATATTATAGAATATATCAATATCTAAAAAAATCTTTGTGAGACCAATGTCAAATTATTGTAGTAACGTCACTATAACTACTTTTTTACATTTAACAAATTGATAGAAATGCCGATCAAAATCAGACAGTGTTATCCATATGATTTATAATTTTTTATCCAAATAAATAATTTAATATTCAAAACTGTCTCAATCATCAGGTGATGATTAATTTATGAATTATTAAAATCGGACATTCTATTCAAAAGATATCATGAAATTAAAATATAAATACATGCCGGCGGCGGCCGCCATGCAGCGCATCGAGTAACTAACTCGACGAGAGCAATTGTATTTGGCACTTTCTCGAGTAGGATCTCCTGAAAATCAATACGTTTCGTTGCCACCTACAAATACCACAGCCAACGTAGTGTACAGGGAGGCTTTAAGATAAGCATAATTTTTTTTACAAATTAGGGATTCATGGTCGTTTTAATTATCATGCTTATTACTTTAGTATGTGTACCTATTTATGTTTACCCGTGCGAAGCCGGGACGGGCCGCTAGTATTATATAAAAGGACATGAATGTTACGATACAGGATTCAGAATTTCTGCATTTGTTACCATGTTACAAGTCTATACAAATTATACTTCTTGTGACACAAAGTTTTTACAGTTCAACAAAAATGATTTAGAATAATGAAACAAAAATGTAATTTATAAAGGTGTGATAACACCATTTAAACTAAAAATCAGATAGGAAGATTCATAGATACAGTAGTCAAATAATTTGGAATTTCCACATTTTTTACAATTATGAAAATTGTACAAAATGTGGAAGTGTTTCTTAAACTTTGGACTATAGTATTATATTTCAATATTGACAGAGCCCAATAGCGCTTAGGTAGTTACTATCTTGCGGGCCGAAAGTCATTGTCATAATTGTGTTTGTTCTGTTCAGGCTTTAATTAGTATTTATGTATTTGTTATTTATCTGTTTGATACCTGTAACACAAGTGCTTTAAGCAACTTATCTCAAGAGTTTGGTCAATGTATTAGATATAGTGTAATTATTTATTTTTATATGATGTATATGCTACAATTCTATGCTAAATATGTTATTTTCAATATATTTATTTATTATTTCTACTATAAAGGTATTCTTATGTCTTATGTCTAGTGTTAGGACGAGATATTAATTTTCCAATTACTGATTTACATTTTTAATAAACAATAGGTTTATTAAATCTTTCTTATCATCCAGTTTGTGCCCATAGAGTAATCTTAAATAAATCTTTTTTTAGGTGCTTTGATCATGGTTACAGTTTGTTAATGAGTCCATATAATGATTGAGATACAGTGACATATGTTAAAATAAATACCAGATAGAAAATAACAAAATCAACATAAATCAATGTATTGTTATCAAATGAATATATCAGGGTAAATTAAATAGCCTTAGGAATATTTTCATGCTATTAAATTCAAGTGTTTCAGTCTTATGGGTAATTTAGTTATTTAATTTATGCTACAATATTAGATTTCGACTTGGTTTTGTTTTATAAACATGATTTTATAGAACATATGCAGTCTTGAAACTTGTTTTTATTAACTGAATATAGTATTGCAACCTCACTAAGATTAATAGTGTATCAGACCTGCAACAAAATACAAAAAAAAAAATGGAATGGATTCTAATGAAAATTTCTGTGTAGATAAAAAGATTGAAGATAAATAGATAGAAAATAAAAAGATTGTGTTCTTTTATCTGCAATACTGTCAAAGAAGATAGCAAATTAAGTAGTATTAATAAGGGTCTGAATTCTTGTGGCCTTAGAAAAGGCCAACAGAATGGTACTGATTACTTATTTTATTTCGGAAATTAGGTATTTATCAATATCACAAAACTCTGCCATACATCTGTGTTTTCTGGTTACTTTTTTTTTACATATACTAGTGTACTGCTCCTTGCTGTTATGTAAAAATGATTAAGTTGTGACATAATTTGTGACATATTCAAACTATTTGTGTTAATAGTTAAAGGTGCTAGTGAGAACAAAATTTATTATGAAATATTAACAGATTTTATATAGATTGATTTATTACTTTGTGTAACTAAATATTGTTTAGATTTAAAAATTTAGGTAATGATGAATTACATCAGAGCGAGTATAGGAAGTATAAAATCCAGTCAAGTGTGAGTCGGGCCCATGCAGCTTGTGTTGGGTACAATATTATTATTTGTGATGGGTCAACAAATGAAAATCTTTGGATTTCTTCCTGTAATTGTGGTGTATGCCTTTCCATTTTATCAAATTTACCTATGCAACAATAGATTAGAGGTCCAAGAACCCTAGACCGAAGTATAGTAAGATGTTAACTCAACTTGATACCTACACACCTTCCCAAAATAAGAGTTTTGGCACAATGGCGTTTAAAAAAGATAACAATAAAACAAATTTTATTTCTCACCACAAATAACAATTTCAGGTAATTATTCCAAGCCACATATCATCATATAAAGGTTTAATTTTCCTATTAATGTAAGGAAGGATCCCTAAAAATCAAAACTTATAATTTGACTTTTATCACAGTTTTAGCGCCTAAAAATTACATGAATCAGTACATAAAATATACCTTTTTCTTGAACTATAAAAGAATTAGTCTCTTTGTGTGACGGCAGCGCTCTTTTCCGAATGAAATGAAAAAGATGCGCGCGCTTTGCGAGACAGAGATGGGAGTAAAGAAACTGTATGTTGTGCGAAAGAGAAAGGAATCCATCTGCCGAGTACTTTCGGTAGGACTGTAATGACAGACAATATTTTTCAGTCTGTCAATAAAATACTATTCGTTGTTCCTTGCCATGAACTAACTACTATGCCTGGACAGGATATCGGCTAGTACTGGTATTATAGATATGTTATGAGAAAAACCGCAACATGAGCGCTGTTTTTAAATCTATTGAAAGAAAAATTACAATTTCTTGGAGTTAATGTAAATTATCTAGTACCATTTTCGTCTTCAAACAGTAAGGTGGTGGGTGCATTGGACGTGTAATGATGTAATCAAATGATTAGATTGAATTACTTTTCGCCGTTAAGTTAGAATATTATGATTTTCTTTTAACATTCGTCCTTCACGCTTAAGTTGCAAAAAGGGTTGACTTAAAATAATTCCTGTATAGCTAATAATTATAGCTGCATTATATCTATTCGATATCGTTATGTATAAAGGGCCTTAATTTGTATAAGTAAATAATTTATTATGCATTAATAACATAAAAAATTAACATTAGTAACAATTTGACGTTAGGTTAGATTCCCACAACCGGTTGGCGTTGACGTTGAGGTACTTTATATTATTAGGTGAATTATTTGTTGGCCTATTTTAATTGACAAAATAACTTAATAAAGTTTGCTGTAGCCGTTCTTGCTCCCTTCGGTTTGACAATAAATTCATTAATACCTATGAAAATAGAATCTTTTTTTATGGTATACTTATCGATTTGATAATATTTAAAATAAAACAATAATATGAGTTCTAGATTTTCCGACGGGTTTAACAGAGCAATATATATACGTATAATATTGTAATACTCATTTGAATCGAAATATTTCGATTGTTTTTTATGTTGCTAATTATAGTTAATATGTTGCTTATTACCGTCTTGATTCAGCCATAGGGAAAATGACCTACTTTTTGGGTTCGCTGTGTAAAAAGAAAAATAATTAGCTAACGTTGCTTACAAATTTGTTCTTCATAGTTCAAGGTAAGGCTGTACCTTTACAATAAGAACTTTTGTTTTAGTTTAACTCGAACTTCATTTAACGTGAACCTTTAAAGTTATTTAAGTAGAACGTGATGACTTAGTAGTGCTTCAGTGTATATTGGTGTGGGCAACAACAAATTTTATATAACCAATAGACAAGTTAAATTTTCAGTCATAAGACAGGGAACCTCACCTCAGTTCAGAGGCAGTTTGTAATCTAATATGTCTTACTTAACCATAGATCACTAAGCGTCGTCGAAACGACGACGCAAATTTGAAAAAAAGTGTCGTACAGTTTAAGTGCGCGGTCGCACCTATTTCAGCTCCCGTGTACCTAATCTCAGTTGACCTGTTGCCCCTGAAACGGATGTTAGTGTTTCTTGTGCGGGAAGCCTGTGTGCGCCGGATCAGCAACTATGACTCGTCGCTTTGACGAAGCGCAAGCGTTTTGCGCACAATAGAACACTACCGAATGAATATAAAAAAAGTTATATACCTCGAAGTACCTTTATCAGATGACCTTGTTATTCAAAATGCTGAATATTAGTTTTAATATGCAGATCCTATAGTAATCAGATAGTTCAGTTTGTGCCATTAGTTACAATTACTTGGTTGACTGTCATGTGTATCTAAATATAAAATTAAAAACAAAACGTAATTTAAACTGATTAAATTCTAGAATTTTACATAGTCATAGATTTGTATCACTGCTAACAAATTTGCTTACATTTTGACTTAACATTTTAATTAAGTAGGTACAATAAAATGTGTGTGATAATATCGATTTTACACTCTCTTCCGGTTCAGTGGAGAAATTCAACAAATTAAGCATTCCGTTCATTGTAAAGGATGGAGTGCCATTTTTTTTATCATTGCCTAAATTAATTTAAAGTTTTTATTGCTTTAAAGTTTTTATTACTTTAAAGTTTTTATTGCTTTAAGTAAAAATACTGCAATATTTTAATTAATTTTAAAACATATATATTGAAGATAAATCACGTAATAGTTTTTAAGAGGTCAAAACTTGGACTTCAACCTTAGGTACTATAGTAGGTTCACCATTTCTTTTGCATGGGCGAAGTCCCTGATAAATGGGTCACAGAACTTTCATAATATGAAAAGTCATAGTGTGCATACATAGCTTCTATATCATTCTGAGTTAAGGTGTGGCTGTCTACCGTATCCATATATCATATCATCAATCTCCATAGTTGAGCGTCTCTTTTCTAAAAATATTTATTATTTTACTTGAAAGGTTAATACCCTTGTTTTTTTTGGAACTACATCTATCACTAATTTTGATAATGTGTCTGTAGCATCTAGTTTAAGATTAAATTACATAAGTTGTAGATTCATTGGAAGCAATCTCTCTTCGATTCAAAAATCAATATTTCTCAGGTGCGGTAAGGTAAGTATAAATCGTGAAGCAGTAATAAGCACCGGCAAATAGTTTCGGTTCTGAAAGAACACTGCACGTGTTCTACTATTAGTCTGGGTTAGTCTTCAAGTTTTCTATTTCTATTTTCTAGGCATGACATGCTCCATCTTGTTTTTTTTGGTCATGAGTGTCGTGGCCCTCTAGTGAGACAATTCAGATAAAACTAGAAAGATTCTATAAACTTTTATTTTTTTTTTTAGTTTTATCGTAATTTAATAGATATTGTTGGTTAGGTTATTGATTTTCTGTGAGGTAGTCAAAATCATCGTAGTTCTTGCTAATTTCCACATATTCAACATTTTGACCCAAATTTTAACCTACGTCTGCAAATACTATAAATCTAATCTTACTTTTTATTGTCTCGATAATTCACTCGAAACCACTTTGTACCCTTAGGCGAGAACAGTTACACTTTGGAGGCAAGATAATTACCAGAGCTGTTTGATTCTGATTATATCTAAAGGCAAACTTAAATGAAAACTAAAGATTCATTACTTTATTTTCTCAGTTTATGCAACTTAGATGTTGTTTATACACATTCATATAATATTGCAAAACTAGTCTCAAAAACCAGAGTCAATTATATCAATGCTTTGTTATTTGTAATAATTTGCGTATTGTAGTTGTTTGTGTACTGTGTGCACAGTCGGGGCAAGTTTTTAGTGCTGGACATTTTGTATGAGCTTGCTGTAATAAGAGCGTGTAACTAATTCTATTGTATATATGATACCAAACACAGCAAAGCAGTGAAAAACATTTTGCCATGCCACGTGGTAATATAGTTTGTATGACAAAATTCTAGTTGCTGCACATATATATCATATTTTATTATGATGTATAAAAAAAATAGTGGTTATAACCAGACAGCAGTTTGTTTATACGATAAATAAGGCAGTGAACTATGCTCAAAATCTTAAAATCTTATAATACAGTACATTTCAGTGGGGATTTTCTAGTATCTCACATCTCAGATTTAATTCAGCACGAGGAATTCCTCGCGTTAATTAATTTAATTTATTACTGGCATCCTGGGCAGGCCCAGTGAAATTGATTTGCATTGTTTCGGATGGATATCCCGCCATATGTCGTCCCCGGAACCTCAGTCGCCTCATACACACCTGGTACAGAGAAGTACTATTCTACTCGGCTGGTACCCAGCGGCTAAAATGATTGCTTGCTAATTAATACATAAAGATAAATTTGGTTACACATAAAAATATTTTCGGCAACACATAAAGGTTACACGTAAAGAACTTTATACCACCCTGGTATAAATACCAATAGGTCCCGGAAAACGAACCAGGTGTTATTTGATTATAGTGCGTTGTGTATCTCCATAGAAACTGACAATACGTATCAATACGATAATCGCAAAAATTAAGTCTTCCGTGCGCCGAGGCTAAAATCACTTGTCGAATGAAATCCCTTTGGCGTCTGTCTATCTGTCTAAACGCGAAATGATGCTTAAAATATTTTACGATGGCAGTTAAATTTTGATTTTGTTTTGCCCAAAATGTCCTAACGTTCGCAATACAAAATGGTACAAGTATTCGTTTTTTTTCTTTTATTACGAGTAGGCACAAAAAGCGTGGATATGGTATTTCTTTTTCTAATAAAAAGCTGTTTTCTTCTGAAGTACATCTTGACTTACATTTGTAGCAAATTAGCTCAATAACTAAATACTGTACCGATATCAAAAACTCTTTCAAGGTACTGTTTTAATATATTGTTTCCTCGATAGTCAATTATAATAATATGTCAATTTTCTAATTAATACCTATGAAACTGTGACCATTTAGTTTCTTCTTATCTTCAAAAATGTCACCTTTATTGCTGACATTTATACGAAAAATTTATATAACACCCCAATAATCTGTAGATTTTAGAAAGGTCTGTTACACATCAGTTATGTACATTTTTAAAGATATCAGTTTTAAGACATTGTATGACTTATAATGTGTTTCTGACAAAATAATGGATTAAACGTCCGCAAGTATTTCTTTGGCGAAATACGGCACAGAAACCTTATGTTTAATTCGTAAATAATCTAAATGTTACGAAAATAGTATAAATATATTTTATTATTACATATATATCACAACGATGTAATAATCGTACTGGTGCGACGAAGGATATATCAGTCGACACACTCTTCTCACAAATTGCTACGCTAACTAAGTGGGCGATTTAGTCGGTTATTGCAGATGTACTTTGGCCCCTCTCAGTTTCATAAGCAACAAAAAGTTTCAATGCATATACATTAAGGGTTCTGCAGTTTTTATAGGGACATAGACTTTTTTATTTATATGTTTTAAAGGAAAGACTGCAATTACCAAAGACACATACTACCAGACATTGTGTACTATATATATGTAACACAATGTGACAAAGTGATTTCTTTTGTTTATGTTTTATATTTATCATAAAAAAGCTTCTTCACCCGTAATAATCTTAATTGTAACTAACTATTTAATATTAATAATAGAGTATTGTAAATTTATTCTGATTAGCCAAAATATGAAGAGATTCTACATATTAAACTTCGTCAAATAACTATTCTAACGTTTTATAATAATAAATAGACTCACTTTATTAGATATAGATATAATATAAAATGGTAAGAGCATAAAGAAAATAAATAATATAATTTTTATATAGGAAAGTCGTCGTCCATCACTATAGTGACTTATTTTATTGTTGTATTACTTGTTGATCGGATGCACAGCTCGGACTTGAGCCGAAGTTAGGTAGTAGGTAACAAAAGTAGTTAGGAGACTTGACAGCGAACGCTCGTCGCTCGGGGCCGTTTATACTTCTACAAATATTTTTATTTAAAAAAATCTTGCCCGTGTTGTCAGTGGTTAAGTGTAAATTTAAGATATCCCAATATAAAAAAGCGTAAGTGCTAAAAGAGGCAAATTTTTCATAGGGTTTTCTTTCAGCACGTTGGTTTTCACCAAGATGTAATTTTGGGTGTTGTATAAAACTATTGGATTTCCAAATTCTTAGATACTATTTTTCCAAAGTAAGCTAGTAGTATGCTTTAGACGAGAATGCTGCTGCTGCTCTTACTCGCCCTGTTGCATTTGAGCTACTCTGTTTTTGATGAGTATACCGCCATCTGTCGGTTCCCTTACCTCACTGGCCTTTTACGACATCTGATACTATTCTTCTCTGTCAGTACCCCACGGCCATTTGTGTAATGTCTTGACTAGATATTACAATTGATCACTTGATGTTGTGTCTCAACTATTTCATGAAATGGTCACTGAAAATCACTACTGAAGTCTGACTTTGTGACCTAAAGATATATTTATGTAGCTGAACATATATATATATATATATATATTCGTTTCGGTAGCATTTTAGTTGTGGAAAATAAAATTTCCTCTTTACAACTAGTTATTACCATAAATATATTTCATACTAATAATAGGGCGGCGTGATAGAAGTGTAAACTGTGTATGGGTTGTGGGATATGGTTTAAGCTAGAATAGGTAATACGATACATTTGTAAATCGAACACGGATCACCTCATGATATGGCAAACATTTGTGATAATGTAGTATTAGACTTTCCACTGCTAAAGGTGCTGATGTCTCTCTGTTATGCCAGTAATTATTCTTTTTTTTACAAGTGTTTACTGGTATAATTTTTTTACAAGTGTTTTACAAATATGCCAAAAATGTCATTTAACTTCATGTATACTCGTTTGTAAAATAGTTACATAGTTTTTAATCTCTGTTAACTCTCCTCGGCACACCAAAACCAACTTTGGCGTTAAGAGGGATAATTATTAAACTCTGTTAATTACCACCGATTTCTAGCGACCTCTATAATATTTTATGATATAATTAAGAAAACTTGCTACCACCTAGTGATTTTTTGTGAACCTGTGAGATTGTGTGTGTGACGTACGTGGGCAAGCAGTCGGCGTTTGGGTAAGACATTTTGTGGTTTTGTGTTTCCAGGTTGATTTTGTTTCTCTAGGTCAGCTGGGTCAACTTTGGTACTGTTGTTTGAAATATTTTGGTACAACCGACTCATTGATTTATGTAGCGGTTATCAACACACTGACGCATTTAGTACTTATCCATACTTTCTAAATCTGTATGACAGATTTCATCAGAGTTTTCTGCACCTTTCTGCACTGAGTTATTTAATTTTGATTATACAAAAGTATTAAGTAGAATAAAAGTTTTTTTTAGAATTATTTTAGTTGTTCTTAATCAAGTAATGTTTTCTATGATTACAATGAAAATATATTGAAACTAACCTTTTAAGAGTTTGATAATATCTAGAGTTATTTTATAAACTTAATAATCTTCGGTATAGTTAATATTGCTGTAAGAATAGTACCTCCCTATGTAAGTTTCGTAAGAGGCGACTAGGATATGCATGGGTGGGCATGGGCAGAGGAATCCTTGTCGCGAAATTGCATTCTGCGAGGGCCCACTTACCTGCCCAGCGTGGAATTTATGGGCAAGACTTCCCCTATCCTGGCGAAGCCTATACCCAACAGCGGTTTTTCTATGGCTGATTATTACTGCTAAAATGTTTTAACCGCGTAAAATAAATAATAGCTAGCTTGTCGTATATCTACTTGCCGTCGCATAAAAGTGCGTTCTTATAAACTTCCTCCTAGGTTTCCTTCCATCCTAGTTAATTTAATTATCACTTTAGTAAGACTATACATGGTAATTGGTCTCCAAATGTCAGAAAGTAATAGCAAAATGTGTCTTAAAGCTGTCAATATCTTTAATATAAAGCATGTTATTCTTTACGTGCGTCAAACCCTCGCATTCATCTCCACAGTAACTGCACACGGGACTATAAATTGCGACTGTATTTTATTGGTGACCACTTGCATATCATTTTGAAACGATTTCAATTGCACCGCTTATTGGCACCCAGGGTCGAGGATCACAGCAATCATCACTGTGGAACATAAATAACTGCGGTTATGCATACATACGTATGCTGTTAAGAACATTAAGAATTGAAGTACCTTATAAAGGAAAGTTTTAAGATGCCAAAGATTAAGATGATAAATGCTAAAGCATCTTCAACCACTTACAATCTAGTTCTTTTTTATATTAATAGATGTCACACAAAATAATTTGATGATTTCTATATCTCGCTGTCAAGATTTCTATCCGTAGCCGTACAGAAATAAAATATATCAAAACTTTAAGCAATATAAATTATCAAATAGCAATAGCTATATATTAAATACGGCTATAACGGGATTTTCCTTTAAAATACCATATATGACAAAGTTGTTGCTAAATTGACATCGTTTTTTTGTCTACGTTTATATCATAACATATCTTAGTTTTACTATAATTATAATATGTGGATACTTATATGATTGAAGTTTTTCAGTGTTTCAGAAATTTAATATAACAAATTTATTTTTAATCCGTTATGATTTAGGCTATCCACCGATGTAATATCAATATTATCAACATAACATAGCGTAAAAATAAAGTGAACTAGTAAACACCAGTGTGTGCTTTAAATTGAACAAACGAGCCAACATTCAGAGGTTGAAGAGTGCTCAATCACGCATTGTACCGATGGCATTTTCATACATCTAACAGTGATAGGTAGGCACTATAACGCAGAAGATAAATACCCACAGATAGCTGTTTCTACTCGAGTAAAAGAGAAAAATTACCCCTTTTTTAAGACAATACTTATCCTAAACGAATAACACTTAGATTTGAGTAAAATAAAAGGTGCTGATTAAGAGTTTTGATAACAGTGACTACTAACTTTGAAATAAAAGCTGATTTTTTAAAGCTAGATTGTTTTTAAGCGCTAATATCATATTAAGCCATTTTTTTAAATGTCAATGAAAGAGATATTTTTCGTACGGGCGACTAAAATACGCAACATTATTTATTTCTTCCAAAACTAAAAAAAAAACAAATAAAATACGCATAAGTATTTAAAAATATGCCATTTTAAAGTACTTTTAAAATAACAAAATATATTTTTTGTTATCTACAAGCCAACCCGTCTGACGTTGTCTTGACATTACTATAATTGTATATCATTAATTTTATTAAAAACATGCGACTATAAATTGAGATAATTGTAAACTATTCTATCTCTTAAGTTGGATCAAACTGTATACAATATTTGATTAAAATCTGTTCAGTAGTTCCCGTAAATTTCTAGTTCATCCCGGACGAACACCGTGACACGAAATTTTTTCTTAAAAAGATGAAAAATATTGCGAATATAAATTAAGATACAGATCATCTTAAGTTTAATTTAACTGTTAGCAAAAATGATTGAAGGACGTTCAGAAGTAGAACTTTATCCCGAACATACCAAGAAGGTATTTAAATAAAGTTGACTCTATAGGGATGAGATTGTGATTGCAAGTGTGTATGCAATAATTCTTTGAATTTTTATAAAACTTGAGATTTATGCTCTTAAAAACATTTAATTGAATAAGTGATTCATGGTTTATTGGAATTCACCCGCTAACGGTGCAAAATATTTGTTAGATAACCGTGCGAAGCCGGGCCGCCGGTATTATATTAAAATTATAAGATCGAGCTTCTAAAGCTTTCTCAAGGCCCATCTTACTGATAACAGCATGATTTAAGGAAAATACCTACTTAATGAACGAAGATGAGGGTAAATGCTAGTTTATTTATGCACTCTTATATATACTCTTACAATATGTTGAAACTAACGTGCCTAGAGGAAGAATTTTGTCTGAGGGAGATTCAGTTAAACGCCTAGAGCTTCTCATCGCGTAGGCATTAAGGACGGACGATCTGGGAGTCGTTGGTTTCAGGCAACATAAAGCCACGCCGTGTTGAAAGTAAGATGAGGCCTATGTCTAGCAGTGAACGTCTATATATAATGATGATAATAAATGTAATTGTAGATAACATCGGATGAAAAAATTAAGAGGGTTAATCCGAACTTCCAAAATACCCTAGCATTATTATAATTCTCTGAAGAAGTCGAGGACGGTTGCTAATAACATTTTACATTATGTTTTTATGTATGTATTATGTTTTTGTCCGAGTTACATTACATTTCCATTCGTATTTTCTGTTTGTCCAAACATAATTTCAGACGTTATTTTATTATGTCTGTAGGTTAATAATTACTGACTGGATAGAACTATGTATATATTCTATGCTATGATGCCGTCTTAACAAACCCGGAGAAATAAATCATAAAGGTAACGATTGGATTATTTTATCAAAATCTTATAAACTAAAGCTGGCTAAAAGTTGAAATTCAAGTCGTTCAAGTTTTTACAAAGATGCTTATATCTTCCCAATGCAGGACAGAAACAAAAAATGTTTTGTACGACACGGGATCCATATTTTTTTATAAATAATGATAATATGTACATATAGTATCCATTTGCCTTTTCATATTATGTCAACTGAATAGCGATATACATATTTTGCCCTATATTTAATTTAAACCTAAACTAGTCTCAAATAAGTTGATTTAATTGTACTGTGAGTCGCATTTGAATTATGTGTAACCTATATCACCACTATGGATCAATTTCATTATGTATCTGAAATAAAAATAATCTGATCACACCATAAAAATAAACGTCGTGATTCAAAATGTATTTAGAAGCTTAAATTATGACAACTTGGCATGATCTTAATCGGTCAAACTGCGCCGCAAGGACGGATTTGTTTCAAGTACCCAGGCTTTGAGGTCAATATCATTAAATACACTTGAATAGGATGCATGAAAATCTTATACACACTAGCTGTTGTCCGCGACTTATTCCGCATGAATTTATTACTATAGAGAGAAGGTGCTTTGAGCAAACATACCTGACCGCCGGCGCCGATTCACTTCGTCTGCCTTACCTTACAGAGTTATTTTAAAATTATGATATCTCCTTGTCATGGGTGTTTCTTTTTAACCTTGAATGAGGAACAAATCCATCCTTTTAATTTTTGGATAACTTAAAACGTTTACGCAGCGTACGCAACAGAAGCTCTGAAAAAGGAATTATTTTTCTAGTTATTGCAATGTTTTTTTATTAATGCTCCACTGCTATCGATCGCAGTGTGATGTTATATAGCTTAAGTAAAGCCTTTCTGGTTAAGGGACTGGCCAACATAAAAGTAATTTCGAGCCACTTGTTTCTGAGATTAGCTCATACAACCAAACAAGCAAACTCTTAAGCTTTATAATATTATTTATTGATTTGTATCACAATTCCAAGTACAAAGCGTTGATGCTAACACTATAATGTTATGTTATGTTTGAAAATTGATTTATTAAAGTTGTGATATTATTGTTTTAAAGGAGTGATATATGACAGCATAAGTACAATTATAATGGTAGACACATTGAAAAATACGTTGTAAAATTCTATTCTTTTCATTGTCCATGAAAAGTTAACAAAAATCCTCGTATTTATTATATGTATGTATGAATGAAAATACTTATAATCAAATTAAATCAAAATAAATTTTATTCAAGTAGGCAAGGCAAGCACTATCGAATGGTCCAAAATAATAAATAAAATTTGGAAATATGAAGTACTAAATGTTGTATTATATTCATAATACTGATGACTGATGATCCCACGGAGTCATGAGTCATCTAGCAATAATTTATACTAGTCTCCTACTACTACTACCTTATACTAGTCTGCAGGCACCAGACGGGATTGAAAACTAAGTTTAATGCAGGTTCATTACACGAATCACCAGTAAGGACCTGGAAAACTGATGGGGATAAAGGTTCTATTAACACTAAATACGTGTCAGTGGAACAAATTGTCTTAAAGCTAGGTTAGAACAATTCAATCCTAGGCAGTTTTATCATCAATATGATCTTTAGCGCAAATATGCTTATGAAATAAGCTGCTTTGAAGAATTACTCCCGATTATTTGATCAGTTACACCGACTGCAAATATTTAGTCTAAGATCGAATGTATGTAGTTCTATAATAACTAAAAAATGACGTTCAGTAGAAAACTTCGTAACGGTATACGTAACTCATAGAAATATTTCAGTAGAAAAATCTGATGAAATAGGCAGTGCATAGTGTATTTGAGGACCAAATAAGAAATTTTAATTTTTTTTTTACTATAGACAAGGCAGTTTTACTGCAATCAGTTTATTATTGCTCTTTATATAAACATTCGTACAAGTTGAGTGTTAATATTTTCTATTACGCCTTCTGATATAGTAAGCCGACATTATTCTAGGCACTTCAATTATTCAGAAATCGTTTTGTTGAGAAAATAATAACCGGGAATTGATTATTAAAGACAAGTGGGGTAGAGGCTCCCCCAGACTACAGCGCCCTATCACCTTCCTCCCACATCCAACCCACCCACTTTGCCAGTGAGACAGATAGATAGGAACGCTCTGCATGTGCAAGTGCAACAGGTATATGCGTCTGTGTGAGGATTGAATCTCACACCAAGCCGCTACATAATTCAAATAGAGTAAAATTTTCAGATGTTACCGGTTGATATGAGCCAGGGGCCGTATCAAGCTGGTTGTGACTACACACGCCCACTGTGAAATAATTTGTAGTGGTTTTTCGCGTATTGGCCACAGCAAGGAGAAGGCGCCACGTGCGGGCCTGCGTACACCCGGGGGCGGGCGCTTTGCGCCGCCCCACAACTTCATATGTAAGTGTAACGTTCATGTACACGAACCCTCACCACCGCTTTTACACTAACACATGCTCACTCGGTTGTCATGGTGATTGCCCTACCTGAATGTTATAAAAATCACCTGCAGTCGGAAAATGCTTCATTCCGCGCTCGGAGCTCCTACCGAACTGACTGATCGCTCGTTCTCCGCTGAACATGAGTGATTGTCGACGGTTCTTCCGGGGTTTTCTAGCTGTGGCGACGGGAGTGATTATCCTTAGACTTTATTGTTTCATTTGTTATTTGGTTTTATATTTGCTCGGGTTTATACGGTGTTATAGATTCTAAAATGTATAGTGCAAGTGGTGCTGTTTAATTGCGAACTTTAATTTTTTTATTTTTCGGTTTTTTCTTTTTTTTGTTGTTTATTTTTTATTTATTTAATTTAAAACATTGATTTTGACTATAGACAATATGTGTTACGACGTAGTGAGGAGTATGGGGTTCATCATCAGGTATTTAACATTTTTAAGCAATTTAAGACAGCGAAGTGATAAATGTTTTATTGTGATATTTCTTTTTTCTTGTTTCTTTTAAAATATATAGTACTATATATTTTTTCAATGCGTAGCGATTTTTTACTCAATACTGTTGGTTTTTAAGATACTATTTGATATTGTTTCGAATACGGCTTTGTTTTTGTGAAACTCATATCTATCTCAGTGCAATTATAAAAAAAAACAATTTATTATTAACAGCCGGGAAATAGAAAAAGGTGGCCACAGCTTTAATTATTACTTTACCTTTTCTATTCCTTTAACCGGAATATATTTTAAAACATCTTTAATATATCAACGCTAACTGTGACGCACGTGTTTTTAATTAAATTAAGTTTAGGATAATTATGCAATTAAATATTATTAAAATACCATACCACCTGTAAAAATTAAATATAATATTTTACTTAAAACGGAATAGAAAACTGAAGTTGTTTTACAAACTCATTGTGTATTTTAATTACATACGTAAATCCTCTACCTACTAGGAAAATTTCAATTCTAGTTAACTCTTTGGAATTTAAATTGGAAGTTGGTTAGTATCGTTCTCTTGAAGTTCCTTCTAAATTAGTCAAAATATTTAGAAAATTTGCTCATAAATAGAATAAATAAATACTGTCGCCATAATTAGCAGATAAACGTCCGTGTAAATTAAGCAAAAGGCCGTTCGATGTTAAAAGTTTATATATAATTGTTTATATTTTAGGTAATGATTATTATCAGTATTTTAATTATATCAAGTCAGCGGCGTTAACAAGCTTAAATTAAAAACGCTTACAAAGTAATTTACAAATACTTCTATTATCAACTTAAATGTTAATATAAATCAACTACAAAACTTAAATTAATTATTATAAATCAGTTTAAAAATAAAAACTTAATAAGATTTATATGTAGGATGCATTATTATGCATACATATAAATCATCTAAAAGGTCTGTCTAAAAGTTGTACACAATTAATGCGCCGCGATAAATAGCCTAAAATAATATTTTTAAATAGATACAAAATTTGTTTAGATTATAATATAACTTCTAATAAGTACTTAAAGTCAATATATCCGCCGTGCTAAAACGCGGAAATCTGAAACGCTTACAAAGTCGTAGTAGTAGCTACTGTCTAAAAAATTTTTTCACCGTGCTTAGAAATTTGTTCGCCGCCTAAATCAAAAGCGGTTACAAAATAACATACAAATATGCACATAATACTACCGATCTGTCTAAAAGTCGTAGTATTTTTTTCCGCTGCGCTAAGAAGGTCTAAATCAGAAGCTCTAATAAAATAACGTACAAATATATAAATTAATTGAAATAAACACTTTATTTTTGTTTATTTATGCACATAATATTTCCGATCTGTCTAACAGTCGTAGTACCTAATTGTTTCCGCCGCGCTAAGAAAGCCTAAATCAACAAAATAACCTATATATAAACAAAATAACCTATATATAATAACCCATATACTACCGACCCGTTTATAAGTCGTAGTATTTTTTTCCACCGCGTT
>JACJUM010003259.1:18177880-18226860 GCA_020976665.1 Heortia vitessoides
TGCACATAATACTACCGACCCGTTTATAAGTCGTAGTATTTTTTTCCGCCGCGCTAAGAAAACCTAAATCAGAAGCGCTAACGAAATAACATACAAATATAACTATTAATTGAAATAATCATTTTTTATTTATTAATTTGTGCACATAATACTAACGACCCGTTTATAAGTCGTAGTATTTTTTTCCGCCGCGCTAAGAAAGCATAAATCAGAAGCGCTAACAAAATAACATACAAATATAACCATTAATATTACCGATCTGTCTAGTAGTCGTAGTAAATTTTACCGTCGCGCTAAGAACGACTAAAATCAGTAGCTCAAGCACAAATATACCCATTAATTAAAATAAACACTTTCTTTTTATTCATATGTGTATATGATAGTACCGATCTCGTCGGTCGAGTCGCAAGTAAATGTTTCCACCACGCTAAGAAACATTAAATCAGAAACGCTGATAATCAATTACATTTATTTCTTTTTGTACATAACTATCGAATACTACTAAGTCGTAGTCAGTGTATCCATCGCCCTAAGAGAGCCTAAATCGGAAACGATAAACATTTATCTACAAATATGTAAACTAAATTCGTTTCGCCGTTATAATATATCATGAGTACATAATAGCACAACATTAATAATATTTTCATTATTATTCGGACTCTATTTATGTGAGCTCAATAAAATAAATCGTAGACTTTAAGATAATTCTTACAGATCAAAACAAACGCTTGTGATATTATAAAAGTAATATTCATAATCTGAATAAGATATATTGCGCCAAAAGTTGCGACCACAGTTGTCTTGTTATTTTCTTAAAACTAATATTCAAGTCTAAAATTAGATACAATACTAACAAATTCTAAGATTGTCGCTCGTGGTAGGAAATCACAATAGACGTATTCCTATCTAAGATCAACTAGTTCATCAAGGTAAAGAGCGGTTGATCCCGCGTCAAGTCAGAATAAATTATTTTACTGTAAGGAAAGTGAGAGAACGATGTTTTAAAATATTAATTGATATGAATACTAGAAAAACCTAAAGGATATTTTCATAGAAACAAAGCCTATTATGTGTGATTTTAATTTTGCAATACGTAGTTTAACAAATGTACTTGCATAATATTAGATATATACGCATACGTAAATTTAGGCAAATAAGCTCCAAAGCGAAACCTATTTAACAAAAATGTGATTTTGTTTTAATGCTAACTGCGAAATGTAGACACTAAGTATGTACTAAGTAATAACAGAACTATTTAGACAATTACATACCTCTAGTTATAATCGTTTAAATATGTTTTATTGTTCCGTTAATTACTTGTTTCCCTTCAGAAAGAGAGACTCATTTTAAACGCTGTAATTGTAATGTGGTGAAATATGGGCTGTAACATTTTCAAATAATCTAAGCAAATTCTTTGATTTCTGTACGCAGTACCATCGTGTGACAAAGTATTGAACCTACAGAAATTCCTACATGAAAGTTTAGTGAAGATAGATATACACTTTAATTATTATATTTTGTATATAATTAAACATTATTATTCAAATGTATTAATAAATAATTTAGTCCAAAATCAATTCAATAACTACTTTTAATGTCACGCACCGGGCAATTACAGAGCGGGAAAGAGGCAGGAAGAATATCCAAAATAGTTTTAAGTGTAAGATAGAAAGTTAAAAACCATTAGTAGTGGAAATAGTTTGTCACACGTAATCACTTCATACATACTCTTGTGTATTTAGTATTAAGATGACAGAATAGCCCATTTTAAGAATTTACGGAACGAGCCATAGCTCGATTCTTAAACGAGCCTTAGCCTGGTTAACTTATATAATCACATTAAATCACGCTATTGGGTAACTTTATCTGGAGTCAGTTAAAAAAGAGTCTTATTTTGCCTACTTGATACTATAGCATTAAATGTTTGTGTCTCTTTTTTCTATTCATATGTACGAGCCCATTCATATGTAAATTCATGACATTTTTACTATAGACAATAATTTTTTTGCTTGCATTTATTTATAGCCTCGTTCGGTACACTGAAATTTTTTGCGTCTTTGTAAATACTATCATGTGAATGGACTCGTTTAAATGGACTGCCAAACGACCCCCCCCCATTTATATAACGAGCAAGATCAACTAATATATGTTCATGGTTTTGTCTAGATACCGGCCTGATGCCGGTCTATTGACAACTGCACCATCAAAACAACATGTAGAGTCGAGCCTTCACATCGCGTCTGATGATTACTTTGAAGTGTTTTCACCGGATCATCAGAACATCGTGAAGGAGTATGTACCATTAGTATACAAATACATACACTCGGATAACTGAAAGGAACTACTCTTCAATTATAAGTTAGATTCGCTTTTTGGACTTACAAATAAATCGCTAATATTTTAAGATATCTAGTTGCAAATAGCGATGATGTTTTTTTTGCATTTCATCACGTTTGACCATGCAATCTAAGTTGAAAATGTAGAGTGATTCAATCCAGTTGTTCGTGTACGTATTTTAAGTAGTTCAGGAGAGCGCAATTGGAATGAAAGACTTGGCTATATAGGAAAGGTTGGTTTTAGTGTTTAAGTTTTTACGGTTTTGTCGGTGTTGCACCAGCTCTACTAACGTTGAAATTAAAGGTAAGACTAATACAATATTTGGTTTGGATTCCTTTACTTTATTTTTATCTATCATTATTATTTGTCTTTCTATTATATTTTTTAATACGTAACAATATATATAGCACAATACAAAATAACAAAATTTTCATCAGATCATTAGTTGATTAAGGTTTGGTTTGTGTTCTCAAGTTGATAGTAGGTGGAAGGATTTATTACAATTCACATTGAGCGGGCAGTTAAAAATATGAAGGAATCAATTTTAGTAATATTTAAGTTGAAGATTTAAATTATTAAATAACGCTTCTTTTAAAATAATTAAATAATTGTAAAGTCATCAAAGTTAGTAGATTTTAGAAAATGGTTCAAGGCGGGACTCGGACCTGTATTTTCTACCGTTTTCCTACCGATGCCGTAATGGGCTCGTCGAATCTTCCTAGTATTCTTTTTGTGCTGAAAAGTCAGTGTGCAGTCTCTTCAATGATTTAATCTATAAACACTCGAATGACATATTCGCCTAAAAACTGAGTCACTGAGTCGAGTTCTTTATAATAAATTTCACAATTTTTCAATGACGTAATTCAATAATATAAACATTATTACAACTTATATAATCAAAGATTTTATCTCTTTGTAAATATATATATATATATATATATATATATATATATATATATATATATATTACTAAAATTGATTATGATTTTATTGACTTCCTGACTCACATGACACTGACTGACTACTTTAAATCGCTACATTCGCAAACTGCCAAATATGCATAACGCCTAAACGCAGATACTCACCCGACATCCCTATGCTTTTCAGTGCTACAATTCAAGAATAAAGCCTGAAACCTTAATCTATCCACAGGGTAAATCCTAAACAATTACAGGGTGGAAGTAGACAAGCAAGTAGTTGTATGTGAAAAGGCGCATTATAAAAACACTAGTGGTTTGCAACACGCTGTAAGCTTTTCCGCAAACAACATTCCGCTACATAAGATGCGCCTTTGTCATCAAAGTTGACACGATACTGTAAAACAAATGAACATCGCCAATAATTTACTTAAAACAGAAAGAAGAGAAAATAATTTGTTACAACTTATAAAGATGTGAGAAAGAGTGAATAAGTTGTCAGAGAGTTTATTATACGCCAAATTTGCAATTGGTCATATGGTTGGTTAGTCTATGTTTACGATGTTCCTTTGTTTTTGGCTATGCATATTGATCACTTATCTGTCTTTTATGTCCATAAACCTGTCCTAATTTCAGAGGCGAAAATATATTTTTCCCAATTTATTCCGATTAAATTCCCATTCATCTGATATGCGTTTTGTACCATGATACTGCTTGTGTGTGTAATTTTGTTTACTGTGTGTAAACTATTAGAGTTTATCGTATCGCAGTCATAGTTAATTTGCGCTTTGGACACTGAGCGATAAAAGAAACCCTGTTGATTGATATGTTTTGCATTTTGCGCTTGTTGGTATTTGCGAAAGAAATGTCTCGGCTACTATTGGCATTTTTGCGAAATCAGCTTAAGGCATGTTTTTTACATTTGAATGTTTAAATATCAGCAAAATCAGTTAAAATATCAGAAAATAACAACAGATATCATTTTGTTTTTTTGCGTTTCCAGCGTTATGTATAGATTAGGGAACTACCTATAGCTTTAAATATACCTACGATAAGCCATTCCTTTTAAGGCAAAGAAAATATTAGGCATTCGACTCTAATACATTTTTATCTGAAGATATACATAGCTTTTCAAAGACTATTCAAATATCTTATTTTATTTGTAATGGAATGCTTAAATTATCTTCGCCTTGTATACTACATGATCTGATAAAAAGCTATTATTTGTACAGACGATTCGTTAAGTGTGGTCAGGCAATTATTTAGGAACTATGGTAGGCTGACAGACAGTTTGACAAAATCGTTAAGAACTTGTTTGTTATCTTATGATGTTAAATTTAGTGCTATTCAGAAGCGTAATAATTAGCAATGGCACGTCTAGCTATAAAATGTTAGTACGTTTTGCTTGTATATCTTTTATTGGAATCTTAATAGATCGGATTTACACCGCGCCCATTTAAGGCCTGCATAGATATATTTTTTTTATTATGGCTGCATGTGGTGGGCTTAAAATATTCAAATTGTTAACCAGAAAGAAAAAAAATGTGTGAAATTGTGAAAAAAAGTGAAATTTTAATTATACATAAAAATATATGTAATAAAAAACATTTTGTATATATCAGACTATAAATAGTACAAATATTATTTGAATTCAAATTCTTGGTTTATTCGTTACTGACTAAATACCACTGCTTGTAGGACTATGGGCTCTAAAACATTTTACCAACATACTATTTAACATTAAATTTTCCATATAAATTACATTTGTCCTTTGAACTGTTTGCTATGATTTGAACTAATTAAATTATATGAAATTTAAAAAGGAAAATTATACATAAAAAATCTTCATGAACTTAGACTTTTAAAAAGGTTTGAAACGAGAGAATTCTTCATCACAGAGGTAAATATTATTTTCTTTGATCTATGTATATTGATTGACTTATGTTTGTTTAAACTAAAAATAAAATTATTCAATCTCAACTATGCAGACTGTTTATTTGTATTATCTCTGACTTATATAGCCTACTCAATCCACAATATTTCTATCGACCCTATATCTGCAATTACTTATTAGTTTAGCAAACAGTTCATATCTGACACGTTCTTATACTCGCGTAATATTGTATAATCTCGCGTAGTGAAGACGCTATTAACTAACTTCCTGATTAGGTTTGTTGGTAAACTGTTTCAGACTCTAACAGTTGCCAGACAATTGACTTAATGTGCATGACAAGTGTGGTGTTTGATAGAGCATCTAGGCAAACATTCGTTTAGTATGTACTAACTTATCCCAAAATAATATTATTTTTCAGCCTAGTGAGACGAATGTTTTAAAAATATTTCAGAACACAAAATTTCTTTTTTACGGTCGTAATTAAACTGTTATCATCTCTAAGGGGTTACGTCAATGTTTTGTCAGTATTCATTTGTTGGGTATTTAATAGGCATAAATATATAATATTAGATGGATAATTGCGAGCCTTTACCCGCAAGTACGCTTGTGTTGCGAAAACAATAATAAATTATTGACTTTGAAAAAAAGGGCTCACAAATCAATCGTAAATAACTTTCAGCAACGGTATAAACTATTATTTATATTAATTAAAATAACAAGGGTCTTCATAGTAATAGTAATAGGCTTGTTGCATGCACGTTATTCAAATATATTAACTTTTATATAAATCTTTGTATTGGATTTGGGGTACAATTTACAGTGTTAATTTTTTTTACTTTAAAATTATAAATTTTATTGGTCGGCTTTTCTTAATTGCAGTTTATATCAATTAATAAGTTCAGGTAAATAAACAGCCAATCTCATGATTTTAAATATATTCACAACAAAAATGTGAACAACATAAATCATGCAAACAAATTGTAGAGAATTGTAACACCTTACCATATTAGATGAGCCCTTAGTATTTGTATAAAAAAAAATAAGTATATGAAAAGCTGCCTAATGATAACCTAAGGATGATTGCGCTGGTCATAATAAGATAATTGACTTAATTGTAGAACTGTATATCGTCTCATTGATTATCGTTATAGTACCCTTTGGGTAAGGAACAAACAAAACAAATGATATGGTGGTTGAAAAAGTAGAGAATGGAAGAGTAGGAGTTGAATTGAAGTTGCATAGAGTAACTGAATGCAAGGATAAAAATTCTTGATATCGCTAACAAAAAAGGGATGTTAAGATGGTTTGGCGCGCATCTTCAGACTTTCGAATATGGTCTCATTTAGTATTTCTACTTTCGTGTCTTTTAAACAAAAAACGAAAACTACTAAATATTTCCCGACTATACATATTAAAATACGCATTTACGTTTTATGACTTCCAATATTTTTTCCAATAATTATACTGAAATCTTCAAACTTATTTCAAGGTTCCAATAAAGTCAAATGTCTATTAATTTACAAATTAAATTACTTTTATGCGTTTATTTCGAGTGATCTAAGTGGATAATATTTAATTATTAAGTATTAAAGTAGAATTATATTACGTCATTAAAATAAATAACAGTTTGAATATTTATTATTCTTTATTAGCTTTAGGCTTGTTTCGACATCATATGAAACTGAAGAAAAGTAATTGGATTTTTTGTTAAAAATATACAATTTTAACTTATAAAAGTTATACAGAACCATAAATACATTCAGTTTCATTATGATTTCAAAAAAGCATGACTAGATACTGCTTGATGATCTTTGACTTCACTTAACGATTACTATCTGTACAACGTCTGACAATTGGGGAGGTGGTGGCACGATGTAGATCTATCGGGAGCTTATTAGGGCATTGATATTATAGTTTTCAGACACATAGGTCATTAGTAATAATAGTTTAGATAAAGTTAAATTATTTTGAAACGTCTTTTGTAGTAACTTTATAAAAATAGAAGATTGTTTCGATAGTATGTTAAGATTCTACAAGTCTGGGATGTAAGTAAGAACCCTTATTAATAACGTATTTGTTAATTGACAAATTAAATTATTCACTATAGTTCTTTTTAACTAAGTCTGTTACAATTGTTAAAACTTAACTTATTAGGATATTTGTAAAGTTGCTTTTTAGAGTGTTATGTGCGCTACATTCCATTCGCAATTAATTGTACTTCGTTTGCAGTTGACCCCATCTACATATTGCTCCATGCAAATAATTTGTAACACAACTAATATCTAATATGACTAAAGTTATCCGTTGATAAAGAACCGCGCTGCAGTTTCTATTGTCGTTTATTTTATTTTTTAATATATATCACTATTCCTAAATTTACTTGATTGGCTATTGTTTTATGGATACGGCGGGAGAAGTGGCGATTACGAAAAGCCAAATACCTTCCACTTTTCGGCAGAATGCGCACCCCGGGAGGTTCCGCTCGGTTCTTTTTTCCAAATCAGGTGGATTACGGTGAATATTAACTTACCTTCGGTTTGGCATTTAATTGACTTGCATCGCGTATTTAAGTTAGTATCATAACAATATGTAAATCTCTTAACTACAAAGAACTTTTTTTTTAAAACCATGATATATATTATTTTTTAAACTTTTACCCGAAACAGAAACAGTGATAGAACACATACTGAATGCGGGATGTCAAGGAATTCTAGTTAAGCTATCTGTAATGTGTATAACGACTATATACGAGTATAAACAATGGGCCTGTTGTTGTAGATGGTAATGATCCTTTTTGTGTGTAAGGGTTCGAGCCCCACCCAGGGCAAATTTTTGTATTTGTTCTGTATCTGGGTGTTAAATATGTAGTTAAGTGTTATATCTGTGATTTCGCTGCGAAGAATATCAATGATAGGACAAAAGTTGTCTGACAATATTATAGGATAATCTATATCTACAAAAAACTATAACTACTTTTTTACATTTAACAAATTGATAGAAATGCCGATCAAAATTAGACCGCGTTTTCCATACCATTTATAATTTCTTATCCAAATAAATAATTTAATATTCAAATCTGTCTTAATGCCTGATGATTACTTTTTGAATGATTGAAATCGGACATTCCATTCAAAAGATATCATAAAATTAAAATAAAAATATATGCCGGCGGTGGCCGCGACGCAGCGCATCGAATAACTAACTCGACGAGAGCAATTGTATTTGGCACTTTCTCTAGTAGGATCTCCTGAAAATCAATACGTTTCGTTGCCAACTACAAATACCACAGCCAACGTAGTATACGGGCCGGCTTTAAGATAAGCATAATTTTTTTTCAAATTAGGGACTCATGGTCGTTTTAATTAGCATGCTTATTACTTAAATATATGTACCTATTTATGTCTACCCGTGCGAAGTCGGGACGGGCCGCTAGTCTTTTATAAAAGACCTAGGCTAAGATATAACAAACCTTTTGCACCAGTAAAATGTATTTTCTCCGTCATTGTGTTACGTACATGTCAAATATAAAATAAATTTTAGTTCTGCATATAGGTAAAAAATACTGCAATTTTATTAGAAAAGGTACCTATAGTAATAATAATATAGTAAAAATGTAGTTTTATTAATAGATAATAGATATACCCTGCGAGCCTTCATAACTGTAAAGCGGGAGGTCCCGGGGTCATATCTCGGTAGAGGTAATGTTTATGTGGTGAACACATGCTGTATTTATATGTTTGTTATATCGGGGGGAACGACAGTGTCCCCGCTGCAGTTGATCCGCAACATCCTTTTCTAGAAGCTACTCGCCAGTGTTTACCGCCTTCTGGATAATAAATCGTTGTGATTAAGCAAGAACCTTGATTTTTCTACGATATAGCGAATTTGCCATAACTGGCTTTGTTCCAAAATATCTAATAGTATGTGTAAAAATTATGAATTAATTAAAGATATATCCATGTCAATTATATTATTTCAATTTCGCTTGTACACACAGGCATTTCTACAAGACGGGATTCACGTTTTAGCACATACTTTTACCGTTAATATTATACCATATTTATTTGACTTTATTTAATATGTTGGTAAAATACCCGTCTTTTTACAACACAAGACACACTATTTTCGCCTTCCCAAAAGGTCTAGTACTCTTTCGCTGATGTAATTTCGACTACATTATTTTTTTTATTTTGCCATTCGTTCACTAACTAGTGTACTAGTACGGTAATGCCATTTATGGGAAAGAATATACACTTTTAAAACATCCGATCTATAAGGAATGGTAGGTGTCGGACAAGATAAAATATAAGTTGAGGAAAAAAGGGGGATGCCCATCAAGAAGAAAATATATCCCGATAAAGACATAAAATGTAATTAACTTACAGCAAGTTTTAGTTTAGTTAGTGTCATAGATTTAAAAATAATATTATAACAACATCTAGTAATAAAAAATGAGAAGACAAAGGTGTGCAACAATCATCTCTTAGTTTGACTTGCAGTTATTCACGAAGTTGAAATAAAGCCGAAGTCACCTATTACGAATTAACACAGAAAGCGATAATACATACATAGGTATAGACGTAGGTTGCTGCTGTACAAATATAATACAGATAATACAGATTTGGATAGGTTGATCCGTTGTTTAATGTACAATTATCATTTTATCAATTAATATAGAAATATCTATATGTTCTAAAAATATGGAAAATAAATCATGTAGCTTTAATTGCTGCGTCGTTTAACCGTTTTTGGTCAAATTGAATTATTTAATTGGTTATAACACTTATTTTGTAGTCAGGTCAATGTAAAGATGTTGATGAATTTATTTATTTATTATTTATTGACATCCCGACGTTTCTAGAAAATCATGTATGTACTTTATTTGACATTTTACTTTTCCAAACATATTTATTTAATCAGACTACATTTTATAGACTAGTATTTTATTAAACAACGAGCAGCGGTCTTACCCGCGTTAAGTTGTAGAACAAACCTAGTATAATTTATGCTTCGCTGCTACTGGCCCTAACGTGGCTCATACGTCATGCTATATAGCTTAAACTTTTTTAGAAAGCTATGTAATACATTACACACATACATTTCAGTCAGTCTGTAAGTCAAATAACATGATCTTCATCATATCTTCAACCTTCATACTAAATTTCAATCGAATTACTTCAAGAATAGCGGTTTCATACTACAATATTATTACGACACCTCCACTTTACTCCTCCATTTTACCTCCTTAAGAGGTGAAATAAAACACTTTCATAGTGCTCCCCTACATTATAATAAAAAATTTCAAGCTTGTACCTAAGTTTAGGTCCTCGTTGATATGTCAGTAAGTCAACTTCCTTTTATAAACATAGATAGTTTGTCTCTATGGGGGCAATAGTGGTCGTATTAATTTTAGACATCAATATTTCTATTGCAAATAAATCATTTGACAATTGCACAGAAACGTATTTTTGCAGCAACCGCTGGTCCGATTTGCAAACTCTTTCAGTATTGGATAGTCCATTTATCGAGGAAGGGTATTAGTATAAAAGTTCTACAACTTAACGAGGGTGAAATCGCGGAGCGCTGCTATTCTTTTATAAGTATGTTCCCGCGTCCATACACTTGAGTTAATAATTGACAAAAGTTTATATATGATCGTTTTTAATGGTAAAAAAGCAGGCAATTTCGTCCGCGAAGATTAAGCCTTATATCATTTACCGCCTGTCCTAGACTATTATCAAACTCTATTCTATTCTAACTCTACTCTATTGTGTCGATCCGTTAAACCGTACTGCCGTAAAAGCATACCAAGCATCAAAATGGGTGAATAAGACGGTCGAAAAATAAGTCACCTTTGACTGGGACAGAAAAGTATTGTAAACAAATATTCGTAACGCCTCACTTGTCCGTCCACGATGTTGTCAAAAATCAAATTTCCTTGAAGACAATAAAAATTAATTTAAAACGACGTTTTAAGCGTATAACAACATATCAAAATGTTAGCTAGCCATTAACCGTTTAAAATACGGGTTTACGTTTTAAGCCAGCTTTTTAACGTTATCGTTAAAATTAAATCGAATAACTAAATTTCTAGACAATAGAAATTCAATTATTGTATCCTTACTTCCCAGATACTGGTTGATTATATTTCAGAGAAAGAAATTATAAGATTGTATATTAACTGTATACGTACTGTTATTAGTTGATTGAAGTGCGTGCAAGTGATCCGAGTTTTGTTATAAAACAAGGATACTGGAAGAAACAGATTGTAATAATACAGCAACTAGCTGATGCCCATATTTTTAAAACGATACTCGCAGCGTGAATTTTGACAGTTTAGTTAATCTCTGTAAGATTACATTACAAAAGACAGTGTCAGATCTTTTTTTATATATTTAATTTCTTAGAAACTTTTCCTGATTTTTATATGACATAAAAACCTTCTGGCAATAACATACTCCATAAACAATTAAATTATTAAAATCGGTACAGCTATTCATAACCAAAATAAAAATGAAGTTCAATAGTATTTAAACTGTATTTATCTTTTAAGTTCTTTCTTTTTTGAGAAGAGCGATAAACCTTGGCTTTTTAATGATTGCTTGAACACTGTTTTAGTGCTCTTAAGCGATGCATTTTCACACTTAAGCATTAGATGTATGCAAAAAGCGCACTAAGCAAGGTTTCAAGTATCTGACCTATGACTTGTTAACTAAAACTGTATCTTTTATGGTTCTGTAAACAAAAGCAATCTTTTTAGTTGCGTGTTTTCCGCCGGGCCTTCTGCTTAGCTCAGGAAGATCTTACTTGGCAGTGATAGATACGAAAAGATACTTGATAGGGGGACTCTTTTGTTTCTGCATTCAAAGATTCTGCAAAATTCCCCTCAAGTCAGATCATTTTGGAATTTTGTGATATTGCCATGACTAAACAAAACTAATTTAATATTTTCTAAAATTCTATCTAAAAAAAAAAAAAAAAGTAAAGTTAAGTTAAGTTTAAAAAGGTAAATTCTATATAGGGCAAAAAAATTATGACTTCGGGTCGTAACGTAAATATAGTCCTAAAAGAAAATATGTTAGTCAGGATTAATAATATTCATGGGTCAACAGGTGTTTGAATGTCTTTTTTAGAGTCAAACTCGTATGTTTGACCATTTTACCTTATGTGTGTGTTGTATGTTTTAGGAATGGTTTGTTCAAACTCTTTATTTTGATACCAAACACATTCCGCAGTCGAGTAATAATAAACCTTACCAAACATACGAGCAAACATTATCAGTAAGGTAGAAAAGGTCGTCTGCAGTGGTACTCGTTCTTACCTATTTCTACCGCTAAAAAGCAGTGTTCGCATTGCTATATTCCGTTCTGAAGGGTAAGAGAGGCAGTGAGTTTACTGGATGATGTGGCATAGTATCCTCAAGTCACAAGGTTGGCAACGCGTTAGTGATATTCTTCTGATATTACTCGCGTCTATAGGCTACAGTGCCGCTTAATATCACGTAAACTGTAATCATGCAAACATTTGTCGACCAGGTTTAATAAAAAAATATACATAAATACAAGCACACATGGATTTGTTCTATTTGAAAAGTTTTAAAATAAGTTTGCGATGCTTGAATATTTTGGTAAGAAGCATTACAGCATAGGAATTAAAATGCGATACCTTATTTTAGAAAAAGTAACTTTAGCTTGATTACTTGAGTTATATATGTGGTTACACAAAATAAAAAATTACATTAAATATGTGTATTTTCTTGCCCTAATTTTTGTATACAGGTAATTGGAATACTTTTTAGGAAATTAGAATTTTTTTCTTTACACAAACGTTTTACATTACATAGTAATATTATTTCTTCTGCCAGCAAAAATCATTGCTGCCAAGTATTCCTGTTAATGAACCCGTTGTAAGAATCATATAACCGTGATTATTTTTATAAAATATATTTGAAACAGCAAGTAAATCTCCGTACTAAAAATACACATACACACAACACCAGCTCCCTATCAAAAAAGCCGTCAAAGAAATTTCTAAAGACGAGAATTGCTTGCAATATTAGTAGAAAAGCCTTTCCCAAAGTGGGATAAAAAAGAACGTCATGTATCTCTTGTTAGGGTGCTTTTAAGAAACTGATATGTATTATTTGAAGAAGTTATAATAGATCTACAACTAACGTAAATTTAGGGTCAATGTAAAAAGAGTTTTTTTTAAATTACTTTTTACTTTCTTAAGTAAAAACTGGTTTTAAAACATTTGTAGAACGCGATCAATAATTCGATATCAATTGTACTTCTTATTGTTTATTTTAATTTGCATCTGGTTCCGTTATTTTTGCCATCACTCTGCTATCTATGTATAATAGTTATTCTACATATATTTAACGACCTAACCCAATAGATAAGACCGATATTTATTAACATTAACCATAATATAATAATACACCAATTACTAACACAACACTAAAGAAAAAAGCATGTTACTTATCCGGAAACATAATTATTTTTCAGTTTTCAAATCACAAGGTTCCCTGCTTGATTAAAACTTCGCATCCGAGCATCGGTAGGCTACGTTAGCAATAGCATAAGGCTGCTTTAAAGAAATTAACAATCTGGGTCGCTTCGTTGGCACGTTAATAAATGATTGATTTTGAATCGAAATTGTTAGATGTGTTCTTTGGCGATTATTTATAATTTCTCGCACCAAAATTTTCCAAATCCAAAGTAAACATTTAAAATTACCTGCTATGATGTTTTTTTTCTATCTTCTGTACAAGAATAGTGGGTGGTGTGTAAACGATTACTTTGACAGACGTTACTGAAACAATATATATTTAACATTAGACTATATTGCTATGGGTCCGCGCAACAGGTGGCGTCGGTTCGTTGGCGTGTGACACATCCTTTAGTACCGCGCAAACAAAGGTGGTTGAAGATCGCCACGAGTGACGATCGGACGGTGCCCGCAACAAATGGTTGGTGGCTGCTACAATTTGAAACAGTAATGTATCAATATCCAATGAAGTATTGTGCTCCGCTAAATTGTCATGTTGTATGTAAGGCGTTATAATTAGGAGCCAGTTAAAAGGGGACCAGAGCAGCGTGAAGGGATGTCCTACCTGTAGTGTGCCGCGTTAACTGCCTATCCTCTGGTCACTACTGATTTTTTAGGCCCATTCAAATTTATAGCGAAGCCTTGATATACGCTAGAACAAGCGCAAATATAGCTTGTTGACTAAAAACACAATAAAAAATATGTAAATAACCTAAGGAGGACTTTTTTTAATAATACTTTACTACTAACGTTAGTAATACTTCTTAATTTAACTAATGTTCAATTTACTTCACATTGATCACTATTAGACGCAAACACTTTCACATTAATAGTACACAAGTTAACAACTCAACATTATAGTACCGATTAATTGCGAATGACGCGTCATTTTCATCATATATTAATAATAGTTCGTGGTATGGAGTTCTTGGGGTCAACTGATCATAATGATTAAATCAGAATAATATAAGAAAAAACATGACCTTTCTTATACTATATATCTTTTATACTATACTATATAATTAGGTACTTCGCTATTGCAGATGTCTGAAAACTATATTAAAGCAATTTTATGTTAATGTCTTAATTAGATCCACCATCGTCTACAACGTTTGCCATAACAATATGTATTAAATAATAGAATGATTTTCTTCTACTATATAATTTCTCATCTATCTTTATTTTGTTTTTATTTTATTTTTCTTTTTAATTTCATTTTTATACCTTTATAGGCTTGGAGACGAATACACGATGAATATGGGTGAAGATGAATCATCGTCGACTTTAAATGGAAGACTTCGACCTAGAAAGTCTGCTAATACAACATTGAGGACTAACAAGCTTTCACGTAAATCGCAAACTAAGGCTGCTGATAAGGCAAAACGAACCAGTAACCTACCTAAAGGGACTCAAATCCTTGATCTCAGTCAACTACTTTGTCCCTATTGTGATAGAAAATTTGCATCTAAACAAACGGTTTCCAAACATGTCCGGCGTATTCATCTGTCGGTCCCTAAACAGGATTCATTCATTGCCTGCATTTTTTGCAACCACTCAGAATCCGATTCTAATGTTATCGTTCGGCACATGGTTGACAATCATCCCAACCAATACTTTGCCTGTCTTGATTGCTTTACGCGATACCCTTCTACTACGGAATTGGCTGAACACAAACTTAATGGTTGTGAAAAACAAAAGTTGCCTTACCGCAGCAAGTTGCGACAAAAGACACCCTTCGGGTCGAAGAAGAGTCAAAAGTCACTGAAAGTTGAAGATCATGACTTCTCTAGTGAGACAAAAGAGTACACTGACGCACATCGATTTAATGGGGTTGTTATATCTTGTGAATTAAAACCTTCACAAGTGAATGATGAAGCTGATATTGAAGATAACATAACAACAAATTTAATATTACCGCCCAGCAAGAATTTAGGTACAAATGCGGTGATGGAGAAGAATGCAGTGATCGTTTTAGACGACATACAATGGAATAAAAGAATGCCAACCAACTTTTCATTTCACAATACTGATGCTGATCAGATCCTTTCCAGGTTGGGTGTGGTGCACAGATCACCGAGAACTGGCGAATCAACCAAACGTGACTGGTCTAAAAATATCGAAGAACCCGCTCAAAAATTTGAGAAATGTTTCGACACTAGTTTTTACTCAAAAGTCGCAAGTAATGTTCATGAAAACTTATCAAAATTTTTAGATGGATCTTTTAACTTTAACCCGGACGCAGAACACACGATTAAAACAAGGAAATCTAAGAATAGTGTAGTTATTAATACTGCCGAAGGATTTCCTATTCTTTTAGCTTATGCTCAATACGCTCGTAATATTTTTGATGGTTATATGCCTAGGGCAATAGCACCAAAGCACAAATGGAAATGGGATAGTGATAAAAATCCTATGAACCCAGATGATATAAAACGCGATTCGCACTTAAACAACTGCATTATAACACTTGTTTCTAGTCTAGACATTTGGACGCAACTATGCATGAGGCGTAAATTTGAAGACAAGTTTGGCCTACCTCCTCTCGCAAAAAAGACAGAGAAACAAAATATCATCAGTAAAGAACTGAAAGATATTTTGGAGAGTAGGGAAATACCCTCAACGTCAACAACATTGGTGAAGAGTATCAAAAAACCTATTCCTCCAGGTAGCTTACAGGATTTCCCATCATTTTTGGGTTTGACACCTGCTTTACCAATGTTTGATCCACAACCAGCAGTCTTAAGTGGTGAATGGGTGCGTCCTAGGTGCTATGTTTGCTGTGCTTGCGGTGCTCAGACCAGGGACTCAAGAAGTTTGTCTTCACATATTTCAACTCAACATCCCAATGCACAGGTTCAACACTATGAAATCGTTGGCGAGTTACTATTGAATGCTGATATATTAAAACACTTGTATGTACCCCCTAGTCAGATGTGCAATAGGACCAGACCTTTAAGAGGATTCCGAGAATGCACAAAGTGCAAGAAATCTATCAGCCTCGAAGATTTACACCAGCACATGTTAGATTGTGCTGGTGACACTCCAGCCGTCCGTAGGAAATGCCGGTATCGTCCTTTTGGTGTTCGCAGGCGACGGCCCCGTCTTCCTGATAACACGATTCGTAAAAAGATACGAAAAGATATAAGAAGGCAAACAAGACAGACCAGACAAAAATCCCACATAAGACCTCGGCCTAAAATTAGGTCAGAGGTTGGTGATGGTAAGTTGTGTTTGTCGCCACGAGAAGCTGATGTTTGAGCTAAACTGCAACGGTCGAAAACATTTTCTTAAAGAACTATTTAAATTTATTTTTATTTTTGATTGTTCATTATTTAATTTTCTTCAGAACATTGTAAACCAGAACATTCACAAACATTTGTTTTTGACCTGTGTTTTTGTACTAACCTTTACCAGGGAACTTGAGTCCCACGGGTGATATGCTATATAAAACAAATCTGGTAACATTCCGAAGACTATTTTGGTTATTATATCATTTTGCGAGTACCTTGGTAGAGGTCAGTTTACTTCATGATCTCGTGGCGCGGTCGCTCTATATATAATTATTAATAGCTAAATAATAAATATTTAGTTAAATCCATCTTAAAAATATAGAAATATTAATAGAAATGGAAGTAACACAGCATTTACTATCTTTACTTCGCTATACCGAACTAACAGAACAATGCGCTATATTTGGTTAACTGGTATATAAAAATAGGGTTATAGATATTCTGTTGCTATTTGTAAATATAGACTCATCCTGATTTTGTGTCCGTTTCGGTTTTCTGATAGGTTTTGATTAACTGAGTGTGTGAATCAGCATTTTATTTATAATTAACATATTTATTTACATAAAGGACATTATATTATTATAAAAGGACATTTCTAAATAACATCGAATAAAAATATATTAATAGTATAGAGGTTTCTGAAATTAATTTTATCAACTAAATTTTCGAATACTGGGGGCAGTTGAGACCAAGATCCTCTTTTGCCTGAATAAAATAATATGTACTCTTTATATTCTTTATATAAAGTTACTCAAGTACATAAGTTCAAAGTACGAAATAACTGTATATCTAAATTAAAGTGAAACTTTATTTCATGTCATGACATTTGCTAACATAGAGTATGCCTTGTATGTTCGTAGGTCAGTCGAAACTATTATTATATCAAGCTCTATTTTAATAACACTTCTGAAAACTTTTCAAACCATTATTGTTGGTGTATTTTCTTAGGTTTCAGTGTAATTTTCTTAAAGAGTTTGTTTTATAATAGACAAAATGCATAGTTTTTAAAGCATTTATTTGTATCTTTGTGTGTAAGTGATCATCTGGTAACTGTGATATCATATTATACCAACTACAAATCCTTGGGTTAAGCTCAGAGACCTTTCCCTTCATCCAAAGTCTAGTAATTAATGCGACTTCTTTTATCATTTTAGTCATTAATTTAGGAATGCTATGTTATTATTACTAAATTTTTTTTTTATTAATTCTATTACCTAATTCTTAATGTTCTTAATGAATGTATTTTACGTTTGTTTTTATTAAACTATAGAATAAATAATTACTTTAATTTTGAGCTACCTGCTGCTTTCCCTAGGGACTACAGTTTGGTGTTCTTCAAAAAGTGAGTAAATAGATTTTTAAAGTTGTGGCGTCCATAAGCTGCGGTAGCCGCTTACATCATAGTGACCGTATGTCTGTATGCCACCAACGTGGTATTAAAAAAATAGTGTTTAAGATATTAAGCGTCATAAAATATATATTACATAGAATATAAAATATTTTACATGACTGTAAAATAATAAAACGCGCTGTGAAGTTTATATGTTTATTGGATTTTAGGTGTTATAGTTACTCCATGTTTATTAATATTTCTTTAAATGTAGGACTTCTTTTTGTAAAGACTTGTGGTAACATATCAGCGGACCCAGTGCCCACCTTTTGTATAGAGGTCTACACATTAGGTTGGCAGCGCGTTCGCAGTTACGTCTCCACGTCTTTGTGAAACGTGCACCTACTGAACCACCGGTGTTACGTACGATACGCAATAATACTAACGTCCTTTTTTCTTTCTTTTCAGCGGAGACGATACGCAAAATGATAGCGGACTTGCCCGCTAAGCGTCACCGCGTTGTTGTGAATCCAACGCTGCGACCAAGAAACAAGAACGACAAACAGAGAAAAAAAGTTTTGTGCAAAAGACACTCAAGTGACATATCAAAAAATATAAAAGTGCGTGATATTAAGGACGTAAATGAGGAAAGTCACCATTCAGGGTCAACAAATGACATTAATGAAGATAAATCTGATCCGAATAACGATAAAGATGATGAAGACAACAAACCTTTAAAACCAAGAATAAAGCGAGTATTGACTCAACGTCAAAATCAATCCATAAAGAGACAAGTTGCAATGAATAGAGCAAAACGAAGAGTTCAGCTGAAAGACCAAAAAGCGTCTCTGGATATTTTGCGCAATAGAGAATATGCGAAGATGACAAATGCCTTTAGTGATAAGGATATTTACAAGTTATCGAATGAGAGCTCATCGCAGAGAATTGATATTCATGGCAGTGGATATAACCAACGGGAACATTCCGGCCGTAGCCGGTCTAGCAATAGCTATCGAGATGAACAGAGACCGAATGACTCATCGGGGTTTAGTGGATCGAATGGAAATATTAATAATGATTTCAGCGGTCCGAGCCACAATGCTCCACTAAAACATTCCATAGCTCGTCTGACATCTGACTCAGAACCTTATGAGCGTTCTTTGCATTATCACAATCTATATTTAGCCCAACAAGATAGTGACGACCTAAACGAACACGTGCCTACTGGCCAACAACGTCTTTTTGAAAATGAAGCTGTTGTTACTAAGCTTGATAAGCCACCCTTACATTTTAATACAAGGGGCGATATAGATCCTTACGGATTTCATAAGAGCAAGTTAAACAAACCTCGAAAAGGCCTGAATGATTGTATTCAGATGCTTAGAGAGAAGTTGGTTGAGCCTTTACCAACTAATCAATCTTCTCATTCTGCGATGTATTCTGATGCTGAATATCCACATGCTGAAGTATTTTCTGCTAGTCGAAGATCTTCCCTAACGGAATACGAGGATATGAATTCCAGACCGGCAGAAGTATTCTCTCGACATCAATTAATTCAGGACAGTCTCTTGGAAATCCAGAATGACAACCAAATAAAGGCTAAAAATTTAGTGGATCTATCACGTCAATGCGTGAATGAGCCGAAGTCTTTTGCACCAAGGAACAGCAGGGCTGTAACTAGAGAATTTAGGCAGAAATCATATCCAAATTATACTAAACGCGAATCGGCTCGGAGGAGATCAGTTCGATCTGAAAAGAGCCAGTCTCAGAGAAAATTTGATTTTCCTCCTCCTGAATTTATTCCCCGACGATCAGTCGACGGCTATCCAGTTAACGTATCTGCGCCTTCTAAGGTTCACCCTGTACAAACGCGACGGAATTCAAGTTGTAGCTTACCGATCAACCACAGTGAAATGGGTAAAAGTAGAACACATGAATTGTATACCCAGAATGCATTACTAAAATCAAGTCAAACTGAATACCACAATGAACCAAAATTGTCATTCCATAGAATGCTAGAACTACAACATCAGCCGCAGTTTCAAGCACAATTTCCACCACAGCTTCCACATCAGCTAGCCGCGCAACTTGTTTCTCAAATGCAACTCCCACCGCCTATGCCGCCGCAACTTCAACTTCAACTCCAACTTCACGCTCAAGGTCAGCCATTGTCTCAGCATCAACGCCACAGCCCACCACAACCCAAACGACAAAGTCCACCAAAAGCTGTACGCCAATCGCCGCCGCAGATGTTGCGGCAGACTTCGCCTCGTGCTCAACGAGTTACCCCGTTAGAGAATCGATCTCACATGATATCTCATCATCGGACTTCTTCTGAACATCGTTACCAAATACATCAGCGCCAGATACTCTTTGAACCCCAGCCGCAGTTAATATCTGCATGCCAAACGCTATCTCAACAACCGACGCAACCACAGCAGCGCACGCCGCCCCGCTCACAAAATCAATTTCAACAACGAAGCCCATGTCAAAGACGTAGTTCACCACAATACCCCCACTCACCTCAAATCAAACTTCCAACTCCACCCCATCCCCAAGCATTTACTCAATCCCAAACGTCTCCACCGTCACAGTATAGGTGTACATTGCCATCTCTTTCTCCGCCACTTGCGCAGTTACATCCGTTACAATCATCGCAGATTCAAATGCAGTCGCCTAAAACACAGAATACACCTTTACCTCAACTTGAAGTACAAACTCAATTACAAATTTTTACCCCTATTCAACCTTTGTCACTTCAATCGCCTCGAATGCAGCAGCCTCGATTACATCAGATTGAATCCGATATTCGACAGGTTGAAATGAAAGAATCTGAAGTTTGTAAGCAGTCTCATCAATCTAAACAGAAACCTGACTTTGATTATACAGAAAGCAATTATCCTAAGAATAGGATTATAGAAGTAAATGTGTCTCCAAAAATTGACCATAAAATTTACCCAGAAAGTGGTTATAATAAAGTTCCAGTGGAAATGAATCTCGCCCAACAGCTCGTTCTTCAAACTAATTTGGCACCAGATTTACCAGTTCCATTAGATTTGTCTGTAAATGCACTAGACAGTTTGGATATGTTATCTAAGCAGAGAGATCCATATATTACTCCTGAGTACAATTGCTATGAAACACTGGATTTGTCAAACAAAAATTCTGATCATATGAGAGCCGATCTGGCGGGTAATAATATTGACGTTGATGGAGTTGTCGACTTACGAGTTAAGAGTAATTCACACTCATTGAAGTCATGTGAGAAAGTTAACGCATGTGACGATGCAACTGATCTTACGATAAATACCCAAGAAATGGATAATCTTCCAACCGATTTGTCTCTGAAAAGACACTCTAAAAATAATAACTACGATTATGAGAATATTACTGTTAATTATGAATGCATTCAAGATCTTTCTAGTCGCAGTAATAGTCATGACCAGGAATTGGCTAAATCTGTGTCTGATATAGATTCAGAAATTCCCACAGATCTTTCTGGGAAAAGGGTAAATAACGATTTACCAGAGTTTATAACAAATATAGTCCCAGAGACAGTAAAAGATACTTCTGAACAGAATGTAAATGTTCTACCTGCGGATTTATCAGCCATCAAAGATTCTCAGAGAGAAACCATTTTCAAAGAACCAGAGAATAAGGAACAAACACAACTAAAAATTATTGACATCAATGAAAAAATATCTTCGGATATGCAGGATAACTATGTGTCAAAAAAAGATGAAGCTTACAGTCAGGATGATTATACACAAATACGTAACCAGAAAATCGCATTGTCTTCGCATGAAAACTTTGAAAATGTGCCAAATCAACTTCAACAACCTCACATAAATTCCAAAAATGAAAATGATTCTATATCCTACCAAGCCACTGAAAATCAAGAAGATTGCACAACAAGAGAATGCCCATCTTACACTAAAACTCAAGATGAATACGAAAGTGAAATTATATATTCCCCAGTAATCGGATTAAAAGAGAATATTGGTAACAATAAAATACAATCTCGTCATGCCGACAAGTTGCCAGAATCTCTGCCTGAACCTGAAATTAATCCAAAATCTGTCGTATTGACAGAGCTCAAGGTAATACAAAATCTAAAAAACATATCTCCGGAATCAAAGAAGACGTGCGCTAACTATGGCCAAAAAGAAAAATCTCCTGAAAATTACAAGCTTCAGCCAGATATGACTTTATCCAACAGACATTCCAATGCAATCACTACGTCAACGATTACTACTGTAATGGGAAATACTTTGCAATCTTCTAACAGACAAGATTTTGAAACACCTGGTACCAACAGCTTTTTAAGTTTACAACCCGTATCTGCTACTGTAATTGATCCCTTGAATGAGTCTATTTTAGAAGAAAATACATCACTGTATTCATTGAAGTCGCCATCGACCTCATTGAACAGAGATAAAAGTACAACTCCTATATTCAGTTCGACTGATACATGCATCTCTGCAAAAATTGAAACGTCAAATATTTCAACATTGAATAAAGATAACGAAGGTGAATCTAGTGCTAATACTGTTGTTACAGAACCAGTTTACACTTTGATAGATACGAAAAATACGGAAACTCCATCCGACTCTGTCCATATTGACCTAGTGCAAATTAATAAAATTATTGTAACTTCCAATGTTTCTACACCAACAACTACCAATACTGTTACTTTAGCAGAGCATGACAATTTTGAACATCCCGAAGAAGACCTAGAAACTGCTAAAAAAATAGCCATGTTACCAAAAGAACTTATAGAAATATTGGGCACTATGCCTGAAGATCATAGAAATCAATTACTGAATATCCTTCCACATTATGTATCAAAATCTCCAAATATGTCACTAAGAAATATTTCTCCAAAAGCTCGTGGAGCGGATAATTTTGAAAATGTTCAATGCGATGAAATAAAACCATTTGCTAATCTAGAAAGCACTGATGAACCTCTTGCCACAAATTCGATTAATCAGTTAAATTCTATTATTGATTTAACCGTCGAAGACGATGTTCCCATTGATATAAAAACTCCGCCATCAGAAGAAGAAACTACAACTAACAAAGATTCTGTATCGCCAGCTACTAACCCGATAAAACAGAAAATTAATGACCAAACCGCCAGTTTGCGAGCGGTTCGTATAAAAGCACCATCTGAGCGGAACAAATCAGCTTCAACTGAAAATACTCCAATGAAAAATTCATCTCGAGATACAAGTGCGACGAATAATCAACGAGTTCAAGATCTGGTAATAGAATCTATTAAGTGGGACTTGGAGGTTACCATGGCTGTCCAGGAGGCTGAAGTAAGTAGCAACTATAGTAAATCAGCAAATATGTATGAACATTTCTTACTTGTTGTTTATTTCCCAAAAAGTTAAAAATTATTTAATTATCAATCTTTAAAAACATTACTAAACGAAATGTGAAGAAATTTGTTGATGTAAAATTACCTTAGTTAATCGGGGAGAATGCTCTACAAAGCAAAATAAGCCTTATTGAAAGTAATATGCTCATTGCTAATAAATCTGCATCAGATTATTCATAAAATAAACAATTATAAGAAGTATTTGTTTAATCATATTTGCCTAAATTAACTCTTAAACTTAAATTCACAGGCCTCAACCCTACCGCCAAAAGAAATCGTTGAAGAAGAATACGATAACCGTACAACCCTGCAAGAAGAACCCGTAGAAAATTTGGAAGCACACCTAACGACAGATGCCAAGGAAAATATTGAAAGCGATATAATAAAAAAAAAAGAAAACGAAACAGCCTCGCTCCAGGAGTACGCTGAAAGTATAGTTCCTTCTCAAGTAGAACCAGTAAATATTAACGAAGAGTCAACGCTTTTGCTGAAGAAATGTAAAAGTAATATAGAAACTTTGACATCCCTATGTAAAGAAGAACATAAACAAACAGAAACTTTAATATCTACGCTCAAAGAGCATGTAGAAAGTTTGGGATTTTCTACTCCTCCGCCTATAGAATCTGTGGAAATTTCTACGCCCTCTACGGAATGTATTGATGATTTAAAAATGTCTTCACCTCCCATGGAGTCTGTTGAAAATTTTACTATTTCTTCATCTCCGGCTACGAAAAGTGCTGAAATTATAAAAAAATCTTCACCTCCTATGGAATGTGTAAAGAATTTGAATATTACGTCATCTCCGACTACGGAAGGTGCTGACATTACTGAAAAGTCTACATTTACACCTGTGGCATGTTTAGAAAGTTTGAAAATGTCATCACCTTCGTCTATATGTGAAGAAAATTTAAAAATTACTACATCTGCGCCTATCAGATGTGAAAAGAATTTGGAAACTTCCATACTTCCGCCTATGGAAGGTGTAGATACTTTGGAAATATCTCAACCTCCGCTTTTGGAGTGCATAGAAAATGTGGAAACTTCTACATCTTCGACTAAAGAGATCGTAGAAAACTTCATACCTTCTATACCTTCGCATTTAGCATCTGTAGAAAATTTAGAAACTTCTGCATGTTTGCCTATGGAATGTTCAGAAAATTTAAAAACTGTGGCCCCAATAGAATGTAAAGAAAATATGAAAAAATCTCCACCTACACAATGTGTTCAGTCACTATCAACTGCAACCAAGAAGCTAGAAGAACATTCGGAAACTTTCATTCATCCACAAAAAGATGAGGATCAAGAAGATTCTGAGGATGATATTTCATTAGCTATAATATTAAAACAAAAACAGACGGCACAAAACCAAGTAAATGTCCTAGAAAACCTAGAAGACGATAAAAAAATTAAAAAGCCAGGCAAGAAAAGAACAAAGAATAAAAATCAAAAGAAAACTGGAATGAAAGATGCGAAAAATAATCCTCAACAATTACCAGCAAAATCTTGCATAATAAGCACAAAAAAATCGGCCAAAAGTATGAATCAGAAAACGACCTCAACGTGTAAAAATATCAAAACAGATTTAAATGAAACTACTAAAACCGATATAGGCCCTGTAAATAAAGTCAGCAACGTAACAACTAAGCCGGATAAATCGCCGAATTATTCGAAAATACTAGATGCCAGTAATCTACCATGTGATGTTGTTATACGGCTTGACAAATTAAGTAGTGATGTTTCTCAATACGAAACGATAAAGTTAGTTCCGAAAATTGACACTGTTGAGCCAAAACAACTAACACATGAAGAAAAGGATAAATCTGATCTTCACCAAATCTCTGGTGGTAGTGATAATTTTATCGGTGTACCGTCTTCGAATGTAATAAAGGTTGAAAAAACAAAATCAGAGACTAAATTTACCACCAATCAGAAGAAAGTTAAAAAACAAGGTCGCAGCAAGAAAACTGATAATGTAAATAATATTCTACCCAATGAAAATGATAGCTTACAACAAGAAATTGTTGAACGAGATAATAATAGTACAATACCATTGCGACGTAGTAGACGTGGAAAATCGATGTTTGTAGAAAGCACTTCAATAGAGAAAAATGACACTGAATGTTCTGAAGCTGTCGTGGAACAAAAAACGCCGCTTACCAAAAAACAACTGATATTTTCGAAGATGTTGCTTGATGAGGAGAAACCTAAACCAGTAGGTCACTCAACTTCCGAAGAACAAAATTTAATTATTAATGATCAAACCAAAGATAAATCTGATGCATTGATAACCAATGTTTGTTTACCGGTTAATGAAGAAGCTTCTAATCAAAACAAAGGAACTAAACGTACGATATCCCCAAACGGATCTAAAAAAACAAAAAAGAAAAAATCCTCTAAAAAAGTTTCTAATAAAAATAATGATTTCAATGAAGAAGAAATACTTGAAAACAATAATGCTACATCGATTGTTAATACAAGTAATGGCTTTAACGATGAAGAACTTAACGAAAACAAGCAAGGAAATATAAAATTCAACATTAGCGAAGTTACTGATGAAAACCAAAGATACGTAAATTCAACTGAAAAACGTAAGAATAATAATCAAATTTCTTTTGAATTAAGTCAAAGCCCGAACGCTAAAAAAAATAAAATTGTTGAAAATGAAAAACAGACTCAACTTGATGCTGCTATTCAATCTTCCACACAAAAAATCAACAAAAAAGATGATACTAATCAAAACCATGTCCCCGAAATTAAAACGGCATGTTATAATTTACATGTTCCTACAAAAAGAGGTAGATCTAAATCAGTCGGGGTTAAATCATCAAATGCTGAGAAATATGATCCATATGATATCGATTTCGTAGATGTCGCTGAGCACAATGATTCGATTATAAAAAGAAATAAGACAACAATACAAAGAAGTAATAGCAACAAAAAAGGAAAATCCGCTCAATGCAAAAAAAATGTTGTTTTACTTGACAATACCATTGACAGCAAGTTAGGAATTACCGATGAGAGAGGAGTGGATTCTGACGATGTTCCATTGAAAACATATTTGGAACAAAAGGTAAAAATGTCACATGTTACCGTAAAAGGAAAAAAAATAAATATTACCGTTGCTACTAAGGTAAAACCAAAAATCACAAAAAGTCAAACTACAGAGGACAACGTTGCTCAAACAGAAGCTGAAAAGGATTTAAAATCTGAACAATTTTTAGAAGCCTTTGGATTCTTCTCGCAACGAAAACCCAGAAAATCAAATATACTGGCTGCTAAGAAAATATCTGAAACTATTCACATTACAAATGAGAGTGACGATAGATATTTTGGTTTCGTCGAGAAGATCGCTCTACTCGAGAAAACTGCTAAAAAGCAATTGGATCTCAAAAAAGCAGCGGAGCAGCATTGCTCCAAATTATCTCAACCAAAAACTGCTAAAAAGACACCGTCAGTCAAGCGTCGTTTACCAACACCATCGCCGCCATCACCAGAAGCAGGCGGTAAGAAAAAGAAAATATTTATATGTCCTAACATTTGTAAACTATGTAGGATAGAATTTAGTCGTACCGACAATTTTTTAAGACATCAGATGACATTACTGCACGCATCCAAATTATCTGAAATTGAAATGCAGTTCGAGACGGTTCCAGTCCGTGAGGAACCAAATTATTTAGTTGCTTATAGACAGTACATAGAAAGGTATAAATTACTTACCGACCGTCTTGCTCTAATGAAAAAAAGGAATCCAGAAGCAGTGGCAAAAATTATTTTGCCAACACAAGAACAAATGATGGCTGACATTCACACTGCAGCAAAAGAGCAACTAATCAATGAACGAAAACTCAGTAACGATGAAGCATTATTTCTTGATTGTTGTGAGCTTCTAAAAGATCCAAATGCAGTGCCCGCAAGAAGAGTCCCTCCGCCACCGACAATGTTAGGTTTAGACCGTCTGGAAAAAGCTATTAATGAAATTTCATTATATGCATGCCAAAACGATGATGGTGATGTTGACTCTATAACTGCTCGTAATATACTGGAAAGCGAAGAAGTTCGTTATTTAGAGAATGATTTAATATCAGGATTAAAGGAAGCTGCTAATGCTAAGTCAAAAATTGCTGATTACCAAATTTCAACAAACGTTACGACTGAATCGAATGAAATGGCTAATACAAACGAAATGACTATACCAAACATAAAATCTGAACCAAACGTTACGTATGTAACATCGGAACTAAACGTAACATCAGAGCTAAAAGGATCATTCTTGGAATCCGAATCAAACGCTGCCAATAAAACAAGCCTAACGTCTGATCCTAACGCAGAGTCAATCACTCCATCTGAACTATTTACGAAGCCTGAATCAACGGTTCAATCAAAAGCAAAGACGGAACCTAACACTTTGTCTGAACCCTCTATAACGTTTGTTACAAACAAAACTGTTAATGCCAATGTTAATGAACGCTATGAACATACAGAAGAAACTGATATTCCAGAAAAAAGAAAATCTAACAAATCTAGGCGTTCTGATGACAAATTTATGGAGACGGTACCAATTAAAGAAAAAATGTATCCAGATATAATTGAAGACATAGACATGTTTGAAGACAAGTTTGATAAAATCAAAAGAAAATGCAGATCTCAGGCAGCAGCAGCAAAACAACCTCAAACAGTAGTTGAAACAAACAACAGGTAATTTTTTAATTTTTTATTTTGTATTTATGGAGCTGTTACTTCATACATATATTTTCTTTTCATTTTACTATCTCTAACCCCTGCTACTAAGCCCCTTTTGGGGTCTCAGGCTGCGCTAGCTTTCTTTTCCATTGATGTTAGTTCTCGCATTTATACTTCTGGTACTTATATTCTTATAAGTCACACCTGTGCTGTCGCTCTTTCCTTTAATTATATTTAACACTTTAAAGGGCTCAGGGAGGAGTGGAAGGATAGGGGGTGGGGGGTGTGGTAGGATAGGGTAGGGAAGATCATTCCTTTATATTTCTTTCATCTTGATTGTATTTTCATATTTTTATTTTCTTTAATCTTTATATTTATTTGTCACTACTTTTCATATTGTTTTTCTTATCTAGGTCGCAAGCGCAAGCAGCAGCGCGCAGATTCTACGTGTACTTGAATCTAGTCAAGTACGCGAAAAAGGTGTACCATAATGATCATGTTTGTTGTTACAGCCAAAAAGGACGCAAAAAATCGGAAAGCCAGAAGAAGACAGAAAATCAGAAAAAGTCGGAGAGTCATAAGAAATCAGAAAATCAAAAGAAGTCGGCTCGAAAGCTTAAAAAAAATTCTAAGAAGAGTAAGCAACAAGTAACACAGGTACCCACGAAAGGCGCGCTCAAAGGATTTGATGGTATCAAAGTGTCAATTCCTACATCGGATATTAATATGTCCGGCATTGTACCTATTACTGAAAATATAAATATTCAAAAAAAGAAAAAACCGAGCTCTAGAAAGAAAAGTGACAAGCGAGATTCCGAATTAAACGACAAATATGATAATGATTGCCGTAAAAAAGAAACTGTAGCTAATAACAACAAAGTGGATGTTTACGAGTTTATGGACAACGAAGATGCAGAGTTATTCGAGTTTAGGCCTTCGACCCTCATGGAGAGGTTTAAGAGCATTAGTAACAAGGAGATACCGATAAAGAGTAAACCTGATATTGAAGAGAATTCCAGTGACAGTGGATCTGACGGCGATGATTTTGTTTATATGTCTGATGATTATGTTTGTAGTGATGACGAAACAGAAAATAGTTTGATGTCTTGTGAAACTGGGAATATCAAAATTGGAAATGATACTAAAAAGTGTACGACTCCCCAAAAAAGAAAAGATGTGGTGGAAAAAAATGCAGTTATGGGAAAAATATTTAAGCATAATGCCGTTAGAGCTGAAAAGAAAAGTACTGTAGTCAAAGAACCAGCTAAACCAAAGGCTAATTTAGACCAACTGTTTGACAGTTTGTTAGAAGAACAGCCTAATCTATCAACGCTCGACTGTGGAGTCATTTCACCTAGTGCAAATGATGCACTTTCTGTAAAAAGGCGGTATTCAATACATGAGCCTTCAACATCGAAGGTACGTGATGAAGATTTTTATGACGATACCTACACTCCATCGAAAATACCAAGATCACCCTCTCCCGTAGAAAATGAGACATCATTGGCATCTTCAAGGTCATCGTCTGTATCTTCCAAGGATTATTGTACATCCCCAACAAGAAAATATGATTCGGCTGATTCTGACTGTGCAGCGTTCACTTCCGAAAATAACGATAACAACATTGAGTACCCAAGTTTATCTAGGAAATATCAAAAGTCAGATATTTCATCAAAATATTATGACATAAAATCACATAATAATAAAAATTCTGAAAATGTAAAACTCAATCAAAAAGGAGACTACTTGAAACCCCCATCTAATGCTGATATTGATCAGTTGTCACCTGAAAATTCTGGTGTGGCAAGACAAAGAGCTCGACGAAAATGTACAGTTGGGAAGCAGAATGTTCTAGCTGAGACTTGGAGTTCAGAATCAGAACCAGATGGAGGACCACCGCGACCTAATAGCACAGAATCTGTTGTTGCGGGGGGACGTAAAAAAAGAAGCAAAAAGAGAGAAGGGCAGACAGGCAAGCGAGGTTACAAAAGCGGGGCAAAAAAGTCAGATAGTGAAATCAGGGTAAGTAGTAATAGTCGGAACACATTAATATTCAGCGCCAGCGGCGTTGGTATGAGTGGAGCAGGAGGCACCCATAACGCGTCTGCAGGGTACATAGCAAGCAGCGGCGGGAAGTTTCGAGATAGCTCCAGTACTGCTAGATCTGGAATCGGCCGTTTTTTGCCAAGTACTTCGGCTGCGGCCGGATTAGCCGAGGCGAAGGCGAAGGCGGCGGCCGCGATGCCCGCACCGACGACGCCGGCACCAACGGTGTCGCAGGGCCAAACTGGTTTGAAGGGGCGCTCGCGATCACAGGCCCATTACTGGTCTTCAGAAGGTGATAATGAGCAGGAGCACCAGCAGCAGCATGGATGGATCGTCGGGGACAGCCATAAGAAATTAGTCACGATGTTGGCGCACGCAAAGGGACGTAAGCGCAACGACGATAAGGATCTTTTGGAGGAGTAAGCATAGTTTTAAATCATATTATTAATCGTGGTTGTAAATACAATGTAAATAGCTCTTTATAAAAAGTCTCCTGGACTAAACAGGAAATATAATAGACCATTAATTAGCGTTTGTACATATTATGTCTTGATCTTAGTTAAATTATGTATGGTACCGTACTGTGAGGACTGGATTTATTTAATTCCTTGTTTACAGCCCTTACAGTATATTTTTAGCTGAATCTTCGGGGAAATTTGTTTTAATTGAATAAATATTGATGTTTTAAGTCCTCTCTCGAACTAATTGATTGTTTAGTATCAACTTCTAATCATACTTTGTTGTTGATGTTTAAGACGGGGTACATTTAAATGTACAGATTTTAAGATGTAGCAGGTTATAATAATATTCTACGTATTATGTGTCATACATGGATTTCCTTTTTGCATTATAATCGAAAGATATTAATATTCTATATGTGTATTCAAATTGATGTTAAACATTGCTTCTTCTTAAGAGATTAATGTGCTGACTGTAGCAGTACACTGTCACTTCAAATGCACGTTTTCCACGTATTAATTGTGTAATATAAGTATGCATGTCATTTCATTGTGCATACTGAAAGTAATTTCTTGTTTATTCACAAGTGCTTTGCACAAGATAGTCCAATAATTGAAAATAGCAGTTATTATAAGATCATTAAATTTAGTAGTGTTACCGAAATACTTGTATTCGTATTAAATTATTGTCATTGTTGTAAGCGGCCTCTCCACTAGGAAGGCAATATCAATAATATTTGTGTGTAAATATGTTGTTAGAGATATGTTTGTGTTATGTTTTACAGTTCCTTTTAGCGTACATCTTGTGAGATACCCATGCCCCGTCATTCGTTGTCAGAAACGTTCGGTTAGAATAAAATACACTGAGGACTTTTATTTGTATTAATGTAATGCATAATATTTAAGATAATTTTAAAAGATATAAATTGATTTTATTTGAACATCTTATTTGATTAGGGATGATTGATTTCTGTAGAGTGTTTATGTTCGATATTGTATGCAGGGGGCTGATAATGTGGTCTGAGTGGATTGTGTTTTTTGAATTGATTCATTTACCTATTTGTTATTTATTTTATATTTACATTAGATATTTTGTGTAGTCAATATTAATGTAATATTATGAAATCTCTATGCATTAGCTGTTGTTTTATTTCTAGTCCAATAAAGGAAAGACTAAAAACCGCATTATCAGCCTGGGTTAGTGATTTTATCATATATTTTATAAGAAAGACTTATTATTTTCTAAATTTTCACAAGTTTATTCTGTAGCTTGTGAGTATTCGATTGTTTATACGTGGAAGTAAACAATAATAATTCTTAAATAAAGCTCAATGTTAAAATGTATGTATTTCACTACACTAAACCACATATAAAATAAAATATATAGACATGTGTTGTTTAGAATATCCTCACCTAACCTCCTTTAATGTAGGTACACATTCATCCTTAGATTTGAAGTAAAACTAAATGTGGCACGCATTTGCACATTTGAATCTACACACTGCGATGTCAGATGGTACCCAAAGAATTCAAGCGGTCGATACAAATCGATCGATCGAATCGAAAGAAAGAACATGACTTACGTCACTTTTGGATATGATAGCATTGACATGTCTGGATTCTAAGGAGTATGATAACATTATCATTTGTTGGAGATAAATTCTAATACTCTCATAGATCCTTCATCTGAAGAAACTGAGAATTGATACTGAACAGTCCTCATATAATTACAACTTTATTCAAATGATTAATGTCTTATTTAACCATTGGAAATTATTTACTAACACGTTAGTTTGGCAGTCAGTCTAATTAAGCTATAAAGGTTTCCATAGTATAGTCATTTTAAATATCTACATTACTTGGTCATGCAAGTGATTATTATTTGCGGTAGGTACCTTCTGTACGTTACATGTCAATTTTTTATATATGAATTATGCTACGTACAAAGGCAATGGTAAATTAATTAATTGTCTTATTATTTTTTGAAAAACTGAAATTAATAAGCTTATTTTGGAAGAATATTTAATTTTATACATATGGTCGTTATGATACTTTAAATCAAAATTTCACTTAAAGGTAATGCTCCATACCTGATGCAAAACTTACTGCAGGCAAAATATTTGTTTACAATAATATATAAGGTAACGGATAGGTAGGCCATTTGAAATTAAATTTTATATTCCATGAGAAATTAGTATGCTTAGCGCTGGCATACAAATATCTGCACAGCCAATGTACCTACACAGCAACAGATCAAACTTTCCAAATCTGTCAAACTTCACTATCGATATTAATCTATAATAGCGTGCAATAAAGTTTTATTTTGACTAAGCATTTCAGAGATTTGGTTAGTTGAACTGTTGCTTACCGTACTAGCTAAAAATTAAACTACCCAATCTCAAAATTTCGCTATTAACAATAATCTATAACACGAAGAATTTCAATGTCAAAGTTACAAAACCGAAAAACGGTAATCTCAATATTATAATAGATTTTTTTATTTATCTATTTTTAAATTCACTTAATTTGAAAATATAGAATGATGGTAACCTAACCTTAAATATCAAATTAGTTGAAAATTCAGTAAATCAAAGAGCATCTTGATAGCATTGTGATATACAGAAAATTCTAAGAAAATTTTATATTCTTGAAAATATCACCCTTTCGTAAAATTAAAAAGTTATTAAATTTAGTAACAGTGAAATAAGTATGATTTATCTAATTATTATCAGTGCAGATGATATATTAGTGTAAAATAAAAGTTATTGGACTTTAATACTCTTAATGGGTATATTCGGTTGCCGCTGTTGCACACGCTGTATGTAAATATTATATCACATAAACTGCAGCAAACTCTCCTTGGTTTAAGGTCGCGGTCCTTTCTTTAATTTTCATAGACTGCATCTAAAACGCGTATGCATACAGTAAAATTGTAAAAATTGCAAATTATTGAAGTAATTATAATATAGCATATCTCTAAATATTGGAACAACTAATGGTAAAAGATTTTTACCCGTGTCAAAGTGTCCAGTAATCACCCGGTGGTTTAAATTCGATTCGATTAATGTGAAAGTTAGTAGTATTCATTTGGTATATGAATTTTTCTCCACATGATTTTTAACTGAGTAAAATTTTACGTTCGTCCAATTTTTTAAAAAATGTACCATTTTTGTGAAGCCACACGGATGTGTGGCATCGGTTTTGCTATTGCCAACACTTGCCTAGCGCAAAGTACGACTGACAATGTGAGAAACAACTGATACCGAGATCTACGCCAGCAACAAGAAAAGTTAAGGCTTGCTTGGCCCTTGAGGCTTATTAATTGTCATTGAATAACACAACGTTTCTAGGAATTGCGTTATTTTAAATTGAAATGGAATATTATTTGGTATTACGGGAATTCTAGGAATAAAGACGGTTTCTCCTGCCCCGCAATTCTTAGTCTTTTATTAAACATTGTCTTGAAGAATTTAAATACTCCCGTCCCGACTCTAGTCGTTATTCATGCTCATGTTCATCTTCAGCAGATCGAATAATATTAGGATGCACCCTATCATTTGACGGCCCGATGGCGCAGATGGTAGTAGTGATCCTATCTTGTGCGCCAAGGGTCGTAGGTTTGATTTTCATCTAGAGCAAATATTTATATGATAATATTTGTGTTTGTTCTATGTCTGGGTGTTCAATACTTGTATTTAAGTAGTATATTTGTGTTTCCTCTGTTGCCTGGCATCCGCAACACAAGTGCTTTAAGCGACTTACCACGGAGTTAAGTCAATGTATGGGATGTGATGGGAAATATTATCATTATTTGTTAAACCGTCATATTGAGTAAAAGTTTCATATTCTCGAGATAAAATATGACATTCGCGATAAGCTATAAGTCCTAATTCCCACTCAGTGTAGGTTTTGGACTCGTATAACTCAATAATTTATGAATTTGTTCTACAGTGTTAACCTTATTAATAAAGGTAGTTGGAGTAAAACAATTAATCAATTAGTATTAAAAAAATAATATACTCAGAACTAAGATTTGCTGTTCCAAACGTATCAGGCGCTGTGAATACAAATAATGTTATGCAAAATTTATTCTTGTTTAAAAATGATTGCTTAGACAAATCAGAACGGAACCGTTAAAAGCCGAATTAAATGGGATGAAACATTTATGTTCATACTCGATTGACTACTTTGGCCGTAAAGTTCGTTGTCGCCTCGCAACCTAGGTATAGTTATAATATAGATAGAGAAATATAAACAATCTGATCTATCCCACGGACCATGATTTCGATATAGAAAATAGCCAGTAGTAAATATTGATAGTCTGGAATAATGTATAATTCCAAACATACAATATATACTGTATCTTTTAAAATTCTTTTTAATGGATTCACAAACTTTCATAAGAAAAGGAATTTCACGTTTTGACATTTGAATTTTAATCACATTTTGACTATATTCCTACGAGTTTATTATGGACAAGAAGTTTAGGTTCACATATATATTTTGTTATTAACATGTAGACATTATGTATACGAATAGATATAAGATATACTATCTTCTTTACGAGTAAAATATAAGAAACATGGCAACCAGCCCTCCAAAAAACCATGTCCATCAATAATACGTGAAATAACGTGAGCCCTTGCGTGTAAGGAAATTTAAAAGAAAGGTTTTATCAGTTTAACATTTTATTCTTGGTATGGTTTCGTCGACGCTTGTACTGTTGATGGTTTTTTCTTGAAGCGCATCCAGGCGGTGAGTGCGATCCCAAACATTAGCACGACGCAGCAGAAGGCCACAAGAACGGGAATGAGCACTTCTAGCAGATTTAAGGTGGAGAGCAGCCTGGATTTTAGTTCATCTGTATATTCCATGGGTAGTAAGATGCTCTGTAAACAAAATAAGTTTGTGGTATCAGTTACGCAAATAACTAATTTTCATAGACTTGTAAGAACTTAATTCTCAATATCGGATTTCTCGTCATTTACCTTCAGCCAGGTAAACACGAGAGCGTAGGAATCAGTCATCCGTGTAGTTTACCTACAAAGTTCATCGGTCGGCATAATACATCCCTTAATATTCGACCTGAAGTCTCAACACACAAAATCGTACTGAAAGCTTATGTAAACGAAGCGCCAGACTGAATTTGCGATTAGGGAGTAGTTATTTAACAAAGAGGAAACGATTTAATATATTGTATGTGCTACCACAAAGTTGCTAAAGTAAACTACCGACCGGCCAACTACAATTTGCAAGTCAGCAATTTAATATGTACTTATATATATCAAAAGGGGAATTAGTATTTATCTTACCAGCACACGGTCAGTGCAATTCATTTGTCTTTTCAATAATTTGACGAAAAGGTTTTGTAGCGGCAGGCTGAGATATTACGTAGAAGTTAAAATAGTAAAACGTCATTTTTTATGTTTCAGAATCCTGTAGGTATAAACCAAATCTCCAATACCTTGTTACGTGAGGTGGTCATTAAATTCAAACAAACACAAAAGGACATGCATATAGGTATTTTGAAATAAGATTTATTTTTGAGATAAGATTAAATTTTTAATTTATTTAGTAACTTTTCAATTGTTGTGTTAGGAGAGAACATGATAGGATTGAACCCTGATGACAACTTTAGACAAATATTACATACCTCTTCTATCCACATGATGGGCGTCAGGGTAGTGCGCAGGTTGCTGGTAGCTGGTATATTGTCCACGGCTCTCATAAACACGTTGAACTGCGCCCTCTTAGCGCCCCGCATCACTGTGCCAGTGTTCTGGTAAAAGACGCATCAAGATCATCATACCAACCATTGAAAGTCTACTGCTGGACATAGGCCTCCCCAAGAAAAGGGGAATGCTGCACATAATTGCCGCGCTGGGCAAACGTGTTGGCAATCGCCAAGCGCAGCTTTCCCGACGGGGATGCTGCTGACAATCCCTGCCCTGTGCATTTGAGCTGAATTTTTTTGGATGGATACACCGCCATCTGTCGGTTCTGGTAACTCAGGCCTCTTACGACACCTGGTACAGGGGAAGGTACTCTACCGGTACCTCACGGCTTGCATGGCATGCATCTGATGGTGCTTAATATTTTAAAACTATTACTTACAACTAGAAATAAAGTATTTCTTATTTACTTTCAGTGGTTTTATGCTAAGAAAATGCTGAATTATATTTAAGATGATATTGACTAGAAAAAAAAAAAATATATATATATATATATATATATATATACTAGCTCCTACTATAAATAATATCCTCTATGTTTATTTATTATATTTTCGTTAAGGTATTAATAAATTATTACTAATTGAAATAATAGTAATAGTATCTATTGAACATTTACAGGTTAAAATATTCAATGTGAATATGAAATTTGTTACAATGCAATTGTAATGAAATTATATTAATTTCATTACAATTGAATCATAACAAAGGTAAAAGCTCTATATTTCCATATATACATTTACTAGTTAAATAAAATTAGCAATTATTCTGTTAAGTCTTGGCGATTTACTTACTGACAGACAGTCTCTCATTTCTAATATCAGTAGGGTGATTGTGACGATATATTATCGACTTTTAGTCTGACCTATGGCCGTATAAATTGTTTAATCGCATGGAACCGTAGCAGTGGGATTGGAAGCAACGACGAAGCAGCCGGGGCAATTTTCAACATCATAACAGGTGGTTGTCCCCCTTTCTCTCATGTTGGATTCATCAATATGATCCAGAAACAAGCAACGTTACCAGAGAGCATTGACTTGATAATGTAAGAGACGTTGGACCATGTCGTTTTACGATCTATGTTGATATGTTAACTGACGATAATTATGTCAATTTTGCAAACGCACCATAAATACCCTGTGTCTTCATTCATAAATTTCGTGTAGAGCTCATTTTTAAAATGACTTTCATAAAACATCACGTAGGTTATTGACTCAACGGTTGACTATTAACGTTGTTGAGTTCAACAATATATGCAAATAAAAATGATTCATCACATTGTTATCATACGTTCAACGTCATAATTCTATAACGACTGCACCAAAATTGATAAATCTTTGTTTGTTTTTTTAGTATTTAACATGGCCATGTTAAAAAAGGTGGAATGGAGTATGAAAGGAGTTTATTACTTAATGTTTGTAACCAGATGTAATATGTCAGAATATACAGTGCAGTATTGGTTGTTTTTATAAATAATATAATAATATTGATATTCTATGTTGACTGGGGCACTTGTTAAAACCGCTTGAACTATTTTTTAATATGTCCGATCACTTTACATAGTAATTATTCCAGCAGAGTAGTCTAATCTTTCCATCATGGTGCCTACATTAAAGAACGTAAAATCATGTGAAGCAAGAAAGCCTTACTAGTTACTTAGTTAATTAACCTTTACAATTTTGAAAAGCTAATGGAAAGCTTTTTTTTTAGACATCAAATTATGTTTAGAAATTAAAAATTTTATGTATATTTCATTATTATTATTTCAGATTATATTTCTCTATGGATCCGAATAAACCGTTAATCCGAATAATTTTATCTTAATTTCACATGTACTAGATTTACTAAGATGATTGATATAATTTTTTATGGGCAAAAAATGTAAATTTGACTATAATTGTCACGATCGATTACAATATCTCGATGGATATGATAATTTAATGATTTATCAGGTAGTCAATAATTAGATACCCTTTATATCCAGCCTGGTTAGGTTTCAGACTACTCGCTTGTTAATCTTCCGCGACGGAAATGCCTTAGAGGTACTATAAAACGGAAAAACTGTATGTTTATTATTAAATATCAAGATACCCTATACAAAAAAGAAGAAATTAATATTAAACGTTTACTTACGTATAATCAACTTAAGACGTATTTGTTAAACTATTAAGTCTCAAACATTTTTTTACTAATTTAGTAGTCGCAAGGGCAACGTTCCCTCATGAGGAAGTAGCATAAGTTGCGTTTCTAAAATAATATCTTAACATCTCTGAAAAATAAGACTCAATGACTTCTTACTTCTGTAAGTTATTGCACTCGTCTTGGATAGTCACTCCACGTTTAATCATACCAGCCATTGCCGCTGCGTGACATGACTGCGTGTTGGCAAATGCATAGCGCAGCTCTCGCGATGGGGATGCTGCTACCCATCCCTGCCCTGTGCATTTGAGCTGCACTGATTTGGATGGATATACCTACCGTCATCTGTCGCTTCTGGTACCTTAGTCACCTAGACACCTAGTACAAGAGCCTCCTCTTGTACTACTGCTACTGTTTCACCCTGCCGGTATCTCACGGCAAATACACATACATACCGGTTCTATATCAAGGTAAATTCTGTGTTCGTTTTCAATGGGGTTCATTCCTAGTACGCCGTTGCGGTACCTCATGTCGGCATACAAGAAATGAGGATAGGACAACACCATGTAAGCACCTGCAAATGAAAAAAAAAACTTCAAACAGATGCATGACGATAATTACATCGAAATAATTGCACGAACATTTCCGAGTTTAATTTGCACACAGTTGATTCTTTACGTATAAAATAACTCATAACCCAACCCGGTCGGTATATTTGCAACTACGTATATTCAAATTAAAAGTTTTAGTTGTGAAATGTGTAGGCTTCATGGTACGACTTGTCGTCCAGACGCGGACTACATAGAGCAATACCACCAAAATAAGTATAACTATATAAAGGGTCGCTAGTGATTGTTTCATGTATTTTCAGTGTTTCTTCACAACATAACCTTATGACCATTTTTCGTTAAGCCCGGGTAGGTTAGGTTAGGTTAGGTCATACGCCACCAGAATCACCGAATCCGGCTGTATTGGTCGCCAAAAGCGGCACAGCAATTGGGAAAAATATATACAGTTATTAATTTTTAAAACCTTCCAATAAATCTTTTTCCCTTTAAAATGTTTCATAACTTTATTTCAATCAGAATTTTTAATAACTTACTTCCATGGATCATTTTAAACAGAATATTGAATGTTATCCGGGATCATTCTACATACGTGACGGAAAAAAAACACATAAATCAGAGTAGAACTGAGTTTATCAGTCGGCACATTTTTACAAAATAAATTTTTGTAAAAAATTAATAGTTGAATCTAAATTATTTTACGTATGATATGACGCCGGTTCCAAGTATGGGTTCCAATAATACCTACTGTGTGTTATTAGAACCCTGATCACCATCATTTTTTTTCGCAAGTTCTTTTCTAATGGCTGGAGTAATGAACCTGCTACAAATCTAGTTATAAGACGGACTTAGTTATTAATGTAGAACACTCAAAAGCCTATTTGTATGGATGACTCTAAAACAACATACGTTTGCCAGTTTTTGTAATAAGCAAAACTCATAGAATTTTGTTGTTTTGACGATTTCAATGATGATAGCCTATAAAAGGCCAATTTAAATAAAGACATATTTGATTTTGACTTTGAAGGCGCAATGTATTTACTCCAACCAACCACTTGCTGCTCAAATGCCGATAAATGTTACAGTGAAAATATCAAGGTTTACTAACTATCAACTAAAGAACGAAGGTACAATAGGTACAAACAATTTGACAAGTCTTTGATTTGATTGTACATTAATATGCCTATTCTGGACCGATTTAATGATGAACTAAATTTAAAAAATAGGATATTTATAGTAAATACAACTTTAATAATTTATTTATAATTACCATTTATTTTTATACCTTTATTGTCAAAAATAAACGATATGATATATTTTTTAATAACTAAAACTAAATCTCCGTATTATATATATTTCCCGTAAAAGTATTGTGGGTAATAAATACCCAGTGACCGCTCTGCAGAAGCCGTCAAATAAACAACCAAAGTACAGAAAAAATAGATTAAACTGAAAATAAAGATCAAAGAGCATGTGAGCATGACCTTTTATCTCTCATCTCTATCCTTGCCGTTTAAAGGCAAATAAACGGATTAATAGATTTAATAACAGTTTCTATTCAAAAATATATTAACAATTACCAAAACTCCATTTTTTAATGCTAGACTTCCTTGTTTCAATCACAAATAACAAAGTAATATTAAATATCTGCCTCGGGGTGATGTGTAATGTGTATAGCCAGCGGGATAAGCCTGGGAATTATAAGCTTGCCTGCAACAGTTTCATGTTAGCGAGCAACAAATATTGATGCCTGGATTAATTGTGCTGCTCGAAATGAACACAAAAATCTCATCGATGTACCAACACACGGTTACACGACCATCGAAGCGATGCTGGCCATGTTAATTAAATATTGTAAAATGAAATATGCACGTGAAACATTTTCAAATACGTGTCTACGGTAGTTAAAAATAATTGAACATTCTTAAAAAGAACGAGTGAATATTTTATTTCTTTTTTTTGGATCGGAACGTTTTATTGGATCTTGTAACTGGTAAAAAGGTCGCTGGTAATCTGCTGGTAATCAATGGAACTTATGCCACTTAATAATTAAAATAATAAATCAAAATTCAAACGAGAATTAACAATAAATGATAATATCGCAGATTACATATTACAAATATAATTCTAACAACTTCTTTTTCAATTGACAAGAAAAACTTTGTGTTTTTAAAGGAAAATTTCTTACAATTTGGTTGATAAAGAAAGTCAGGTATATCTTTATATGTGAAGTGAAAACATTAAATTTTTTATACAACTTAATATATTGATAAGCATACCAACGGTCCGCGTTCGTAATATCACAAAGGTGTCTCTAGCGCATTGCCAACCTTATGTCTTGAATATTTTTAAATGTCTCAATACCCAGTAATTTTACTGCCGTTCTCAACCTTTAAAACAGAACATAGCTATGTGAAGACTGATGTGTGGCGGTAGAAATAGGTGAGTATGAGGTACTAGTTACTAAAGGTACTAAAATTGACACAATTAAATTTAATGTGACGATAAAGTACCTACATAAAGCTATATCATTTTTGATTGCTATTGGGATTATTCTGAAAATATTTTATTACAATAATAAGGTTGAGACACACTATTTTATTTTCAGTAAGATATAGATACATATAATTATAACATTTGACACTATTGAGAACAATTTCCGTGAGATAAATAAACGGCAATATAACTTGTAAAAATTATATATATGTACTATATATATGTATAATATTATTTAAAAGATGTTTATTTTTTAAAAGTAACAAGAGAGATAAGAAATTATTTAATCGATCTTCATTTACAAATACATACTACTACACGTTTTATGTACATAAATTGACTAACTCCCATTTCGATTTCATTGATAAATATTTGTTTTATTACAATTTGTAAGTAGACCACTAAATAATTATAAAAAACATTTTATATGGTAATGTACGAGTATGCCCTTCAAGTCCTCGTTTGACTGACAACTCCATAACGTTATAAAAACTAATAAATAAAGACCTTACATTCACACACTATTATACATGATTAAATCAAATTAAAAACGAGTATGTAGTTGGATATGTAGGAACGAATGTAACAAACTCATTATCCGATACATTATTCAGATAGCGAGAGCTTGAGAACGGGCCAGATGCTTAAAATGTTGCAACTGGGTATTAAAACCTGGCCTACATTGCAACTGATTTAAAGTTATTTATAGCTATTTTAAACCTTTGTGCATATGTATATTTTGAAAAACTAAGTATAACAATTTTATTTGGAATATCTATATATTTTAGGGTTTTGTAAGTGAATTATATGAGTCCTATACCCTAATTACATAAATGCGTATTAGAAAATCACGTACTTTGCTCTAAATATTAGATATAGATAAAGAGTACGATATTGTCACTAAAAGAAATATAAAAAATACTGAGTAAGTGTTTAAGAACGTACTCTGAATGCGTAACTTGTTTCTTTTATCGCTAATCAATTGCAATTAATAGAGGGAAGCCGTTTTAACAAAACGTAATTTGTCATTTGATATGGCCAAGGATCCAGAACGGTTACGTCATAGATTTAAATAATTAATTAAATTATCCGTTTTAAAAAGCATCTTTTATATAAGTATATAACACATATTATACGTAATATTATTATTACATATTTTAAATTACACAAAGGCAAAAAGCGTTACAAACTTGATTATTATAGATTATGATAGTTATGCCGAAAAAAACGCATGCAGCATCACTCACATCTATGAAATTTGGAATTACATAATGATAAATTATAAATCTCTTTTTACTTTTAATCGTATTAATATTGAAGAATGTCGCATCAAATTAGCTACATTTATATTGCCAAACGATTTTTCATCATCTTTTTCATTCTAGGTTTAACAACTTTGATGACACATTTAAAGCTAGTCCGATGCATTTTGAAATGATTATTCATCTGTTTTTGTGCGGAAATTGAGATGATAATAAATATAGACTGTTTTCTGAATTTCTTTGAAGAAAACTCTTTCATCGTCGCAAACACAATTTGACACTTTTCCAACTAATTTCACATTGTGATATTAGCAACTTCATAATTTACGCCTAATTATCGTTAACTTAACATAGTCACACGTTGTTTTATTTCGAGTCTTTTTTGAATGATTCCTAAGCAAAGGTATATAGTTATACAGAAAAAAATACAAACACTATACATTTGCGTTTGCAAATTTTATCGTCGAAGTTACCCGCGGTCATAAATTGGATGGGTGACCGAATTTATAATACCTACCTCTTCCTTAAAATTAATAATATTTTACCTATAAATAAGGCACATTTTACGAGTGCAGTGAACGTACTTAATTGGAAAACTGTTTGTCTATATACCGAGAACATACTGAATCGATCACACTAAAGTAAGTGGTTTCTTGTAAACGTAAATCGTTAGTGAAGTAAATCTCCAAGGAATAAATACTTGAATTAATCATGCAATTTATAAAGTACCCGAACAGATGCGTACTTCGTAGACATGAACTACGACAGCTGTTACGAATCCGTAGCAGGTGTATAACTTCAGGCAATAGTTACGATTGCTTTGTTGACATCAGCGTAACCTTGCTTTTCCCCCGATGCAATGTTCGCATAAATATATAGATAGGATTTAGTGGTACTTATTATTGCAAAGTTAAGTTAGTTGCGCATAAAAAAATATTTTATTTATGACAATAAGGTAATAGAACTTTAAATTTAACTAATAACAATGAGATATCAATCTTTCATTTATATCTCCGGGTAAACTTTCACGATTGACAAACATAGGCAGATGAAACAAACATAGGTACTCGTATGTATTTTTAATAGAATGTTCCGCGGGTAGTGTAGACACGACACTGCAATCGGAAAAATATGTTCCATCTAATCCAGTACAGAACAGTTGGCAATTTCGTGCCTCAGTTCACATTTAATGAAATACCAATAAAAATATATTCCTATCCTGTTTCGCTGTAGGAGCGCTCCTTATAAACGGATCGGAATTATTGAGTCGTGTTCTACTTTTATTTGACAGTTAGAGAGTCGGGCTGCTATGATGGGAAACAGCATATCGCTATTTTATGTTGTCTCTTTACTCACAGCTCTTGAAGTACTCTTGAAGTACTCTCATTCGTTTTATATTTTGTTTTGCGTTTTAGGCGATCTCGCAAAATTTCTTAAAATATCAAATCATTTTAATAATTCAATTTGAACAGTATAATAACTGTAACCACGTTTTACCTAGGTACAATTAGGCGTACATTATTAAGTTGCAAATGTCATAATCTGAAATTGGTTGGAAAAGTGTAAAATTGTATATAGGATGGGTTAATTAAAAACTTAGAAAACAGTTTACATTTTTTTAGTTCTTGATATATTAATATTACTTGTACAAAGATAACTAATTTCTTTTTAAATATGGGGACTTATCATTTGACAGTTCAAGAAGTGTCTAATTTGATCTGTCATTCTTCAATAAAAAGAGATTTATTATTTATCATTATGTGATTCGTACCGTACAAAAAAACAATATAATTAGTTACGTCTATAAACTATATATTGAAAGTTTCTTTCGTTATTAATTGAGTCGACGAATATCGAGCACTAATACTCTGGTGAAATAAGTAGGATCAAGCAGGAAGTCTAATATGCTATGTCGGTGAAAACGGTGGAGGTAACAGGCGGATAAGGGGCGGCTGGGGAGTCGACAATCTGCCCAACTTGTTGCTTGGGCACAAGTAAATCGGATTTGGGTCGGGTACTGGGCAAATACGTGACGGTGTAAACTTGACAGCGTGACTTGAGCTTCGCTAACTTCCTCTGTCTGAATAGAGGCGCGATATTATGTTCCAACCATGCAGCGTTTTGCATTTCGGGTCATATTCGAACTTCCTCCTAATTAATTTAACGCGTTAGATGAGCCAGTAGAGCGAGTCTATACAAATGTAGAAATTTAATTTGCCCGCTGAGTCGAATATTTAGTATCATGGCGCTACTGCTGAATTTGCACACGGAAAAATGTAATTCACATGAAAAAAGTTTGTTTTCACAAATAAGTTGCTCATTTCAGTTCAAAAAATAAGCATGTAGGCGTCAATAGAAAGAAGAATTATTTTTTTAATAATTATCATACAGAGTAAAATCGTATAAAAATCTAGTATCTCTTTACTTCGACTCACCCGTCTGGTTTAAGGCGCTTTAGATATAGCATACAGTTATTAAATATGAGTATTATTTACTTTACATTCGCCGTTTCACAGCAACGAAAACATTTTAGGAGGTATTTATATTTTCGTATGCTCTTTGCAAGTAGTGCATAAATAATATGTATACGTTTAACTAGCTAAGCTACAAATTAATGACAGTTAAATAATGTTTATCAACGATCAAACGTAATTTTCACATTGCTTTTAATTCCAAACCGTTTCTCGAGGAGGAGCAGTGGATTTTCAATAACTCATGTTATTCAATATCTGAGGATTATAGAACTAACTAAAAATAACTTCTAAAAAATACCTTGTCCAACAGTGACAAGTGTGTCTTCCAATGTTCTTGGAATTTAGTACACGCGTGTCGTTATCTAATCATTCGACTTTCTATACAACCAAGATGGATAAACATTTCAATGAAGAATAATTGTATTTATTTTGTGTCTGGATGATCAATGCCTATTTCATATTATTATTATAAGAACTACATATGATATCCGAGACACAAGGTTGGCGAATTATCTCGGAGTCAGATGAAATGTGTGAATTTATTTTTTATCTAATATGACAGACGGCCCAATAGTAAATAAATGCAGTTAGTTGATTACGAGATTGGCTCTCCAAGATTACCCTTCACGATGCGCGGCTAAAAGTTCGTTTACTCAATCACAGAGCCCTTTTAACGGATGTTTACCTCTTTGAGTGTTGGCAAACCAAAGTAGTGTTGCCAACCCAGTGACGACCTCACTCAAGCTATATCTGAACTCAAGTTCCGAGCTAAATGACTGGCTTCACTGACTATGTGTTTGTGTGCTTGCGCTTGAATTGACGCTCGAGTAGTCAATAAAAACCTTATGAAATCTTTACGTTAATTTCGACAGACACTCCAACATACTTATATTGTATTTTCCTAAAATTAGCTGAGAACGGCACACTGTACAATGCGAATACTATCGATTGCTATGTTAAAGACTATTTAGAAACTGCAAGTCGTTTTAAAATATAAGTAGCGGCTAACCAACGGTTGTGAAGTTATTAGCCCCCCCCGCTCCCCCTTTCTCATCCATTCTGGGAAATCCGGCGAGAAAGCAACAAGTTCCTCCTACCCACCCCCTTTAAACAGAGAAAAAATAGGTCAAGTGCAAATCGCATAGTGCAGGCACGAATGCGTTTTACGCCTATAACGATTACAGTTTTTAGGCCAATTCCGGCTTCGCGTGGGCTAATAATGCAGAGATGCAATGACTGCCATAATGGAGCAATTTTAAGTATTGATGTCATGAATATGTTTACATCATCACTGTAGCACTAGAACGTCTTGACATAGAAAGTCGGTCACCTGCCAGTTCCAGTACCTCAGTACACCTGACACAGGGAGAAGAACTATCCTGCCAGTACTCCAAATCGAATTGTAAATACTTGTTGAAAATTATTTCTATACAAACCATGTCTATACGTACGTCGCATTCATTTACATTTCCTTTTACCTAACGAAACCATATTAAAAAGACAATAAAAGCTATGGTATAGAACAGACAAAAGACAAACACAAAATTTTGCAGAATTTCAGAGAGCGTTCGAAAACAGACTGCTGCAAATTCCACGACTTTAAAAAAAATAGAAAAAACGTTGTTTTGAACAACATTTTAGTTAGCTTCAGGGAGGAATATAAGTTCTGCGTTTTTATTCCAGGGAATGTCGTAAAAAGACACGTTCTCACCGACTCATGTTTGCACCTTTGATTCATAGTATATATCACATATTGTATATAAAAGAGAAGCCTTATATTTTTAAATATGTCTCATGTGAAACTAAGCAAATTATAGTCCTATTTTGGTTCTACTTTTCTTCAAATACCTGCCATAGTTTATTCGGTAAACAAATATACCTGCAAATGTGAAATGTTATCATTAAAAATATACTCTATAATATAACGGCAAACTATAGTATATGAAGCGCATTTAATTCAATAAAATAATGTTCATATTATCAAACAAAATTAAATACTAGTTTATAAACACATAATAAATATTGCTTCAGTTAACTATTCTATCGTGAGAGTTTGCAACCTGTTTTCTTTTGTAGCGTGAAACGCGACGTACTAGCATCATTTGCGAGTGGAACGCATTCAGGCTTACTTTATTGCAGTACTATTAGTACCGTCCGACTGAAAAAAACTGCAGTCGAAATGGAATTCGTGCTCGGAATGGAACTAGATTGGAATTAGGTTATTCTTAATAATCGAAACAGCGGAAAGACAACGACTATTATAAAACGAAATTAGATTTTGGATCACACTTAGGGCTATTAATTGGCACGCTGGGCACGTAACTTTGCTGTTTTTAAAAGTGGCTAATAAAAAAGCAATGTTCAACTAGTGCGAATGAGCCGTCGCTACGCTACGCATTGTGATGCTCCCACGCCTAGCCAGCACGACAATCATGGGCAAACATCCCCCTATTTTTAGGAGACCAATGTCCATCAGTGCTTGTCCTAAGGCTAATGTGGTGATAATTATAATACTATGTGCCATTATATATCTTTAAAATAATTTGAGTAGATAAAAAATCATTTAAGCTCTTATGAGGTAGACCTCATACAAAAGTTATCTGCATGGGTACCCCACTCTCACCTATTTCTACCGCTAAACAGCAGTGTTTGCATTGCTGTGTTCCGGTTTGAAGGGTGAACAGTGTTATTACTGGGTAATGTAACATAGCTTTAAGTTACTAGGTTTTCATCAATTATGCGGACTGTCATCTTGTTAGTCGATCTGATCTAATAAAAAGCATAATAGGTGAATACTGGTATAATAATGATATACACATAAAAAAAATGCGATGTTTAGCAAAAGCTGTTATATTTAGCAAGGGCTGAGGCAAGTGCCGCCTGAAACAAGCCACATCTCCTAATAGCGGTAGCAACCAAAAATTCTAGCCATAAGAAATACTAGATAACTTGATCCTCAGCATGCCCAGGGGATGCAGTTGTCTTGTACTTATTATACTTAATTAAATGCTCCTTTTAATAGACTGTGAAGGTTTGCATAAACTCAATTCTTTTCTTTCCATAAACTTTAGTTACTCTCATATTCTTTCAAGATAGATTAATTCAATTTCTGTGTATTATATGAATTCAAGTGTATTATTATTTAAAATAAGATGAATCATTTTTTATCGATAGTGTTAGACATTTTACAAATATGTATGTTTACGAGTATGTATCTTGCTAGTGAGCTAAAACTGTTTTTATTTGTGTAGCTTGTGCACAAGTGTATGATCGATAACACAGTTACTGCATAACCGTAGCTAATCGTAAATTCAAGTTTAAATTGCCGTATCGATTGCTCCGTTTTAAAATCAATTGTTGCAAAGTGCTCTAGGACTTAAGTGCTATGATTATGTGTAAGTAAGGCAAGGCTAGTGTTCTCATAAT
>JACJUM010003259.1:18227260-18255214 GCA_020976665.1 Heortia vitessoides
ACATATCTCTATATATATATATATATATAAGGAGAGGGTCTGACTAACTGATTGACTGAAAAATCATCGAAGGGCCTAAACAAAAAGGGTTAAAATTTTGCTGAGGAGTTCATTTTAAACGTAGGGGAGCACTGAGAAATGTTCTTTGAAAATTAATTCCCCAAAGGGGTAAAACGGACGTGCAAACTTAGTATAAAACTTTGCTGTTTTTGAATTTATTCGAATGAAATTCAGTATGAAACCTATATGAAATATTTTTTCAAAAATTATTCCTTAAGGTGGTAAAATGGGCGCGCAAAAGTAGTATGAAACTTCGTCAATTTTACGCGGGTTAGTAAATATTATCAATTAGCTATATATAAATATTTCTGTTATAATACTATAATTACAAATACTTTACTAAATTGTTTGTGTTAGGAATAAAACAAATTTACTACAGCTTACTTACGAGACGCCTCTAAGGATAGACATAAACCTCCCGAAGAGTTTTCCAATCATTAAAGGATTTCCTCATGATTTCAATGCTAAGCAAGGACTACGATATGGCACAGCGAAGCTTTGCAACGAAGTAGGTACGCTACTAAGGAGAAATATCGGTTCCGCTACGGCAATAGGCACTGGGTTACGTGTTAGAAGCTCGAAATGATTTACACCGAATTTCATATACTAGAAAACTATTAGTTTATTTTTTTGCATGCTCAATAATACCTACTTGGTCGAACTTTTGTAATCGATATTAATTTGAAGCGCGTGGTCACGACCCCACCCTAAACTAACCTAATAATATATATAATAGGCAAATGAAAAGTTCGAAAAAGTCATCGGCCAAATGCAAAAAGTTCTGATAATCCATCAAACGTAGTTGATACAATAATAATGGCGTCAAATGAAATTTGATGTTCTAAAAATATAGGAAACAAAAAGCAAATCAATGTAACCATTTTCGGTTAAATGAAATTTAGGCCAGAAATCACTTCCTCTGGTACAGAGACAGACATTTTATGCATCTCTGCCGGCAGCTAACAGCAATTTCTCATTCATCACTATCTTGTTAACATGACCACCAGCTTGAACAAGGCTACATAGATTTGATCGAAGATTATATCGTAGAGGTACCTACACAAAAGAGGAGGTACCAAAAGTTAAACGTGACATTGTGATATACATATTTGTTTATTTATTAAATTGTGCCTATGAGTTTCTAATTCAACTGATTATCCCTACTTAATATTATAAATGCGAAAGTAACTCTGTCTGTCGCTTGCCCGCTTAAACTTCTCATCCTATTTTGATGAAATTCGGTACAGACAATCTTTAGACCTTGAGAAAAGACATAGACATACCGGTTGTAAGGGGTTGAAAGGGGGGGATGAAAAGTTTTATGGAAGTAATAAATAAACATGACATTCATAGTTTATATAAGTTAAGGTAAAAAGTTATGGTCCCCATAAAAACTAATCCACGCGGACGAAGTCGCGGGCACCTCTAGTTAAATATAAATTAACAGGTAGCCAATATAAGCCAGGAAATAATAATAACCTCATAAAATTTGCTAACTGTACAATAATAGGTTAGCAACAAGTTCGGACAAGTATTTGCAATTTGCTATGAACTTGGTAACTCATTGGCGACGCCAGGAGTTGGTTGGTTATTACCTCCTCCTTTGCCTCCCACCTCCATACCACCCCTATTATCAGGCGCCGTAAAGCAATATGTCGAGCGGAGCAAAGGCAGCCCTTTCAAGGAATAGAAGGTCAACAACTTGCAACATGTAATCATTTTTTGTCTATTCACCGTTTCAGATGAGAGCATACGATTTAACAAAAACGGTTTTTCATTCAAAGGACAGGCTATACAAAAAATACATTTATTTGTATAGCCTGTTCTATGAATTAGAAAAAGTTATTATCAGTAAAATAAATATGTTTATCGCTCAATGCAATATTTCCTTGGTCACCTTTAGGCGTTGAGGTAAAAAAGCCGTCGTGTAGTTAGATGAGTACTTATTTTGATCATCATACCAACCATTAAAAGTCCACTGTTGGACTGTATGTTGCCCATTATTGCCATGCTGGGCAAGCGTGTTGGCAATCGCAGAACGCAGCTTTCGCGACGGAGAAGCTGCTGACAATCCCCACTCTGTACATTTGAGCTAACTTTTTTGCATGGATATACCGCCATCTGTCAGTTCTTGTACCTTACCTTAATCACCTAGGGAGGTACTATTCTACTCTGCCAGTAAGTTCTCACGGATAATTATTTTGAATATGATCTTACCAAATAACAAACAAATATACGTAGTTTTAGCGTACTTACTAACTTGGTGACGACGACAGTTAGAATGTTATTTATTTCTCATATGCCTCCCACTACCTTCATTAATAGTTCCGAAAAGCAACAAGTCGACTAGAGAAAAGAGGTGGTTATCAAGGAATATAGGCCAAAAACGCGTTCGATCGCGTCAATAAATGGTCTGTCTCCATATCTGTCTAACGAGAGAGAGAGAATGTCGATAAAGAAGAATGACAGAGATTTATTTTAATTATCACAATGTAACCTACCTTGATTTCATGATACGGATTTCAGATAACATGGGAATCAAAAATATAATACTTAAATCCCTATATATAACACCCAGACACAAAACAAACACAAATTTCATCATATAAATATTTGTCTTGGGTGGGGATCGAATCTATGACCTTTAGGGCACAAGATAGGACTACTACCATCTGCGCTGTCGGGCTCGTCACATAACCATTGCTTTAGATAATCTCTATAGTAAATAAGTTAATTAACATAACAAACTATTATTTATAGTCTCAAGTCATTACTACTATTTCGCCAAAACTTGATTTCTTGCCGACTTCCAAGTATTGCTTTCTTTTTATTTCCCTTGTGTGTGCTAGTAACTTGTCTGACAAGATATTATAAATTCATCGCAATTTTATATAATAACAATTTTAAATATAATCATTAAACCAGCCATTGTGAGTTTACTGCTGGATGTAGGCCTCCCCAAAAAGGAGGCATTAGCCCATAATGGCCGCGCTGAGCGTAGCTTTTGCTGCTGCCCATCCCCACCCTGAGCTACACAGTTTCAGATAGATCTATCGGTTCTGTTACCTAAAAAAAGTATAAAAGGAATAAAATCAAAAGAACTATCATTAAAATATTAATAATTCTAAATGAACTTTACTAACTAGAACTTTGTTGGCAAATTATGGCTGCATTCAAAGTTTAAAAGCCAGTATAAGGGTAACTGGTCGAAGTTGATAAATAATGTATTAACAGGTGCAGTTAATATGTCTTGTTTGATAGACATGCGGAATATTTTCTTACTCTGACATTATCGGCGCTTTAATTTAGATACCTTTCTAGAATGTCATGACGGCGGATGTCTTCGTGGTACTTATTTCCGGTTACCGATGCTGCTATGGGCGTATTGATAACTAATGTTAAACGTTAACGATACGATAAAGGATTTGATTATATATTAATATGTAGCTGACCCGACACACGGTCCTGTCTGAACGATGACTACTTAATTCGAATTGGTATAATTAAGATTATATAAAATAAATTTTATTATTTATTAGCTAAAGTATGTATATATTTTATATATGGTATAATACATATATAAAATACATTTTGCCTCATGGAACAATTACAAATTTAAAATAGTACCTGTGCCGGGTATAAAGTAAAATCAAATAGAAATCAGTAAACGTCAAAATGGATTACGGAATGGTCTAAGTTATTCGTTTGCAGATTTTGTTAAAAAACATATTATATTTGAATATAATTACATATTATTTAGCATTTAATTTTTTTTATCCTAGGGCGTTAGTTAGATTGTACCTGTCGTTCAATCTTCTAATAGTATGGTGGTTATGTGCATTGCAGGTATGTGACAACAAAACAGATTAGGATTAATGATGCTGGAGTGTAGTCTCTCAAAGGCAGGGCGCTTTCGTGAGGTGTGCTGGAAGGCAAACCACCTAATTGATTTATGATTTACTACAACAGTTGCTAATATTTATATATATAATCCTACTGTTCGTGCGAATCAGTGAGGTACTGGCAGAGTAGAATAGTACTTCTCCTTGTACCAGGTGTCGTAAAAGGCAACTTAGCTCCTAAAATTCATAAATGGCGGTATATCCATCCGCAATAGAATAGCTCAAATGCTCAGAGCGGGGATGGGCAGTAGCATCCCTGTCACGAACGCTGCGCTCTGCGGATGCCAACATGATTGCCCAGCGCGGAAATTATGGGCTAAATGGACTTCCAATGGCTGATATGATCATGATGATGATGACTGTTCTTGTGTATGTCACTGAACTCCTCCTACACGGTGAACGATTGAATGATTTTTTTGTATGCATTTGGGTGGCACCTTGGATGCTTTAGATTTACAAATCAGCCCGGCAGTTGGCGCTGCAGTCGGTTTCCAGGTTATTCGTCAGGACAACGTCTGTCAGGTCTACTTACGGTATATAGAAGTACATAAAGTATATTTAGTTAGTATATAGACCCCGATTAAATATGACTCAAATACGGAAACATGAAAGATGATATATTATTTACATAAACATCAAATACAAAATAAATTAATTTTAACGAGACGCGCAGCACAGGCGAGCTCAGTTTAGGCAGTCTGAAGTAACCCTAGTCTTCTTTATGCTACTGTATACTGTCGTTGAAAGAAAATATTTTTGAGTGCAATTAGAAAGCTCAAAAGGGAAATTGTGAGCTCTCACAAAATAAAATCTGACAGTTTAAATTAAATTTGAATTTGTGTAGACGTGTCTATAGAAAGGTCAAGGCTGCGAACTTTGAAGGTTCTTAATATTAAGTACTTTGACAAATATTTCAGTTATGTTCATTTAGTGATCTGATAAGTACATGTAAAACCACAAAATTTGCTTTACGCAATCCGAGTTCGCGAGAACCAAACCTTTTTAAAATACGAACAGCCTTGAATATATATTTAAAGGAACTAAAAATTTATTGAATTCTGAGAAATATTAGATGTAAATATATCGTTATATCGTGACATCAGTTTATTAACCTTTTTTAAGAAGCATTTGAGGAAAAAGACACGCACAACGGCCTTATACACATCAATAGAAACCACTTCACTCTCTGACGGACCCGTTGGCGCAGACGGTAGACGGCCTCGAGCCCCAACCAGGACAAATATTCATATTAAATTTGTATTTTAGTGTTATCATTTTGATTCCTATGTTGTCTGATGTCAGAGTGTGACCAATGTATAAGATATATAATAATTTTAATTGTATGATCTACCTGGGTAGTTACCGCATTCAAGTATTGATTGAATTAATTAAACATTTCAACTTTCTGTCTGCCGGCTTAATTACCCTTTAAAGCAAAGTGTTTGGGTAGATTACTGCTAGTTTTCTGCTTGTTTCACAGTAAATTCTGTGGGAGTTTATAGTTTGAGGCACATGTTCGAAGTTATTCTACCTAGATCAACTATTTGAAGTTGCTAAATAAAGGTGGTTTTTAGTCGAAGTTTATGCTACTTATTCCGTAAAATAATTCAATTTCTATGTCTAAGTATCAATATTAAAATGTGCCCCAACCTGATTCGAGGTGATTATTTTGTCAGGGTATATTAACTACCTCGTTACATCGATATATTTTTTAAATTACTTTGTATGTGGAATAAAAGTGGGAAGAATCAATGGAAATCTATAGTCTTTGCTGGATGCACGTGACGTTGTGTTCTGTACAAATTTTTATGTAATCCTTGCCAAAGTAGCTTATTTTTTTTTCTTTAACTTATTCAATGAACTTTTACTTGAACGATATTTTACTATTGCAACAGGACGTCTTGTTTATTCTAGGGCATTGTTATAGTATTTAAGCATCTCGTAGCAATTGTAAAAACATAAAACTGCGCTGCACGAATTAATCTTACGGAAAAATATTTCGAATAAAGAACTGTATTCATGTAGCTCTGAAATACATTTTATTCTATTCAGGTTTTGATCTCTCGTATTTTTATGATGGATTTAATAAAGTTTCTGCGAATTGTTCTCATACGTCGTTAAGGCTTTTGTGAATTCGATGCATTTATTTTTTGCATTGTTTGATAAAAATGGGCCAGTAACTATCGTTTCGAATATTAATTAGTTAATAGCAAAATAAACTAAAAGGAATTTTGAAAGTAAACCTCGAGTTTTTACTCTCTTCATTATCAAACAAAGATTTCTTTATGAATTCAAAGTGGCCCAATGATCGTACATATAGATTTGCTCGGATTTTTTGCACGATCGTACGAGTATCAGGAACGAGGAGTATGATAGATCAAACGAGTATCTGGAACGAGGAATATCATAAATTACACTAATTTGCCGACAACCCAGTGGGTACGTAGTTAAAGTAGCAATCGTAAGGCGTGTCCTTACGATTGCTATAACACTAAGCAGCACTAAGGAAAGTGACTCTGGCTTTTAAGGCTTTTCATAAACATTCGCCTCCTTTTGGACGCCTCATGTCTTTTGTTCAGTCTTTTAGTCCTCAGCCTTCAATCATAAGACTAGTCTTATTAGTGGAAGTATTTTAATGTAAAATGAATAAAAAAAACTCGTGACTCATCGCTCGAGGAGTCGAGAGTCGTTTGTTGTTGCTTTTAGTTCTCTACTTATAGTATCTCTGATAGCCTGTAGATTAAAAGTACCCTATAAATCTTGTATTTTTCATCACTGAGGTGTAACTATTACGATATGTTACTTCTATAATACTATTATACTAATTTAATAGGCATTAGAGAAGGGCCAGGTCAAGTACGAAGAATAAACGTGCGTGTATGAAAGGACTAATGCCAGTAAGGGAAGCAAGAGAGGTAAGCCAAGATCGTAGTAAGTGGAGATCCATAGTCTCTGCTTGCACCGATGGCACATAAGTGTGATGGATGTATGTATATTTATCAGCAAAGTTATACATACATTGCTCATATTGCAAGAAAAGTAATCAAGCACTTGTGTTATGGCAATCAGAAACAATTGTACGATTTATAAAACCTTTTTATGATGCGACTTTATTGCTGTTGTGACAGCACGCAAACCGACGGTTGAAGGAGCCGTCTTCTGTTGTCTATCAGGACCTAAATCCATAGAACCGGCACCGGCATGTAAAACGTTCACCTACAAGTTATAACAGACGATTTGAATAGAACCACTGGATGTAGAGAGCAGACAACTGGGTTTATAACTTGGGTAAGCCTTTGTGCAGAAATGGACGTCCTAATGATGATATGATGTTGCAAACATATCTAGAAAATCTGTTTTTATGTTTATTAGTATATAATTATGGTTGTTCTGTAAGAAATGTTATTTTACATTCTGAAATTTCAAACCGTGAAACTTTTATTAAAGGGTTTAAAATCAGTCTTCTTGCATTACTACTGTCTCTTCATCCTCTAGCCCTCTAATCTAGTCTAGTCCCTGGACTAGACAAATTTTAAACTCACTTTATAAGTTCTTTAGCGTAAATACATATTAATAATATAATACCATATATATACCATTTTAGCGTGAGTTAACAGTATTTCTTCGAAATAACGATAGCATTTCTTGTCCATAAAATATTGCTACATATTTTGTAATTAGAATCTCTTTAAAGATCATAGTCGATGATACGTAACAAATTACTTACTCGAAAGAAGAATTTGTCACCCGAACTAATGAGAATATGTAACTGTAAGTCGAGTTGGATTCAATGTACTATGATGTACCAAACAGCCTAATCAGAGACGTAATCAACCACTCGAGCCATTCACTAATTACAAAGGCATTCCATGATTGCTAGACGCATAATTGCACGCAATTTGGTGCACACAGTATGCGGAAGGTAATGAGACAATAATAATTCAAAACAAACCAAATATACTCCGACTATAAGACCCGATAATTATAATCACCGTACAAGATTCACTCATGGACGTCCACCGATGCCTTTTCAGAAAAGGGGAAATATCAATATACGCTGCGCTGAACAGACGCAGATTATTTAGAGGCAGATAATAGTTTATTTACCCCCTCCAATGTTAGGTATAAAGAGAAGTTAAATGCCTTAACAAGGTGGTCTTAACCCAAATATGATTTTATCTTATATATCCTATCCAAGAACCTGATTTCTTAAAATATACCTATTATATTAAACCCAATGCCTAACATTTCCATATCTATCTATCTTTAAATATAAAAGAAGAAGCTGACAAATGCACTGACCGACATACTCACAATCAACACTGGGGCTCCTCTTATAACGTAGGGAAGCGCTAAGAAAGAATATTAGAAAATGTACCTAAAAGAAGTAAAACGTGCACACTTAGTAAGAAGCTGTTTATGGAGTTATTCCAATGAAATTCAGTTTAAAAGTTCTTAGAAAGAACGTAGAGTCATGAAATCATGCTAATAATTTTTTAAAGGGGTAAAACTCAATTAGGCGCAACCGCTGGGCGCTGCTAGTATTAAATAAGACCTAGATGAGCCAAAGAACGATTGCATTACCGCACACATAAATAAATACACAGAGAAAACTTGTCAAGTTCTTGTTTCTAATCATGAATATAAAAATGTCGTCAGAAAACGTATATGTAGAACGCGTTTCCTGGAAAAGAAGGGAGCTCAAACCTGACCTCGATGTTTTTTCAAACTCGTGTTAAGGGTCTTAACACTCCAAAGCTTTAAGAAACTTAAATAAACTACTTGATACTTTGGAGTGTTCAGTAAAAAAAATGGAAATATGTAAACGGGCTTCATTACGTATTTTTGTAACTAATAATATTAATAAATTTCCATATCATATCCTACATTGACCTGATTCTGTGGTATGTGGCTTAAAACACTTGTGTAACGGACGCCAGATAACAGAGCAATCACAAATATACTATTTATATACATATATTTAACACCCAGGCACAGAACAAGCACAAATATCATCATTTACATTTTTTCTCTGGATGGGAAACGAACCCACAACCCTTGGTGCACAAGATATGATCACTACTATCTGTGCCTACGGGGCCGTCGATTCAGTAATTACTATCCAATACAACAAACCTAAATATAAAACATAAACAGAATAAATATAGAACTAGTTGAGTAAAATAAAATCTAGTACAATGTTTAATCTTTTAGCTTACTTAAAAAAAGGACACAGATTTCTAGAATGTGTGGTCTTGTAACAACAACAAGTACAAGTAAGAATAGCTAAAGTTTACCCTTTTCCGTTGAGAAAAACTCAATTATTGTGTCTCTGAGGCTCGGTGCTTTGAGGCGCCCCATTTCTGCTCTACATGATTACCTTAAGTACTCTGCATAGAGTTGAAAATTGCTTTTATGATGTGTGTATGTGTGTGCTCCAGCAAAACATTTTGAGGCAAAGATAGATCTATAAATATAATAGATACGTCTGTTCTATATTTATGTCCATTTATGCCGATAATACATATTTATATTAAATCATTTTGTCTCGATGCATGTCCAGATTTTCTATCCGTTGTGCTAACACAACCCAATTATTATCTAAATTTTTAATGTCATAACTTTCATCTACATAGTATCAACCATAGAAAGTCCACCATTGGACAAAGGCCTCGCAATATTGCGATTTTTGCCTATAATAGATGCGCTGGGCATGCATGGTGGAATTCGCTGAGCACTACTTCGCAAAGAGGATACTGCTGCCTATCCCCACCCGGGTAGCTGTCCGCTGTTTTGGATGGATATAACGTCATCTGTTGGTTCCAGTACCTCAGACAAATGAAAGAATTATTTAATATGAGTTAAAATTTCTATGTAGTTAGACATCTAGTCTTTATGCTGACATGCTACCCAGACTAAATAGTAAATCAAAATAACTACAGGTCCTTTTAAGAGATGACTCGATTGCATTCTTGATGTATATCCTCCCATTTCACTTGATTCTATTCGAAGGCTTGCTAAACATATTTACATTTTATAGCACGATCTATCCGACAGGCATTAAAGTAAACAAGAACCAGCAAACAATAAGCAGATTTAGGTAACTCGATAAATTGCTGTGTTGGAATATTGTCGTAGATAGCTCAAACACATTGTCTTGCGCGTATACTCGCACTCTACGCTTGCACTGTTTCATAAAATTGAGCACCAGAAAGTTCAAAACGTGAACTATGAATTAAAGCAGATACGTTTTTCATCTCGCTAATTGGATTACGAACAGAAATTTTGCAGTTTGGTTATTTTTTGCCTTCACTCTTTATATTGCGCAATCAATGATTTTATAGAAACTTGTAGATAGGTACTATAAACATTTTATAATATGAGAGTTTGCAATACCAGTTGCTTATTGACTGCTATTTATTATGTTTTTGCTGCTGTGCTAATTGAGTTCCAAGGAAAATGTATAAATGGCTTCAGTTATTGAATCGGGACTAGGGCAAAGACTTTTATTTCTGCTCTCGCTCTAAAAGGTTTCAACACTGACATAAAATAGATTGTCAAAGGCAGCCAGACATGTTTGCTACGGAAAAGGTTGGGGAAATTGAAAATAGAAGGTTTGCAGCCAGCGTTGCTCTCCATCTTCTGTCTCTCTATTTTGCAGTCGCGGAAGTCCACGCCCGTTCGCTTCAATGAAATTTCATTTTTAGTAAAATATCAACCATTTTATAGATATTAAATTGTCTCCCCGTTTTCACAGCTTGTTCCTGGAGTTAGATATAATTCAAAGTGAACTGTTTCTGTGAACTCCGTACACTCGTAATTATGTCGAAAAACCAATTAAAAGGAAATTAATTATACAGACTGACTTCATTTTACTGGAACACAGCGTTGCCGCTTTTGGACACTCCATTATATAATTTTTATTAAATGTGTAATTGGGTGTTGAATGTGCATTTAAGTGTTATATTTGCGATTCCTTTGTTGTCTGTTGGCTGTATACAATAAGCAACTTAACTCGAAGTCGAGACAATGCACGAGATGTAAAATGAATTTTTCATTTATTATTCATGTTTTCAGATAAAGTACATAAATATGAATATGCCTCTAGCATTTACCAACGTAGTTTTGTTTACTTGTGATACAAATTAAGCGGTATTAAAATGCCAAATATTTACAGAATTATCCACACAGGACATTAGCAAACATGGTGCGGTGGAATCGGCGGGTGGTAAGTAATCAACACAATTGATGCACTGGTAAAAGCTTGTTGTAAATAATAATATTTTAAATACAATTTATTTATTTATATTTACATATTATAGACGGCATTAAATAATTTGTGTTTAATCGTTGGCTGTCCCTTCTAGATATCGCGAACTAAGAGTTCATTACCTGCTTCTAGTTTGTCTAAGACTTCTTCTGAGAGCTCTTCGTAATGGAAAAAATTCAATCAAATCTGTAGTAACTAACATTATGATAACTTTTCTTCTAAAATAATGTGTTTCTATATACATATATATATATATATATAAACCTATATATTTATATATATGTCTGTGAACTGCTACTAACTCTGCTGCTCTTTGGTTTGGGTGAGGCAATGGATGGTTTCACAGATCTGATTTGCAGATGGCGCTGCAGTGGGTATCTAGGTTGAATAAGTTTTTGTGAATGCATTTGCTCGTCAAAATCAAATGAAATCGAAAGAATCCCCATGACTGAATTGAAATAATGTTAGCCTTTAAAGTATTATTGAATGTAGTTCCCCGTGGAATTTTAATGTTCTGTAAAACTTCCTGTAGTCCGTCCAATATACAATTCACGTAGACAGAAAAAAGTGACTATGTAAAATACTAGCAAACAGTTTTGATCCCTGTTCAAGCAAGCATAGAAACGTTGTTTGTTGTATAAATGATAGAGAGTAGGTAATATGGAATGTCATCACCATCATCATGTGAGCCATTGCAAGTCCACTACTCAACATAAACCTCCTCAAGAAAAGGGGAACTTTGCCCATAATTGCCACGCTGGGCAGGCGTATTCGCTGCCCATCTTTGTGCATTTGAGCCACACTGCTTTGGATGGATATACCTCCATCTGTCTATTCTGGTGCCTTAGTCGCCTCCTACGACACTCGGTAAAGGGGGAGGTACTATTCTACTCTGATGTGTGATATCATATTATGATGTTCTCGCAGGGTCATCAGTATCATAAATATAATAGAATATTATATTAAAAACTAGAACTTCCTGTTATGAAAATATAATTGTGTATAGTTATAATTTTTTAACGATTCGATAGTGTTTATGATGGGCCTACTTGAACAAAGTATATTTTGATTTTATTAGCGGACCCAACAGACGTTGCCTTGATAAATAACCGACTGCAGCGCCATCTGCCGGGATTATTGATGAATCGAAGATCATCGGGGCACCTACTTGAATGCTTTCACAAAAATTTACTAGATTATAGTTAAGAAATGCACTCGAAAAGTAAAATTATAAATAAAAATATAAACGTGTATATATATGTGTCACAGTACAGTATCAAAATTTGTTGAGCCCCGTATAGTTACAAACCCTTCACCGACGTCACATATGTAGGATGGATTTGGTGCGAAATTCCAGCGAGGCGACGCCCGAAAGAAGTGCACTCACTGCCTTTGTCAACCCCTCGGATAGTGTCAGGCGTGTTACTCGTACATACATGGATTGGTCCTCCCTCGGCGTAAAATTCATATGAGAATTCTTTTATATCAATTCCATGTAAAATAAAGCATTTTGTAGATTCAAATACGCCTCAAAATATACGATCGGGGTTAATATAATTTTCACTTCTAATATGATCCGGGAACAAAAACATATTGCCTGAATTTTATGCTTGTCTACCTTAAGTATCTTAAGACAAATATTTATATGGTGATGTTTATGTTTGTTCTGTGTCTGGCTGTTGAATATATGTATTCAAGTAGTGCATATTTGATTCCACTGTTGTCTGATATCTGTAATACAAGGGCTTTAAGCGACTTATATCGGAATCAGGTCAATGATTAAGATGTTGTGAGAATTTATTTATTTATCTACTAATAAGCTTGTCATTTAATTCCAGTTTACGGTCTGCCGAGCTAGCGTCTCCGTTCGAGTTGACCTCACTTATATCCTACCTCAATAAAGTAAACGCAAAGACGTGACAAACAAATCTTTTTTATATATAAAACTAGCTAACTCGTTGTTTTCATAAAATTGAAATTATAGCATCAATATTGCTATATGTTGGATCGAACTTTACACAGTAAGCAAAAATGTATAAGGCCGCTTCAGTTTTTTTAAAAATTCCCGTCCCGGACAAACACCGTGACACGACATTTTTATATCTAAACCTTAGTTTAGATTTATTTTTATGAGAGTATATAGGTTTTGCTATATTTACCATGTTACATGATAACTTATATAAATAATAAGTGGATGGAAAGTTTTATACCGATTCATAAGGAAATGGACAAACGTTAATTTTGGCCTAGTGAAAGGTCATGCAGAGAAAAAGTAGATAAAGTTAATTTTTAAACAAAGAAAGAAATATTTTTATTACAAATAACTATATACACAATACCATATACACACCTGTTTGATGACAAACAACATACATAAAAAATTGTGTACAAGCTTTAATGATTATATTCGCTTTAATTTTTTAAATTAAATGTCAATTGAATGTTAATTTAAATTGAATTGAACTTAGCTAATGCTGATAATAAAAGCGGGAAATGAAATAAAACTAGACTGACTACGCCGAATTGGATAATTCTATTTTTGTTGTGAAACTGTCTGGACCAGTTTTGAACGGGATCGATAAGTTTATGTAGGCCATTGTTTTTAGAAATGTTCCCAACAATTATTTTGGTAGTATTGATATATATACACTAACTACTATATATATCACACAGTCTCACGGCAACTTATATTAGATACTTGTATAATACTTTCTTTTAGTTTAGTTCAGCCATCATCTCATAAATTAACCTGACGCCGAAATACATGTAATTTGTACATACAAACATTTTATAAAAGCATTATACATTATATGCATACCTAGAGAGTAATTTACTGTATACATATATATAAGTATGCCGAGGGGTACTGATTGAATACTACTCTATCATCCCTCTATACTAGGTGTCGTAAGAGGAGAAGGTACCGAAACCGACAGACGGCGGTATATCCACCCGAAACATTTCCCCGCTGACTCTGAATTGACGTCAGTTCAGCCAGCATTAGGTTTGTCTGAAAAACCCACACTAAACAACGTAGCCTAAATGCATCAGCGCGGTGATAGGCAGCAGCATTTTTGTAGCCTTGCGATGAAAATGTTGCGATTGTCACCACACCTATACAGCGCGGCAATTATTATTGGACAAGATACCCCTTTCTTGGTGAGGCTTTTGTCCAGCAGTGGACATATTACGGCTGCTATGGTGATGACGATGATGGTATGTAGATAAGGTAAGTAATTTCAATAGGAAAAAGATATCAAGACCACTGTATATTTTTTCGTTTTAGTTTCTTTGTTCAGTTCGACAAATAAATAAAAATATTGCTTGCCATCTTATGGACAAACAGATTCGATTTTTTTATATGGGAATATAATAAAAACTTTCATACGGACAAATATTTGGCTGATGGAAAAAAAAACATCTTTATATTTTGACTGCCGGGTAATAAAAAATGGATGCTCCGTTCAACATTTCCATGTTTTCTACGCATTTTCAGTTTGTAGACGCAAATAGTTGAGCTGAAAATTGCGCCGGTTTGTGGAGGACACGCTGTGTTTGTTGTATGTGCGTGTGCTGGGTTTTTGATGAATATACGAAATAAATTTATTTACTTTATACATGAGGAAATTTTAACATAAAATGTTGCTGATTTCAAATATGTTATGAATTTTTATGACAACTTTGTAACTCTGCTCAACCGACGATATCCACAATAGTAATAATGTATGTGTATATCTTCTTAGGGTTCCGTACCTAAAGGGTAAATAGGGTCTCTTAATAAAGTTCTTCTGTTTATCTGTCTGTCACCAGGCTATATTTCATTAACAGTAATTATATAAGCTAGACAGTTGAACTTTTCAGAGATGTCGTATTTCTGTTACCGCTATAACAACGAATACTAAAAATAGAATATTTGTTTTATTATCCCATAGAACAAATAAGATTATATTGTATATATAGTCTAATTTATTTCGCCCACGTTTTTTAAAATCAAGTTTCCTCTTATCCTCACAAAAATTATCAATAGTACGCTGATTGATGATAATACTGTAAATTTTTCATTCAAAAGGCTTCTAACCATACGCTTTGGCGTATGCAAATCTTTTCCGATTTTTTGTCGGCTGCTTTAATTAGATTAGTGAAGCCAAGCGATATTTCTCACAAAACAAAGGTTGATGTGATTTTATTTTATAACCAAAATAATACCATGAAAATAGCTTTTGAGTTCATTCTGGAAATCAAGCGTATAATCTTTTGAATATCTTCTGTAATGAACCAATTTTAACCAGTTTTTGCTTACCGTGAACAGTGTGATCCAACTTGAGAGATTAACATATATAGTTAAGATAGTACGTCTGTCCGGTTAGCGAGTTTCTTATATATTTTGAAAATGATTATATATATATTGTTTATAAAACTATATCACAAAGTCTAAGTTAAATGTTTTTATTTGAAAAAGACCAACCGTAGGCACTTTAAATAGGTCACTGAGTGTCCTACTTTAATTCTAGTTTGCCGGTATCAGGTCGATGTTATAACTAAGTTTTTTGCGAGTTTATTACACGAGCCAACAGAAAAGAACCTACAAGAAAAACTAACGGTGGTCAGGGTTCCAATAACAAAGGTACCAATGGTAGGTAATAAAATAGGTAGGTAGTGGTATTCATTATTGGAACCTTTATTGGCGTCGCCGCTAATAAACCATTGTCTTAATAGTAAAAATTAGAGCGATTCTATCTCAAGCAGCTACAATTATTATTAATATAAACTTTGAAGCAATAATAAGCCTTAGCAATGAGTTTATGTTTTACGCAATTATTAATTTTATTTAAAGGCATATTTGTAATTCTACTTGGAATTTTATTATAAAATCTTACACTATTGCCTTTGATTTAATTACTATTCTTTTTGCAATGGACACAGTGAACTTATACATATTTATATTTGTAATCATAAGTAATATTTTCTAAGATATATTGACTCCCAATCAATATTTTAATTTCATTGAAATTTTTGTCTTATATTTAGATTCCTGCGGAATCTTTTTATAAATCTTTCCTGCAGAACGATTTATGTCAGTTACATTACTCGACGTACCGTATGCTACCCGACAGTAGCATACGGTATGACAACGATGTGTAAGTAGCTGAAATAAACTAGCGTGCAGTTTCTATGTTTATTAATTGGCGGTACTCAAAGTACTGCAAACGCCGCAGAACAAAGACTACACGAGGGATTCATTGTGAGAGGTCCCCATTGTAGTTTATCATCTAAAGATAAACGCAAGAATACAGTAGTTTTGACCAGTAGGAATTCCTCATTCCTAATAATAATATTTGTAAATACAAATATTATTTAAAATGTTTGTATTAAGTTAAATATGATTATTAGCTATCGTCGTCAGCATCATCTTGGTCATCGTATCAGCCATTGGAAGTCCACTGCTGGACCTGGGCCCCCCAAGAGAAGGAGGATTGCCTAGCGAGGCAATTATGGGCAAAACTATCCATCCCCGCCCTTTGCATTTGAGCTACACAGTTACGGATAGCTATACCGCCATCAGTCTGTTCTGGTTACTCGGCTCTTACGGTACTAGGCTCAGGGGCGCGGTACCTGAACGCTTATACCAGTGTAAGGATGGGAAATGCTGCTGCCTATTCCTGTCCTGTTGCATCTGAGCTACACTGTTTTGGTTGGTTATCATGCCACCTGCTGGTTTCGGTACCTCAGTCGCCTCTGACGACACCTGTTACAGACGGAAGTACTATTCTATTCCGGCGATATCGTAATAAAAAAAATTGTCAAGCAAAACTAATTACGTACATAATTTAATGGTGTTTTGTAATGTTGAAAAAACGAAAGAAAGACAAAAGAAAAATTACGAATAGTTTGTATTTCACTAAGATTTATTATATAGTAATTTCAGTATTCATACATCCAAATGCAATATATTGGTACAAACTAAACAGAATACAATGTAGTGCCGTGAGAGACTAGGGTTGTCACTTAATTGTTCTGCTATAAATCTTTATAAACATATATGCATTTGATTAAAATAAATAATAATTTCAAACGACATTTCTTACGGCTCTGAGAATAGTAGCTTAAAACGCTTGTATTAATACTTAGATACAAAAATACCACACAGACACGGAAAAAATACAAATATTCATCATATAAATATTTGCTTGGGTGGGTATCAAACCTACGACCCTTGGCGCACAAGATAGGATCACTACCATCTGTGCCATCGAACCCGTCACTATGCCGTTTGAATTATTTCTAGTAGCAGTTGTTGAAGTTCTCAGTTTTTTTTGTGGCGGAATGCCGTTAGTTTTGCCTCTTGTGATGGCTCGCCCACTGATGTTGGAAACGTTCCATCGAACCTTGTCCTTTTATTTGTAGGCGTGGCAAAACCTAAACACAATTCGACGGTCAGAAAATCAATTGGGCTAAAGGTGCATATCGCAGAATTGTATAATTATTCTATTTTGACTTTTGTATTGAATTTACCGTCCAAATTGACCGTTGCCGTGCTTCGGTACATAAATTGGAATATGTTTTATAATGTCAAAGTGAGGTAAAAACACATTCTAGTGATATAGTTTATCTACGTAGTGAATGCAAAACAATCATTGCAGCCGAAGAAGGTTGCACTGCTGTTCATAGCCCTCCTAATGAAGGGTAAATTTACTGGGCAGGCGTGGTGGCAATTCACATCCCCGCCCTGTTGCATTTCATATATACTGTTTATACCACCACCTGTCGGTTCCGGTACCTCAGGCGCCTTTTACGACCCCTGGACATAGAGAGGTACTATGTATTTTCATATAAGAATTATATTATTTTTGTTCTAATCTCTTTCTCACCTATTTCAACCCTCTTCGCTGTGTCCCGCTTAGAAACTTTTCAAACCGAAACTCTCACCCGAGATAGGCAGTGAAATTACTGGGTAATTTGATATAATACCTTTAAACCACAAAGCAACCCGCTAGTGATATTCTTATGAAGGTACCAGCGTCTATATGCTGCGGTATCACTTACTTTCACGCGAACCGAATGCTTGTTTGTTTATATAAAAAAATCCCTTGTTTGGAGTACGTGACAGTACAAACAGACGTGTCAAGTGAAGTACTTACACAAACTGCAACTGCCTCAAAACCAGTCTCTAGTATGATGACGCAACTAGCACAAACATTTGAAATGTCATTTTTAGCGACAAGGTTGGCTAATGTTGACTTGTTTTACTAAAAACAATGTGCCGTGTGGTGCCGGCAGAGTAGAATAGCTCCTCCCTCTGAACCTGGTGTCGTAAAAGGCGACTGTCACGCCGAAACCGATAGATGGCGGTATATCCACCAGGAACGGCATAGCGCACATGCAACGCTCTGCGAATGCCTCAACGACTTTGTTTGAGGAAGCCTATGTCCAGCAGTGGACAATCTACGGTTGCGATAATGACTACTAGACCTATTACAAAGGTCGTCTGCATTGATACCTTGATTGTTCGCATTACTGTGTTCCGTTTTAAAGGGGGAGAGAGGCAGTGAAATTACTTGGTAAATCTTCCCTGTCTTTAAATATTATTTAATATATATTGTTTTACTGTGATGTTTTAGGGTATGTGACAACCTTTGTGGCAAACACAGCTCTGATGCGTTGACGAAGTGTCTCGTCCGAGAGACCGCGCAGGGACTGTTCCTAATCAAACTAATATACACTGTATGGCACAATAGTTATGCTAGTTGTGAAAAGCTTGTTTTCCCACTCCAAACAAACACTAATGTATACCTGTTAGATGTAACAGGTCTTTTCCATACTTCATTGTATCAGGTTGGTATTATGTGTATACAGTTTGGTATGATGCAAACGGTCGCAATCATCATCATCATCAGACCAACCATTGGAAGACCACTGCTGCATATAAGTCTCACCAAAAAAGAATGTCTTTTGCCCATAATTTGTCGCTGGGCAAGCGTGTTGGAAGCGAAGCTTTCGCAACGGCGATGCTGATGCCCATCCCCGCCCTGTGCATTTAAGTTGCACAATATCGGAAGGATATACCGCCATCTAATGGTGTTGGTACCTTTGTCGCCTCTTATGACACCTGGTGCAGTGGGAGGTATTATTCTACTTTGCCGGTACCTAACGGCATTTGGTATAGTATTTCTCTATACTCGTACATAAAAAGTCTGTGTCTCAGAAAACCCTGCTAATTAGTTAATTAGTTCTATAAACTAGTTAGTTTATAGAACTAATTAACTTTGAGGTGGAATCAGACGCAAAGGGCCGTGGTGAAAGCAATCTGAGTGGCTTTAATAAATTCTTTTATAATATTCGGACAAAGGAGTACGCCTGACAGTTATCGCGACAACGATAGACCTAAGTTTCACCGGAGACTATCAACTTGAAGGAAATTGACTTCAGGCAGCGGTAGGCACTCTATTATGAAACGGATGATTTAAAAAGTACTAATAAAACTTTCGTTCCATTGTTGAATCTGCCTAGAATATGAGAAATCGGAGATTAGAGGTACATACATTTGACCAGGTATGTTTTGTAATGTCAAAGCGAGGTCAAATACATGCAAGTAATATTATTATTTACATAGTGAATTCAAAACAATTATAGCAGCTGAAAAAGGTTGCACTGCTGGTCACATCCCTCCTCATTAAGGGTAAATTTACTGGGCAGGCGAGATGACAATCCACATCACCGCCTTGTATGCAACAAGGCGGTGATGTAGATTAATTGTAATAAATATTAATATACCATTACTGCTGTTTAAATATACCACCACCTGTCGGTTCCGGTACCTCAGGTGACATTTAGGACCGCTAGGCAGAGAGAGGTATTGTTTTATGTTTCCAAGACGCCATAGAAGAATACGGACCACATGGTAGTAAATATCACCGCGGTTTGACGACATCGTATTGTCGTACTGTCGTATTGTCATAATCATATTAATAGCACGTTTCCTAACCGCTATTATAACATGTCATATTACGCAGTAATTAGAAATAATTCCTTATACCGATCCATTTTGATATATCATACGATTCCAACACCAGTTTAAAATTGAAAGAAATATCAATGTATTTAAAAGTAGAAGAAAGAAAGAAAAATAAAAACTTACAGCATGCTCATATAGGTCAAATGCATGTGTAATTACTACTTTAAGTTTAATTCTTTTCGTTTTAAGTATGCTTTTGTGATACCCTGACAGGATCATATATCATGTCATGTACACTACTATTATATACTGTAACCCCTTAAAATGTACATGTGAAATATATAAATAAATAATATATAATAACAATTTCTCTGCCTCTCTCGCCCTTTGAACAGCAACACAGCAATAAAAACTGCTGTTTGCCGGTAGAAGAAGTTGAAAGTAAAGTCCCGATGCAGACCTCAGTCTATTTCTCTACGGCCGGTACCACTCGGAAAATTACTGAATTTCTTTCACTCATAAACTTTCACGTTTATATTCAAGTACGAGCAAAAAACATTAGTTCACTCTCCCGATGACGAAACACATTCGGGTTGCCCACAACTTATTTAGATTTTGTAAACGTGCCATTTATTTTAAGAAGCAAGCATTCGTCATTTCCTATATTACCTGCGACGTAGCTGTTCAAAGGTTCGCTGATGAATATCGATATCTGGTAATAATAGTCTTTTCCTGTTCCTATTGATTCACGCAGTTTGATAAATAATAGACGGTTAATTAGGTCTGTGTTATTTTATTCCTTTATATTTAATTACGGAATAACTTTTTTTAAGAATGCAGACAATTGAGGAAATTATTTTTTTGTGTATCGAATAATAAATGCAAAAAGCGCAATACAAAATCTATTTATAGTTTTAAAGTACGCTGAGGTAGCTCAAAATATTATTAAACTTGTTACTCAGGATTAGGTTTTTCTACTAACCGCCGATTATGTTACTAAACTTTTTTACGCCTATTATCAAAGCAAGTCGTCCTTTAAACTAAAGAACTCTGGCTATCATTATTAATTTTAATGCAACAGTTTTAATAGTAAATAAGACATCAATATAGCAAAATATTTTCGTCTATTTGCATAATATACAACATGTATATAGAATTTATTTTTCTTGTATAACGAATTGTTATCAAGTCAAAGGTTAATCAATTATTACTTTTATATCTGTGCACGAGATTATGTCATTTCTATTTTTGTTTCGATGTATGTGACATTTGAGTTTATCACTTGTTTTGTATTAAGTGGCTAAATGTATACATGATTAACTTGGCACACTTATGATAATAACTTAATATTAAATTATGTGCATAAATTAATCTTCGTTTGATATATGACGTAGTAAATATCTCTTCCGTGATCATTTGTGCGATTAGGATTATTATTGAATCTAAGGTTAGTTTGGATCTGAAAACAATAACAGAAAAGTTTGTTTCCTTTAAAGAGACTGAGATATCACATAATTGTATTCATTAAAGAAGACATAATGTTTACGTATTTGTATATAGGACATTTATGTCAACAAAATTTCACTTTTGTGACGTCTAGCAACAACATCTTATAAATTGATCTGCCTCCGAGATAAGTCACTTGAAGCACTTAAGTTGCGGACATAAGACATCAGAGGAATCTCAAATATTATGCTTAAATACAAAATTACATCCAGTCACAGAACAAATACAAATATCATCATGAAAATAATAGTCCTGAGTGGATAATCGAATGCGCCGCAGGGCCTGCCATAAATAATGGCATTAAAATTAATTGATTGATTTTAGACGTGTTTGCCGTGACGTACCAGCAGAGTAGAATAGTACTTCCCACTGCACCAGGTGTCGTAAGAGGTGACTAAGCTACCAGAACCGACAAGCGGTATATCCACCCGAAACAGTGCAGCTCAAATGCACAGGGCAGGGATGGGCAGCAGCATCCCCGTCGCAAAAGCTGCGCTCTGCGAATGCACTCTTGTCCAGCGCGACAATTATGGGCAAAAAACTTCCTCAATTGGAGAGGCCTATGTCCAGCAGTGGACTTCTAACGGCTAATAGGTGATGATGATGATGCATTCCAAAGCGTTCGTGACATTGAGCCTTATGAATGTCACGAGGCCTGCCCAGCGCGGTAATAATGGGCATCCTACCTCAGTAATGATACCTTACGGCTATAGGAATTCCTGCATTAGACTGATTTCCACAATAAAGTACACAGGACCACTCTATGATAAAATTATATAGCCAATTCAATAAAAAAATGAATCATGAAGTTTATATACCGACCGATATAAGTGGCGTTCATTATAATCACTTAAAACTTTTGATTATGCATCATCATTTGAGTTAGGAAATGGTTCTGTGCCGTATGTATGAAGAAATACATAAAGCAATTGGTACACCATGAAAACGGTTAGTGTCATAAAAATTAGCAAGGATATAACAATAAAGCGTTATCAAGACACACGATCGGTCTGTAGAGCTATGTTCGTTCCTAAATAATGCCAGAAGTGGTGTGGCACCGCGGAAGTAGGTCAACCCGATGTTTCGACATGCCCTTAATTGGCCAACTATGTCTGTTTCACAACTCCCTCAACCAGGAAGAGCGACGTGTCAAATGCATATTTCATGTAGCGGCTGGAACCGAGTTCCCGTGGGAATTCAACAAAATGTAATTTCACGAATTTACATACACTTTATTACTCACAAATTCAAAACAACAGCCAGGTTTTATTGCTAAGAGAGATATTTGACAGGAGACAGGTTTTGAGAACGTTTCGTTAGTTTAGTTTTTATATAAAGATGAGAATATCTTATGTATCAAAGTTATACTAAAGCCTACAGCTACCTATGTATATATGATTTCTACTATTACACCAAGAATAAAGGTACCGGAACCAATGAATAATTCATTAAGAGAATAGATTGTTAGATGTCAGCCGCTATTCGCAAAATAGGCAAACGACCATAAATAGAGCGGATGTACCCAATATATATATATATATATCTCTTTTGAAGTATCGTGTTAGCGCACCTGGAATATGTACCCAGCCGCTGAAATCATGCAGAAGGAGTTTGCAGTGATAGAATCGAATCAATTTCCTGCTGACCCACTTAATACTGACCCAATTCACAGTTAACCTTGATTTCATTATCGAAAAGGACAGTGTGAAATAAAGTAGAAGGTTCGTTTGAATGATTTCTTCTAAGTTTAAAACTAGTAAATTTTGCGATGCAATGCTTAGAATTACTAATTACAGTTTATTAATTACATAGACACATAAATAACACCCAGAAGCAGAACAGATACAACTTTTTCTTATTTTTATAATATTTGCTCTGGGTGGAGATCGAACCGACGACATTTGGCGCACAAGATAGGATAACCACCTGCGTTAATGTGTTTATATCACCATTATTAGAACTATGATTTGGTGACGTCCAAAAAAATTAGGGATCATAAAACATTGAAACTGGTGTATAAAATTATTATTTGTAGAAAGAGAATTAATTAGGTAAAAGATAAAATAAAAAGGATTTGTGAATTTCTACTTAGGAATAAATAAATGAAAATAGACGTAATGAAATAAACAAAATCTGCCGTGTTTTATCGGGGGAATAATAAAATGTATATACAAAAGCGTCACAAACCCTCAGGCGGATTACAAATAACGCTGTAGGTAGGTAGGTAGGTAATTTGCCGCCGAAATTAAATTTCTCGCAAATATAAAGTACCCCTTTTGTTTGTCTTTCGGCAATTCTCGTAATCTGAAAACCTTCCTTTCATATTTTTTTTGGTTAATTACATAGATCACAATGTTCTTTAACGTCTCTTAAAGATTATCTTGAGAATTCTATAAGTTGTTTAAAACATTAAAAGATATGTGCAAATTGATATATTGATTGACTGTCAGCCTCCAATGAAGTGTTCCATGCAGCTGCCGTCAAACATTCAATTTACGTATATATATGGATTATTATTATCCAATGTTAGATTAGAAATATAGACTATACATATACATATATACTAAGTAATGGGCAGCATCAGCAGCAGGCAGCATCACAATTCTCGCTTAGGTACTTAGGAGGCCTATGTCCAGCAGCCGGCTTCCAATGGCTGGTATGATGATAATGATGAAGTATTTATATTAGTTTTTTAACTAATGCAGGCTTCACTTTTGTCGGTTTCGTTTTTTTCATACTGTTTTTAGGAGAGATCAAATAAGGTCAGGTTTTCAAAATACACTTGACGTTGTCACCACTTTGGGCGCCAATGCAATATCTAAGATGAATGTATGAATAGGATAGCGACTGTGAAGTTTTTTAGGTTTGATAAACTACCATCAATACAAAGTCTGTATTTGCTTCACATTTTGTGCGGTAATCTTGAGCGTCTTGGTACATTTCTGTTTAAATTTTTTTGTACCATGTGTACGTAGGTGGCCTGTAAAAATGTATTTCAACATATTCCACTCTTTGCTGCTTACTTTAAAAGGAATGGCGCGGTGGGCTTTATGTCAGTAAATAAATATTTTATTTATGCTCAAACATACCGAGTCTGTGATGTTTAATCATGTGGTACTATTAATACTCTCAATGCTTCTATCAAATATATTGCCGATGTTATAACGTTTATTTATCGACGTTGAAAATAAATAAATAAAAAGGCCTTAATTACGCAAATTTCCTAATACCCTTTCAAGCTTTCACGGCTCTGTCAACTCTCAGAACTAGATACTAAGTCAATTACCGCACAATTACGGTACGGCACTGGGTTTGTTGTTTAACTGATTTTAAGGAACGCTCAGCGTAACTAAGCTTAACTATTAAATAAATTGTTTCAGGTTTGTTACTTTCAGCAAACACAGAAACCTCTTCGTTTGTTCAGAGGCAAATTTATTTCGAGTATTAACGTTAATACCGTCCGAGTCCGTATATAAAATTAATAGACGTGTCTGGAACAATGCATGTCACAATGGAAAGTCATTTATTGCTTCACCTTGCGCGTTCCTGTATGCGCGTTTTGTCTGCGACTCTCAAAGTGGACAATAGGCCTTTGATCCCTTTGTTTTCCGGACATATTGGAAAACACCATTTACCTTTGCCTGGTTATTGGTTGTCAAAAATGTCCGTGAATTAAATCCGACGAATTATCCCTCGGTCAGCATATGTATTGTATTGTATTTATATGGTATTTTTGAAGTCATAAATAGTCTATATAAAGATTGGTATATTTTTGTTTTTATTTTGTTTAGGTAGATTTATTTTGTCTAAGTTAAAATGTTTCTAGCAGATGCATATATAATATACTCTACGAATGTTTCATAGTTTGAAATGATACTTTTGCTTGATCTCTAAAACGTTTGTGTGGCTTTTAAGCTCTGCATTGCCGAGATAGCTTCTACGTAATGCCGCTGTCTACCGCCGGCACAAACCTGAGGCGCATTACACAATCACTCTTAGGTCCGGAATGGAAACGTTTTAATTTGAATGGATATAATATTTGAATGGCATAAAGTTTCAGATTTTCTATGAGAGATAATCCGTGTCGCCTAAACTATCTAAAGGTATGATTCTCCTATTTGATTCCATTCCTTAATGTTGTCTGAGCTTGGCTTATCAACCTTAAAAGAGCGTTAAAGCATTCATCTCGAAATAACACAAGTTCCTCACAGAAGCTATAAAGGCCCGTGGACAAAGTTGCGTGTGGTAAACTAGAATTAAATTAAAAGTAGAAGAATTAGAAGCAGAATCAAATTAAAAGTTTTAAAAACTACTATATTTATTTTGTATTCTTTATATTATTACGGTGACACGTTGTTATTCACACACTGTGAGAGCCAGAGCATCATGTCCACCAGCCAGAGGCGGACCGATTGATTGTGTTTGTAGCTTTAGAATAGAATAAAAATAACCAAAAAAGATCAAATTCTGTTAATTATCTCTTAATAAACTTTAAAAAGGCAAAACCAATTTACATTATTTAGGTAGAAAAGTTTTTGTTTAGAAAATCCAATTGAAAGATAGAAAAAGCACAAAAAATCTGTCCCGAAAATAAAACTCGTGCTCGATACTAAAATTGAAAAGCCTCGCTCTATCCATTAATTGGGTTAAAATGTTCGACGATTGGATATCGTTGTTCTGCCGAAAATAACGCGTTAACTGGAGAAACTGAGGAACTGTATTAGTGTACCTAAATGCAACTTAGGTTGATTATTTGTAATACCATCAGACACTTGGTAATCTATCGAACCATTTCCAGTGTTTGTTACCTATCGGATTATGGTGTGCTGCTATAGGCAATTAATTTCCCAATTACGAAGATTTGGCGAATGAATTGTATATGTATATATCCACAAATCGTATCACGGGAAGGTCGTTTATCGGATTATTGAGCGTCCAATTAATATCATGGCAGGTAATTTAAACCGTGGTCTGCGAATTTGGGGTGATTTCTATGTTAATACGTTGTCAAAGTAATAATTATCACGAAGCTATATAGATATAAAGGCCTGTTTGCAATGCCATGTCAAATCGATTGTTTGGTATTAAAATTAAACTACAATAAAAACAACAGAATAAAATGTGTGCAGCAGCCTTTGGTTTGTTATTTGACTATGTTGACATACTAGCATTCAGACCGCGTGATAGACGCTTGTCTCAAGGACATCACGAGCGCGGTGCCAACCTTGTGATTTGAAGATATGTCACATTCCCCTTAATTTCACACCCTTCAAACCAGAACACAGCAATATGATCATCATATATGTATCATGTTTCATCATCATCATCATCATCATAACAGCCGTAAAGCATCCCCGAGAAAGGGGGAATTTGCCCATAATTTCCGCGCTGGGCAAGCTTGTTGGAAATCGCCAAGCGCAGTTTTCCCGATGGGGATGCTGCTGTCCACCTTCACCCTATACATTTGAGCTACTTAAGTTTTAATGCTATTCGTTGAGTCATCTCTCTGTTGATTAAAATTATTGATGGCTTAATTAATCTTTGACAAACGATCATTATTTTAAATTATTAAGTAGCAAAGTCGCTAACAGAAGAATCACAAATATTATGTTTAAACAAGTATTTTCATCACTCAGACACAGAACAAACACAAATGTAATTATATAAATGTCTAAGAAGATCGAACTTACGACCCTTGGCTCTTAAGATAGGATCACTATTAATCGCCATCAGACAGACAAATAACCTGACTGTACCTTGTTTGAGAAAAATCTAATCTAACCCTAAATCTTGTGTGCAGTTGACGAAAACATAAAAGTTACTTAATGTGAGTTTCACTACGTGGATACACGTATACAATTATATCTAAAATAGAAAACCTGAATAAATAAAATATTTCCATGCAATAGTCTGTAAAAAGTCACATAACAGGCCACGCGATTGTGTATACTAAAAAAGGTGCGTCGACAATGATGTCAAATAGATAGGTGTAAATAACAATCCTTTTGAAACCTGCACTTTAACGTACTGTATTCCGTGAATTTTATCTTTGATATTGGAAAAGGATGACTGTAAAGCTCGACACGTGATATTGTGCGGAGGTTCAGATATATTTCTCACAAATGTTAAACTCACGTTTATACAATTCAATGGAACTGAACTATTATTCTGAAATACATTTATTTGTAGAACTGAATATGTTCTTGCATATGCAAAATCCGCACATCCGCACATCCGCACATCCGCACATCCGCACATCCGCA
>JACJUM010003259.1:18255224-18265357 GCA_020976665.1 Heortia vitessoides
CACGTCCACACGTCCACACGTCCACACGTCCACACGTCCACACGTCCACACGTCCACACGGTAACTTAATGGGAAATCTACTTTAGGTAAAGTCACGTTACTAATTACGTTAGGTAAAGTAAATAAAAAAAAATATTTTTAATGCACTTGTACCAGTTCATAGGATTCTTTTTACCAAGTCCATAATTAATAAATTTATAAATAAACAAAAAAGATTATTATGTGGCATCGTGAAGTAGTTTTAGAGTAAGTCGCGATCATACGTTTAGATGTCTTCGTTCCTATTCCTGAATATAATTGCGCAGATATAATTTCAGTGTTGTTATAACAAAAAAAAATGTATTGATAACCCCTTTTTTTTGAGTCGGTAAAAAATGATTTAGATTAAGAAATCTTCATCATCGTGGCAGCCCTAAAAAAATCCACTGCTGAACATAGGCCTCCCCATTAATAGTGAAATTGGCCCATAATTGCCGTGCTTGGTAAGCGTGGCGGCAAACGCAAAGCGTAGCTTCGCGACGGGGATGCTGCTGCCCATCCCCGCCCTGTTACAATTCAGCTACTCTATTTCGGGTGGTTATACCTATCGATACCGGTATCTCAGTCGCCACTTGGCACAAGGAGATGTACTATTCTTCTACGCTGCCGGTACCTCACGGTTCTTAATTTTACAAGGTAAAAAGTATATTTCTTTCTTAGCTGCAGTCTAATAGCTAATAATAATAACCCATGCCTCTATTAAAACTACAGGGAAAGTTTGAATAAACATAATTTACAATTGTTCCACATAAAAACTATGCACTGTCAACCGAGGTTGCTTTTATTCGATTGGAGTGGCATTATACTCCTGAATCAAACGTTGCTCGTACAAAAATAAATATACGTAGACATCACAATAGCTGTTGTTCAATGTGAAAGCTTTCCAATAGCGATGCTATTTTATTAGATGTTTTTATCAATTTACTCCGTCTACTATAGCCGCGAGCGTGATTTCTTAATTAACGATCCATTAAGAAATCTTTGCGCACAATGGTACATTTTTTAGTAAGAAGTTAAGAAATATTTGATGTTATATAAATAGTTGCTCTATGAGTATTCACTAGTGGTGAACGGGTGGGACATTATTGCAGACTGTGTCCGATAGATTAGGGGATTGCCAGAACCCGTGTTAGGGCACGAACTGCGGGAAACTCATCATGAGATCAGCCATCTGCAGTGTGCCAACGAATAAGCCTAAGTAGCCCAATCTCAGAGTCTGTTTGCTGAGTAAGTTTACGTCAAACCAAATATTGACTGTTCTCTACAGTTAACATAAACCTGTTAGTGTAGAAGCAGTAAAAACAAATTTAATGAATAAATACAACTTTAGCAAGCGTATATATACAAATCGTTAGGTACCGGCAGAGTAGAATAGTACCTCCCTCTGTACCAGGTGTTGTAAGGTGCGACTAAGGCACTGGAACCGAATGATGGCGGTATATCCATCTAGAACAGTGTAGCTCAAATGCACAGGGCGGGCAGCAGCATTGCCGTCGCGAAAGCTGCGCTCTGCGATTGCCAGTTCGCTTGCCCAGCGAGGCAATTAGGGATAAAATTACCCCTTTTTTGGGGAGGCTTAAGTCCAAAAGTGGACTTCCAATGGCTGATATGACTATGATATATATATAAAAAGTATATAGGCAATAAGGTTAGTATAAAAAAAGAGGCATTCAGGTGATGTGTTAAGTTAGAAAAAATCATCACCAGCCATGAAAAGTAAGTTTCCTAATGAATGAATTACATAATCTTGAGGATCGTACGTTTAATAGTATCGTACGATACCCAGCAAGTATAATAGTACAAAAAGTGAGTATATAACATGTGTTGGCAATGAAGGAACTTTCTAAATTACATAGCCAGCCACCATAAGTATGGTCGAGATCAAGCGATCTAGCGCATCGAGTAGTTCTCGGCTAGTCTTTGAGTGTGCTACTCAACCACTTAGCCCAATCAAAGTTTAGTGTGCTAATGGTTCCTTCGGGGGAACTAATGGTATGAATAATAAATTATTAAGTGACATAATTTTTGATACATAATTCAATAAATTCGAAAAAGGTGTGGGTCAATTACTTAGCCAATTTCTGGGATAATCAGTATCCGTCATCATTATCATTACATCCTCTCCTCATCTCTCAAGTTGGTTCAGAATGTATTCTATACACACACAGTGTACACAATAAAAAAAAATGGTTGTATTCGGTTCGGTGGGTCACACGTTCATTCCGTACAAACACCGTTACACCAAATCTTTATATATGTACATAAAAAAAAAATATACAATTGCCGGGCCGTGGGTTGCTGGAGTCGCGGATGACTGGCGGAGTAGAACTGTATATCCAACTTTCTTTTGTTTTTTTCGGACGAACCTAATGGTGGACTCAGACGTCAATGGAATACGCACCACCGAGAGAGAAGTATATCCATCCAAAACAGCGCAGCCTAATATTACAGGGTGGGATGTGCAGTAGCGGGTCGTCAAGAAGGTGCGCTCTTCGATCGCCACCACGCCTGCCAAGCGCTAATTATAATTAGGTTAAGGTTTTTACCCATAATTATGGGTAAAAACCTTTATATCTTGACGAGGCTTATGTCCAACAGAGAACTTTCTATGGCTGATATGATAATGATAATAAAAATATATATAATTATACCGTTTTATCATAAATTGGGACATCATATTTTATTAGAACACCAATAAAACCTTTTAGAAAATGCAAGGTGTGGAAATAATAAATGAATACATTGCCTAAAGGAGCGGTCAACTATTTGCAATAAATCTGATATGCGCTCACCCTCGCAAACAAGCCGACCACCACCCCCACCCGCCGCCCGCCGCCCGCCTCTCTAACTATTGATTTATACTCTCTGCGGCCCAATTCACACAGTTAATAAACACCGTTCATGGCACATAATGAATTCAGAAATGTGAGATTTTATGCATTTGTTGTCGGGCACGTTTTATTTCACATATCTTTAATAATGCAAGCGTCCGATTGTAATGTACTAGTAGCTAATTGCGATACAATCATGAGTTGAGTTGAATGGTAGACAGCGGTTGGTATTTGTTTTTTAATTTGTACTCTTGTTTGTGTTTAAGCGTGTGTACACATGTGTGAATTATTCATTATTATTTACTGCAATAAATTCCCACAACATCTGATACATTGACCTGACTCCGTGGTAAGTCGCTTAAAGTACAATTATACTACTTAAATACATACGAGTATATGTAACACCCAGACACAGAACAAACACAAACTTCATCATATACATATTTGCTCTGGGTGGGAATCGAACCAACGATAATGTATATAGAGATTGAATGAACTTCCAATATTAGATAGATACTTCCGAATAAAATAATTTTTCGTTAACTATCTACGTTATCTGTACTATCATAAAAATAAGGACAGATCGTATATATGTACCGAATACACATAGAACTACAACCTAAAAAAATCTTTAATTATTGGTAAGTTTCATTATCAATAAATAGTCTTTTACATAGTTGTAATGATTATATTTTACAACCAGAACTCGCAAATAATCCTTGTGGAAATTTCCAGGGAGGTATTTTATAAGAGGCTCAACTGCTTTCTCCGGACTGACAGTAATTATAATATTTCGTTTAAACGTATTTTAAGAATTTCTTATGTAAATTCTAGTGATAGGCTTTACATTTTTATTTCTCTCTCCCAGGCTTTGTATGTTATATAATAATTGTTTATATGTAAGTGTATCGACTAAGCTAATTTTACTGGGATTCTCTAAAAAATATAGAATAAGAGAAGCAGTGAAGTTCGTGTTGTGTGTCAGCCTGTTAAGTGCAACTTTACAGGTTTAAACGGCTTGCGTTTGTAAATCAACTTGATCGTTCTTTAAAAAACTCTATCAACTGTCGCATTTCACGCAACGACTTTCTCAAAAATTAAGTCGTCCATCGGTGGGTTTTTGAAGTAGTCTCTATATTTGACGATTAAGACGTTGAATTATTAATTATATTTTTATTATTTCCTTCCTTAATTCTATATTCTATATAAGAATGAAACAACAGTCTCATTAAAATTTACGAGAATAAAATATCTGTTTTCTTAGATCTCCGTACTGATGAATAATTTCTTAGGTTAACTTCTAATTGATTAAGATGTAATCGATTTGACTGACCTTACAGTAAATGCCCTCTCAAGGGTTTACCTTGCTTAGTGCATACTACTTTTGCATATTTATAACTCGGTTATATATTTAATTTATATCTTTAGTGTGTTTACTTTTAATATTTATCTACATAAATACATTATCAAACAGCGATTTAAACCGCTTATATAGAAAGATGTAAATACTGAATCGTTAATTATATGTATTTTCATAAATTAAAATCAGAATTATTTATTTGGGTTTTTTTTATTTTACACAGGCTTAAGGCTTGTAGCTGTTGTTATATCACTATCAGATTTCTGCTTGGCTGATCTAATGTAGTAGAATAGGTCTTAAAGCTACAACTAGATCGAAACAGATGAACTAGGAATAAATGGAAACCTCGCCGTTGTCAATAGCTGAAATTGGAAATCTATTTTGGGAGTTTGTCTTCAATATACAGGGATGGGAAGTTCAACAAATGGCAGATTGTGTGCTGCCTAGTGAGTGAGTCGGTTGCGGTGTCGCTGCAGGAAGAGCGCCTTTATAAACCTGCTCCGTCTCTAGTTTCCAATCCACAGATTAAATTGCACGGGAATAATATGCCTGGGCAGAAGCTTATTAACTTGCAGACTAATTGGAATACTCCGGTCTTCAGAGAAATATAAACCACTATTTTAATGCAAGCTTACATTTATGAAGTGTGCTTTTGCTCTCTTGAATTGCATTTACTTTACAATTTGTTGGGAAACGTTCTCTATGAGGTCTGTTTTATGTCATCTTCATTGCCGGCTGAAGTACGGTAAATAAGTACATCATACTGACTATGATGTAATTATTTACTGTACTGCTTGTTTGATCATTATAAACGAAATATTGGCTACTTACTCTGTCAAATTGAATGAACAAAATAATAATATTCTTTTATTAGCCATAAATAATGGAGTATAAAGCTCATAAGTTCTAATTACAAAATAACGTATTAATTTATACGTATATATTCAATAACGCATTAATTAATACAACATGGCGGGCGTAGATAGTAATGATCCTATTTTGTGCGCCAATGGTCGTGGGTTCGATGCTCACCCAGGACAAATATTTATATGATGATATTTATTATTGTTCTGTGAGAGTGTTAAATATATGTATTTAACTAGTATATTTGTGACTCCTCTGTTGTCTGATGTCCTTAACAAAAGTGATTTAAGGGATTTATCACAGAATCAGGTGTATGTATGAGATGTTGCGGGAATTTATTTATTTCAGACTTTATATTGATAAATTCATCAATGTTTTAAAAAAATTACATAATCATATAAATATAAAATACTCATACAATTGCCCTTAAAACAAGCTTATAATTATTAGGTGCCGAAGCGGTAACTAACCAAGCCCCACACATGAAAGCTTACAGGGTCAATTACGAGAATGGCGTCAAATAGCTATGCATTTTTTTGAGCATTGAATACTTTTTTACCGTCTCATTACTGTCAGTGTTTCTCCAAATTATCAATCCGTAACTTCATATACTCTATTACACACAATGCAACATTTAATTACAGGTTTTTTATGAGCATCTTTATATTTATTATTAGCAAAACTATTATTTTAGGATTTCATTTTTTTATTTATTTAAATGGATCATAAAAAAGCGGAAGCGAAAGCGGTATGCTCAGAAATCTAATAAATAAAACTTATTTAATTTATAAGCGCACAGTATAGCAAAATAATATACATCAACGTCTAAATGTTGGCAAATGTCATTTAACAGTTTTCTGATCCAGGCAACAAGTGAGTTGGTACCCAATACAGTTCTGAACAGAGGCCTAAGAAGAGTTATCGGATGGCAGGGGAGGCGCGCGGGACCACGAAATACTAATTTAGATTGTGAACATGACTTTTGCAGTTTAAATGTTGATCTACAGTTGCAACTAAGACCCCGAGAGAAGAAAAAAAATTATTGAAAAAATGTAAATCGACGTTTTTATATAGTCGGCCTGGTTTAGCACGGATTGAAGACACGTTTATATTTCCTTTGGAAGGTTTGTATCAGCTTGCACACGCCGATGGAGTTCCGTTCTCGGCCTGATTCTTCCGGCACTTTCCAGAGCACAGACATCCTACTTTCCTTGTTCTTGAATAAAAGGTGAACTATTGTGCTAGTTCTGTGATCACTGCAAATGTGTAGATAAACGCAATAGTCTTTGTTCGTGTTAGTTTTGGTGGATTACACTATTTCTGTGAAATAAAGTTACGAGAGATATCTAAAGCAATGTTTCAATTGGGATTCAATCTGAATTAAAAAGGTATTAAAAATGTGATGTTTTGTTGTACGAGGTAATTTAGTTTAAATTCTGATTTTAATCGAAGCCGTCGATATTAAAATATTCCCAAATACTTTTAGACTCAAATTACAGGATTCACGATTAGAAATTGTTTAACGGTTTCTCTGTATTACTCTTTTTATAGTTACAATATACATAATGACAGTGGTAGTAAGAATTTGTATACTTTAATTTTAATTTAATAAATAAGTATATGTATTGTTGCGTGTATATTTTGGTTATTTTGCGGCAGACGAAACTAAATATTAGAATACAATATTCATAACTAGGACAAGAAAGTGTCTGTAGCGTCATAAACTTAGTATATAATAATATTTGCCGTGGCTAGATCTTAGACATTGAGTATTTCATCATTTTCATTGTTAATTTCATGAAATATATAATAAGATTGTTAAATACCGTTTAAACTAAAAAAATAGACCTTATCGTTTGAACTTCAACGTCTGGCCCAAACCATAAATGTTAGATTACTATAATATCAAACGTTTTAATCCCAATAAAGAAGGAACGTATATGTTTATCATGAAAGTAAAAATTAAACATAAGTAGGGTGTTTTAATCAAACGTAAATTAATAATTGGATTTTTTTTAATATTTGAAATTTCCAATCACTTAATTAAAAAATACTACGCATCCAATTCTGTTGTATTTTATACTTCTATATTGCATTGGATTATCTTTCAAAATATAAATAATGGTCTGCATCGCCCCGATCCACCACAAAAATTTCGATTCGAGGCGATTACAGCGCCCCTAGCGGTGGATAATGTAACTACATAATAATTACTATTATATAAAATAGATTAATATATATATCACTAAAAGCCTTGGTCCTATCTTAGACTGGTGCTCATCCATCAATATGAGTGGAGTGATAACGTGGAGAAGTGCTGTGTTCTCTTCTACTAGAAAGAAAAATAGAAAGCAGAATAACTTAAACACGAAAATTTAATATGAAGGTCGTTGTAAAACACTGTTTGGTAAGAATTTAACATTTTGGACTCTTTACTTATATAATCAAATTAATTATCTAATCAGCTCTACAAATTTTCAGTTAGTGTATTGATCTATTTTCTTTAGCTTAAAGAGAAGCGTTCTGGAATATTGCTGTCCTATTTGGTCGCATTACCTTAATGATCATGAAATTGTCATAGAAAGAGTTAAAAACGCTGCGTAAAACATGTTTCCCGTAAATATAGACTTAATAAATCGCTTGACAGTTATCATCATACACGACTTTGGAAGCTGAACGTAAGCCTCTCCAAGAAAGGAGGTTTGTTTCATAATTGCCGCGCTTAGCAAGCGTGTTGGCAATCGCTATTGCGATGGGGATGCTGCTGCCCATCCCTGCCCTGTGCATTTGAATTACACTGTTTCGGATGGATATACCGCCATCTGTCGGTTCTGGTACCTTAGTCGCCTCATAGGAAGGTACTATTTTATTTTGCCGGTACGTCACGGCAGAATTCAGTTCAGATAGCCTTTAACTGTCATAGGCTATCAAAATTTTGGCGTGATACCGTTACATAACATACGATCTACTTTACCTATATAAAGTTGTGCATTCGACAGTTGTTTCTCCAGAGTCGCTTTATTGAATTGTTATCAACAGGTATAGATAGATCGTGCTGTCCGAATACCTTTCTGATTTATGCTTACAAAAATAATACCTCATTTTACTTACAACGCTCCTTTAAGAACGTATCGTATATAATGAGGAGTCCGACATTATTGAAAAAAACAGATTTTAGACTTAAAAAAAAATATAATTGATATATTTGGGCCAGAAACAACTTCTTGTCTTGGTATAGTTCTCGTTTCGGACATTGCACTTTGTTCCGGGTCACACTGTATACTCGTAAATTATTCATAGTTTCTTTTATTTCCGCAATAGACTTCCAATTCCACATGCGAACTATGTCCAGTGCGAACCTGCGAGTGTAGTTAAATCGACTGGCCATTTTGTAGATACACTTTGCGATGCAAGTCTTTGTTATAGTGTATTTTTTAATTAACTCCCATAGGGAAGCTGATTTAAAAATGTACTCACGTGCAAACGTGCGTTATTAAATATTCAATTGGAAATGGATTAATGACGAATGGAATCCATGAAATGTGGACGAAAATATTCGCCAGATTTTTTATATTCGGCATTATTTTTATTTCAACATTATTATATTGTTTTATCTAAAGGTGTTTCGTGAAGTCTGAAGTCTCACGACTATCAGTGTACGAGGAGGTAAATCGTTAAGGAATTTTAAGGTGGTATGTGTTTGAGCGTGCATGAGAATCCGCGCGCCGTGGCCTTTCTGCCCGTAGCATACTGATGCAGGATTATATATATCTATTATATATCTTAATCAATATTAAACATGCGAAAGTGACTCAAGAGGCACCTCTTCTTGTGTCTTTGTATCATGATTACGTTCAAGATCAATGTTTTATTCCATTCAAAGCAAACATACAGATAGACTAATAGTTATTGTGTTTGTACTTATAAACATACCTTCGTAAGTATTTATTTGAAAGCTGTTTGAAACGTCGACCTTATGCAGTTTAACTTATCTTCACAATTCTTTTAAAGAGGAAAGATTTGTAAGTAATGTGGAAAAATAAAAACAACCAGAATGCATTCAAAAACTCTATCGCTGATAAAAGGTTACAATAAATAACCCACAATTTCACTGGAGAAGGAACTGGTGCGATTTAGATATTAGGCTAATATTATAAGTGATGTAATCGCAGAGAACTAATTACTGTCCCTATAATTATATCCATTGGATGTAAACTGCTGGGCATAGGTCTCTCAAGCAAATGGGGAATTTTGCCCGTGATTTGCAGATTTGCCAATTGCAGAGCGTAGCTTTCGCAACGAGGGTGCTACCTTCGATCCTGGTATATTAGTCGCCTCTTACGTTATCTGTTACAGGGAGAGGTACTATTCTACTCTGCCGGTACCTCACGGCTAATCTTTCTACATACTATCCACCTCACCGTGGATACTTTGCTTTTTATATACCGAACATGATTTATTCCTCTCTTGGGAAATCATGCTGAATGTAGATATTTTTTTATGCGACCCAGCTATCTTTTCAAACCAAAATGAAAATGATATGACTAAAGTTAATAATAAATTCAACCAGTCTAACAAGTTACCGCTTCTAAATCTTTTGATCATGGCGAATTAGTATGGGGGCCAGTAGACAATCAAGATGGGGTACTTGTAACGTCAAAAAACTTGTTTTATTCTTCTTTTTGTCTTACCTGCATATCTAAAATTGCAAATCTGGTAGCGCATATTAACTGAGTTCCTACGTTTTCAAAATTATTGCTCTTTTCAATTGCATGCAGAAATAAAGTTTCGCAAATATCTAGCAAACTCTGACTTGTCGGCTGTGAAAACTAAGATAGGAAATATCGGTTGATGCCTTACTATCTTCAGACATGTCGGTTGTACACACGAAAACAGGAAATGTCGGTTTATGTCTTACTATCATCCAGACATGTCGGTTGTACGTACAAAAACAGGAAATGTCGGTTTATGTCTTACTATCTTATAGACATGTTGGTTGTACAAACAAAAACAGGAAATGTCGGTTGATGCCTTACTAT
>JACJUM010003259.1:18265367-18300796 GCA_020976665.1 Heortia vitessoides
CCTTCCAGACATGTTGGTTGTACAAACAAAAATAGAAAATGTCGGTTTATGTCTTACTATCTTCACACATGTTGGTTGTACAAACAAACAGTGATCAAATTTGTGTTGCGTTTGTTTACCTACAGACAGTTTAATTTATCGCACCGCTTGCTATCGGCAGAGAGTTTATCTTCATTCATTGTATCGATCACATACAGTGAGACTACATAGTTTGATTTAAATAAGGTAACAGCTTCCCCCTTTGTACTATAGTGGAGGATTCTTAAAAAATAGGTTTTAAATGGTACCCGTATAGCAAGCGTCTCTTAGGAAACCACTTGATTTCATAGTATAAAAAGAAGATGGTAAAAAAGCAATCGTAGATAATGACAATCGCGTTGCTTCGCGACTTGGATGCTGCTGGCTATACCCGCCCTGTTGCATTTGAGCTACTCTATTTCGGGATATTTTACTCTGCTAGTACCTCACGCACCTTGTCTGAACTGCCTCGCATCCCTCGGGCTATATGATTATTAAAGTCGAGCTTTAACTAATACTCAATGTTAATTCCGTGACATTATCACTTCTCGGAAGACAGATGATGAAAATGAGCCGTGTTATGATGTGTCATCGTCCATTTGGTTAAGACAACCGGCTAAACAAGATGTGCCTCTGGTACACACTGTCAAGTACCTCATGAATATTAATAAATACATCTCACCATTAATTTTAAGCGCTTAATTAACGTCAATGTGGACATTTTTATATGTTTGTTTGTCCCGTTGTGCATTTAAAATCTATTTTGTGTAGATACATGATTATAATGTAATTAAAAAAATGTGTGTAATTATTCCTTATTTAAATAGATGCCCTTATGGAAGTATACGCCTTCACTAATAAAGATAAAACAATTCAATTCAAAATAAAATAATATACACTACAATAATCGTAATACGCACTTATTACCTATCGCACAAATTAAAGCCAAGGTCTACGTGGATTCTGCGTTCTTATAGATGTTTTGACCTAAACGGGTATTAACTTGCACTTAGTTTTAAGACGACACGTTAAAATAGCCCCGATAAAATGCCAAAGTTACACAAATACATCGATAGGCAACACTCACAATATATTCTTATTTGTTATTTGAATGCGATGCAAATAAATAGATAAAGGCTTATTTGTGAGCCTGTTTGTTGTTGTCACTTGATAGTAATTATAAGATCTTTGGCGTTTGGTTGGCCTACAAAAAAGTTGATTTATGAAATATCCATTGGTTTACTTAATGTATAGATACTATAAAAAGAATTAAGATGATATTAGCGTTCACGTGTTCCTTTAAAATATGTATATTAAATAAAACTCGCATCAGCAACACTTGTTATTTCGCATTCGCACAATTTTAAAACGAAAGCACTATAACACTAATAAAAGAATAATGAACCTCGTAAGGCCGTATCAAAGAATAAAAAAGAAATACGGAGGCCACGGTTATAATTCCTGCACTGATGTGAGATGACCCTTCGTGACGAGAGGTCACAGATTGAGTAACCGAAGGTAAAGTTTATCACACAAAAATCTACGTATTATAGAAACAACATTCACTCGTTTTATTTCCGTGTTTGGAAACGTCTTATTTCTAAATGTTTATTTCTATTATGGTAAAAACATAATCTTATGTTTGTATCATTGCTAAACGGTGCGTTCATGAGGTTAGTTTAAAATAAAAATATCAATATTTCTTTATTTTTTTATTGTAAAATTACATATAAACATATTTTTTACATTATTAAATGCGATTTTGTTCCTTTTATATTTATAAAAAGAAACTTATGATCTAATTAACCGACTCTTCACACTTATTTAAATAGGTATATATTTCTTACACATCTTTCAACTTTAGTTTTAGAAAATAATAGTATCTTAACTAACATATGGTAAATTGGCAGTATATATTGGGTTGTGTGTAATTGTGTGATTGTTAGTGCACAAACATTGGGACAATCAGTTTACATTGTACAGTAATTGCTTCAATTACCGAGAGATAACTAAGCGCATTGTAAGTGGCCACGGTTCGACAGATCAGTTTGAAGAGAATAATCCCGACAGAAGTGGCATCTCGCGATGGAAGAGCAATCTACACGAATCGACGCTCATAAATTCAAGACTATTCAATACAGACAACTGTCAAGCGGCCATAATTTTTGGAAATCGGTGACATTTTCATGAGTTATCTATTGTAATCAGCTAGCGCTTGCGGTTACTATGCTAATTATACATATTTAAATGACATTCGCTGTATAATTATACATATTTAGTTGTCACTTCGGTCCGCATCGAAAATTAATTACAAAATTAAAACGTAATATTTACACACTATACTATAGACTTGGAACATAATTTGTGTTATATATAGGGGAGTACCTAATGGGGACCTGTGAAAGGTTTCGGAGGAGGGGTGGTACCTCCTGAGAATATTCTCACTTTGAATGCATTAAAATCGGGGAATTTGTATGATTGAAACTTAGGCTCGCTCGTCGGATTCAAATAAAGATCAAAAATTGACTGCGTTTTTTTAGTTTGGTACGATGACGTCGCTTTGATGGGAGGCGGAATAGGTGGTTTATTTGTAGTGAGGGGGGGAAGGGATTTATCAGCTATTTTTAAAAATGTACCTTGTCTTGTATATGATGCTGGAGTTGTAGTCGTATATGTAGATGATGTCACATCGACATGCGGTTTGGAAGTAGTACGCGATAAAGGTTTGAATGTGAAATTAAATCGCGTATTGTATTTTGTTGTTGCTATTGTTATAGGTTTGTATGTGGTGGAAGTGAAACGAGCAGCGTATTTGTCAGGTTTGTTCTCAAAAGAGTTTGTAAACAGTCGTGTCGTAAATACCGCAACTTCTGGTTTTTTTGTTGTAACAATAGTCGTGGGTCTCTTGGTAATTGTTGTAGTTGTCGTAAAAGAAGTCGGGCTAGCTGAGTATCTTGAAAATGTACTTCTTGGTGCCTCGGTTGTGGGTGTCGGTTTGTATGTTGATATAATGGCTAGTTTCTTTGTCTCAGTGTTAGCACGAGCGGTGACCGGTTTTCTCGTAAATGTAAACACAAAAGGTTTACTTGTGGTGGTCGTAAATGGGCTATATTTTGCAGCCGACGGTGTGACGTCATTTAAGGAACTTGACGAAGATTTGCCGCTGTCCAAACCTTTTTCAAGCCCAGAGTAATCTTCATCCAGGAAGATTCTTTTGCGGAATTGTTTGGATTCAACATAATTTCTTCGCCACGTTGCTGTCGTTATAGGAGCCTGGGTGGTCAACTTAGGCTTTTCATTTAATACTGGTAAACGTAAATCATCGATATTGTATATTTTATAGTTTAACCGATTGACAGGCGCACTTTTATCGCGGAACACTTTTCCGTAATCAGGCCGGAAAATCGAATTGATGGCTAAATACGGGGGCTTGAGGTCGTCTATGTGCAGGTGACGGCTGGACGACGTAGAATTAGAAATACGATTATTAGAGGGACGCGATCGACTCATTGCCCTTTGAGAAGTATTTTTCGATTGCTTGTCACAATCTACAATGTATTTTTTCGTATTATGTTTACAATGTTGGGGATAAACAACCCAGGCGAGGAATCCGTTTCCTTGGAGTCGCGTGTGTTCTTCGTGTACTTGGAGTGCGCACTGTAGATCATCGGAAATGTCATCGTCGCGGAGTTCACTACAGGGTAGCCCGCAGGCTTTCCCAGGGCCACACCAGTAGAGCTCGCTGATTTGGAAGAGGCCGTGATCGCCGCTGTGAGGGTTTTGCGCGGCGGTGTCGAAACGGGACTCGTGGTAAGCGATGCAGACCCAGGTAGAGACGTGGTCCCGGTCGACTCCCATATCAAGGAGGTCGCGCGCGAGCTCGCAGCGCTCGTAGGTTCGCGCGCTCACGAGCGCCAGCAGAGCGCACGTCCAACACACGGCGCGGATCATCGCAAATCGCGTTTGAACATCCTTTGCACGCGCACGGTTTTTTACGCGACAGCCTCCCGCCACGCGCTCACCCGATCTGTGTCACGCCCGTATTTAACGGTAATCGTAATTGATTACCATTTGGAGAATTGATAAGTATTTTTTTTTATTCTTATGCCGGCACTCGATTTGATCAGAAACGTCGTGGCCGACGTCAAACAGGAGGCCGTGGTTTGCCTTGAAGCATGTTTGTCATCGATATGTTTACCAGCGATGGTCAACCATGTAAAAAGTTAGAAAATATATGCATTTGTTTTTTTGTATGCCTGAAACCAATCAATCTGTACCATAAACTAGCAAAAGTTCAGTAATAGGTTTTTACTACACAGGTAAATCGGCAGCCTCTCGTTATTTTTCATAAACAAAAATAAAGTGTAGCGTGGGCGAGCTCGATGAGCGCCCGGGCCGCGGCCGGGCCTCGGAAATCGATAAAATTGGATGAGACACGCAGGTACGTGCAATTGTGAGAGGTAAAACAATAATCAAATGTCACGTTTGAAATAAAACTGATAAAATGTGGTTCTAGCTATTTCCCTTTATTTCAAATATTTTGTAGATATATCAATTTTTTTAATATTTACCTACCTATGTATTTAAGCTATTCTGTCATGAAATGTAGAATAGCCATGTTTTTCGCAAAACTACTACTTTTTGTTGCTTGTCTCAACACTGCTATTTTTATTATAAACGTCTGATTGAAAACAGCTTTCAATTTTGGTTTTGTGGTATCCCGATGAGGTATCATATTAGAATAATTTCTAAAACCATTTACTATTTATAAGGTGTCGACAAATCTTTATTACATTGTGAAAAAAATATATTGCAACATTCGTATCATGTATGCACCAAGCCATAAAGCATTTCATTTCCACATCGTGTTCCTCGAACCGAAGACGCCTCTTTATCAGAACGTCTCACTACTTGAGTGTGTACTCTAGTGCACAGCGGGCGAGCCTTCGAATTGGTTCTCAGAATTTTTAACGTTTTACCGAGTGCTGCAATAAACTGAATCAGAAATATACAATAAAAGACAATTGGCAAATACCTAAATACCTAAATATAATTGGTATTATTGTCGGATATATATATATAAAGGTTCATTGAGCAAAACATTTGAGAGGAAACATCCTAAGAAGAAGACAAGACAGGTCGAAAACACGTATGTATTATGAAATGTGTGCCATTCATTAATCATCGTATCAACCATTTTAAGTTCACTGTTGTACATAGGTTTTCCCAAGATAGGGGTAGATAATATTGCCCATAATTGCCGCGCTGGGTAAGCGTGTTGGCAATCGCAGAGCGTAACTTTCGCAGCGTGGCTTGCTTTCTTTGATATACCGCCATCTGTTGGTTCTAATACCTACTTTGTTTCTTATGACACCTGGTACAAAGGGAGATACTACTCTGATCTGCCGGTACGCTGCGGCATGTTTTGTTCAGAAATTAATTAGATCTATTGCTATTCCAGCCAATCACAATTACAAGAGACCAAACAAGACTTACATCTTGACAAAACACATAATATTTCAAGTAATACACAAGTGTTTCGACAAAAGTTATATCGAAATTTCATGAACAAGTTTTATTCGAATACGAGAACATATGATGTCACTTTATCTCTCGTTTTACTGATCAAAGCTTTGATACATAAAGCTACTTGGATAGTAGGTGGGAAATGGTGTTAGTTAAATACAAAACATCTCGTCTACGGGACACGAGTACATTTCCCTTGCACGTTTTCCTTTATGAACATTATATTTTTCCTTTATGAACATTATATTTGCAACATACTTTGCAAACTTCTTTGTAATTTCCTCTTTGTGCTGCCCTACCTCTATGACAAATTTGTCTTCGTAAACTACAGAGTGGTTATTTATATTGACATACGATGTTGCTTCTAATTTTTTTCAGTTTTAAGATTAAATTCCGCCGTCAGTGTTTTCATCCTTGATATATATTAGATAACCTCGCGTTTTCTTGTCTTATGTCACTGGAGTTTGAAAATGAAAATTCCTTGACATCAATTTGGCTAGAAGCTAGGTATTTAAATTGAAAATACTTTATCTTAAGATGGCTTGAAACAAAGTCGCTACCGTCCTATATTTTTACCATGATGTCAAAATCATTAATTTCATCATTATCTACGCTAATAAGCAGAAAAGTTCTAACCTCAATAATTACTGGCCCGATAAAAAGTATTTTACTGTTAGATATCCCGTTAACTGAGGAAACCTATAGGCTATATATCACGATCAATGGGGACGAAGAATTAATTCTATTAAGTTTAGACGAGCTCGATGGTTCGAATAAGGTAGTGATCCTATCTTGTACGCCAAATGTCGTGGGTACGATCTCTAAAATATTTATATAATGAATAATTGTATTGAATGACATAAATACTATATTTGTAATTTCTCTGTTGTCTGATATTTGTATCAAAAGTGCTTTAAACAAAATTATTTCGTATTCAGATTGTATGAGATGTCGTGTAAAATTGTTTTATTCTTCAAATACCGGCACGGCTAGTTATACTATATTAGTGCATACATCGTACCTGTACAAGAAGCGGATCCTCTGAAGAGCGACGAACTTCGTACACTCAAAACTTTTTGTTGTATACTACTACTCGAATTTATATACATTATTTTTATGCGTTTATAATTGTAAAAATATGACAATAAGCTGGAAGACAATAAGCTGGGTCGTCATATGGCTAGGTGTTTTCCGTATCGTGTCACGGTGTTATAATATAGCCAACCAATCAAACTTTGCGTTTGATTCAAAGCAGCGTATATAAGTCACATTACTTTTCTCGTTACAGAAGAACTGCAGCTGTAAACTACTTCAGAAACAAACCTAATTAGAGCGGTTGCTCACGACGTGTATACATCTTAAAATTTGCTTCCACCATTCATATATAATATATAAAGTTCTCGTGTCACAGTGTTAGTTACCATACTCCTCCGAAAAGGCTTGACCGGTGAAAGCGTTCGATTGAGGTATCTCCAAGTAAAAGACCGATCATTCATGCGGTATAATAAATCATATGTTCATCAAGACATACCTTCCATTTCAAAAAAAACAGAATCAAATGTGGTTTCATAATGAACATATTCGACCCGATGGCGATATATGACGGACTCGATGAAGCTGAGAGGTTCGATCACCACCCGAGCGAGTATTTGTTCTGTATATATATATATATATATATATATATATATATATATATATATGTATCTAAGTATTACGTTATTGTTCTAGTCTGATATCCGTAATACGTATTTTGAACTATTTATCTCGGAGTCAGGTTAACTTATGAGATGTCTTGTGAATTTATTTATTATAATTTTATACAACTACTCCTAATAATATAAGTAAGTCAATTCACTAAATCATCTATTTATTTACCGACGTATTTGTCAAACCTTTATTCCTTTCCAATACTTGAATCAAAGAGGATGACATCAAATTATTTTTTTAATAAAAACCTTAATTTGTACGTATTAAAGTTTAAGTTGACCTTCCCTGGAAATGTAATCAATCCGTGGGTCACCAAAGACCGGTATCTTGCCTAATTTCACATTGCTTTACTCGACTACTCTCGCGAATTAATGCGTAGTAGTAAACACATACGCACCGAGTACACTTCACAATATGATTTGTACGTGAGGTCTGATTGTTTAAACGTTTACTTAAATGCTTTGACAACATATCCAAAAACTTGTTAAATGCGTAACCAAATATAAAAAGAAGTAGACAATTGGAAATTTCTGCCGTTTCGACTGAGCTCCGTACCACCGGGTCATTGAACTGTGTCAGGGAACACGCCTAATGTGTGTGTGAAAATAATATCGCGACGAAAAACGAGACGAAAAACAATAAACCGATACCTTATACTTTCCGGCTTCCAAACACTAAGTATATTTTTTTTAAATATCGACTGTTCTTAATCTACTTATTTGACTATTTATTTAAAAACAGGAATATTAAATCCAATAAAGGAAGAAGAAAAGAAAGCTAAAATGTCGTTTTAAATATCAAATTATGATTATTTTATACACAAACTCAAATAAAAATAGCATGGATAAATGTAAAGCACACGAATATATGGTTCGGAACATTAAATATACTTTTGATCTCGCCTTTTATAACGAAAATCATAAAATAGTATTTCTCTAATAGTCCTCAAAGCCCTCGCTACGAATTCAATTCGCGGAACGAGCAAGCAAAGGACGGAGTGGGTGTAGCTATTAAATCTATATTCAGGATCTGTAAGCCGGCCTAAGCCAGAGTGAAGTATTCAGAAATTTCATTAGCTGCTCTGTTTTGATCCCTCTTTGGGCTTCAGTTCGTCACAATACATACAAACCTATAAATATTTTAGTAATGAGGCGGAGTTAATAGCGAGTTCACAATATAGAAAAGAAAGTATGTTATAAAATATAAATCTTTTTGTATATATCTAGGAATGGACTAATCTTCATAAATCTAATATTTTGGTTGCTTTCTGTATATCCGTTTGTTATTCCTCACAGAAAAGTACTGAAGGTGTCTCAACAAAATATAAAATAGGGTTTGCTATAATCATTAGGACGGGAAATGGCTACGTTGGAGTCGGAAATCGTCTCTTCCTTATCCATGTGGATTGAGTTGCAAACTGAAAACTTGTAAAGGGTTGGAACTCGTGCTCTGCTTCTTTGAGAAAGTTAAACTCGTGACGTCTGACGCCAGCTACACGGAGAAAATAATAAAGTTAGATATTGCGTTTTGCATTTACTGTCATTTTGATGTAAATAAGTAATGATTACCGTGTAAGTAGTTTTGAGCGTTCGCTACACGGGTAAATGTTGTATAATACAGAATATCATAAATAAATACCGCCTTTGTTCACAATGAGCTCTGTGAAATACCACCGTGTGAGGAATCTCTTGAGGCTTCTTAAACACTCGAGCTAGCAGAGGTGTAGAAAATGTTATATCCCGTTGCTTTTACTAGACAATTCTCTCAGGCATTATCCACTCCTACTTAAGTTCGTTTTAGTTTGAGTAGGTCTTAATAGCAATAACGGATGATGTTTAAAATCTGAAACGGCGTACCTATATCAAGTAAAAATAAAATACGGCGTCGGTTGGATCAAGACTACCAGATAGGCGTCGTGTAGCGCCGGGCTTAAGGCTTACTCGATAGAGCAGCGTTTTATTTTTAAAACCTATCACACCTTTTAGTTTGAGGGGTGCGAAACAAATAGTTCCTACATGACGTAAATTTGGATTGAGCACTCAGAAACGGACTATGATAGCAAAGCTTTTAACTGAGTGGGTGATGCACGCATAAATGAATACAATTTCTTATTTTAGATAGATATAAAAGTTTCGTGCTTCAATATTAAAACATGATTTTCAGGGCTATTCAATTAAGTCTTATACAAAATCAGTCCAACCAATGTCTTTCTGATTGAACATTTATTATTAATTATTGTATATAGCAGCGCCTCGCGGTTTCACCCGCGATAAATTGTAAAACAAACATAGTATTATTGTGATATTATATACATATTATAGCGTAAAACTTTTTTGATAAGCTATATAATACTTTTTTGACCTAATATTTTAGGTCATGCATTGATTTTATTAAGCCAGTCAGCTTCTCATTTGAATTATTATTTTATTAAAATAACTTTGTAAATCGGAGTACTTCCATACTAACTTTGCAGCCCCGTTTTACCCTCTTGGGTTTCGTATATTTTCCATAAATCTTTTTTTTATTTTTCTCTACGTTATGAAAAGAACCCCTGAGCAAAATATTAATTTTCTAACCTATATAGTTTATTCCGTTCATTGAGATGTCAGTCAGCTTGTCCAGTCATATAATAAAGGTTAGCCCCGTGTTCGTCCTACTTATACACCTGCAAGCTAATGTCAGGTGATATGAATTTCCTGAATGTACCGACCTACAGACAAAAATTAAACAACAAATAATTGTCTACTAAACTAAAGAATTTTAAGAAAATCTAGTGCTGTCGCGTGATAAGATCATCATCATCATATCAGCCATAGGAAGTGGATGGATATAAATCTCCCTAAAGATAGGGCGATTGTTGTCGATAAGTGCCGCATTGGGCAGGCGTCAACTATTACAGAGCAGAACATCGCGAAGAGGAAGTCGCTGCCCATCTCCATCCTGTAGTATTTATGTTGGGATGTTTTGAATGAATTTACCGCCATATGTCGGTTACAGTACCTCAGTCGACACCTGGTACAGACGGGTGTAGGTATCTAATATTCTATTCTGCTGGTACGTCGTGAGAAATGAGAGAAAAAAAAACGCCGGGTTATGCTCGTATTTATGTGATATATAGTTTTCTTTTTACTTATTGTTATAAATTAATGCATTTAATTTCAATTGGGCTCGATGGCGCATTAGGAAGTGTGCCTGCCAAGGTTTCAATCCTAACTACCCTTTGTATTTATGCAGTTGTTATATCACAGAGAAAGGAAATAGGATGTATCACGGCTAATCAAATTGGTACTCCTTGGTATACTTGTTTAAAATAGCAGACGATCCCTCCTTTTCACAAAGAAACGGCTCGCTGCCCTTCTCAAACAGTCCCCCTAAACTTTTAGGCAAATATGAATTATTTTACGTCCGCAATATTGTTTTACTACAGCTGCACCAGAACCAGAAACGTTGCTTTATCGTTCTCAACATAAAATTGTTTTCAAACATATACGTTTGAGCATTGTGCCCGTTGGTGCCCATTTTAAATGCTGACACACTCTAATTCCTTTATTTTACTTATAATAATCTTGACTCAAATTTCTTAATCGGCGGAATAGTAAGTTGAAATGGCCATGGGCAGGGCACTTGTGAACATACGATCTTACTAAAACCGCAGGATCGCGCTGGACACAGGTTGTATACAACCGGTAGCATTGGAGATCATTTGAGGATGCTTGGCAGGAAATATGCTGAACGACTATCTATTTACCCAAATGCACTGGCAGCCCAACTAATAAAACCTTCAGTAATAGTAACAAAACTAAAACAGAAGGATGTACTATGAATGGCAGGTGAGGCATTAGTCTTATAACAGATTTTCATAAAATATAGAGGATGTTGTATGCCAATCATTTTCCTTTTAATAGCATATAATGTTAAATATTATCAATAAATTGATATATGAAAATAGAGTATTTTAATTAAAGCCTCTCTATTTCGCAGGTGAAGCCTCGGATTAACTTAATTAACTTCCAATATTATCGGTAAATACCACAACAGATCAGGTCGCAAGCGAAGGGGTTAATTAAATTTCCAATAACCGACAAACTTGTATATATTCTGCTAAAATTACTAAAAATAACAGCGAAATTCATTCAGAATAATGAAGGTAAAACCTGAAGCAAAAATCATTTAAAATATAACCTACAGATAACCGGACAGATATCCAGTCCAAAAAATATTGCAACTATTAATTAAAATATGTAAAATATATAACTAATCTCACTCTTGAGTTCGATCAAACTGTACACAGTAAGCAAACATGTATTAAAATCAGCCAGTTAAAAAGTTTACCCCAAATAAACATTGCGACACGAAATTTTCATATGTAAAGATTATTAATAGCCATCTTTCTTGGTTCAATTTTGATTTATATTTAGTGATGTATGTGTAGTACATGCAATCTTGCGCATGTTAATTATTTCAATTTTTCTAACGGACTGAACCAATTTTTAATTTAAATCCACTACAAGCGTTAACCGTTTTTTTACGTGGAATAACTGCAAATTACAAAACCAACGTTCTGCCCTGCAAACAGTTTAGGGCCGGCGCACACAATAATTAATTCTCGTGCAAATTTTGAATTTGAGATATCATATTATCAAGTAGAAGCCACTCGTGTCTAGAATATTACCCCCTTGTACCAGATGTCGTGAGAGGCGACTGAGGTACCGGAACCGACAGACGGCAGTATATCCATCCGAAGCAGTGTAGCTCAAATGCAAAAGGTCGGGACCGGCGGCAGCCTTCCCGTCACGAAGCTATGCCCTGCTCAGCGCGCATTACTATATATATTACAAGGTTGGCAACGCACTAGTGATTTGCTTGTGATGTTATATATATGCAAAGGCTGCGGTATCGCTTACTATTTCGCGGACCGAGCGCTTGATTGTAAACTTAGTAATATAAAAAAATGCGGCATCATCTGCAAAAACAGCATCTGCGGCATCTTTATAAATTTACTTTTCACAACAGCCTATCACTTTAGTTGCTTCTTAATACATCTAGAGAGAAACTATCTTCAAATGCAATAGACCGGGGGTCGGCACCCGAGTTCTCCATGATATGTACACCAATTCTAATCTCAAGTTTGCCAAAGGCAGGCAATTTTTGGGAAATATTCCCCTCAATATGTTAAGCAGGCGTGCGAGATTAGCTGCCGCCAGGATATATCTTTTATTTTTGCAATGCTATTCCTTAATTTGTACGAGGAAAAATCAATATTTAAAATTGTATATGTGAAAATTTATTTATCACTGAGTTCCGTATATCAGACGCCATATTGTTATAGTACAGGCTACCACTACTCCTGTACATACAGTTATACTGCAAAGGTATACCAGCTGGCAAAAAATGTCGGAATTCGTATTTTTTGGTCGTATTATATGTGTAATTCGTATTATATGTGGCCGTGTTGTACCGGCAGAGCTGTAGCTGAAATACTCAGGGTGGGTATGTGTAGCATTATCCCCATCGCTTGCCAACACGATTGCCCACCATTGCGGCAATTAATGGCAAAATTCTTCCTTTCTTGGGGAGGCCTGTATCCAGCAGTGAACTTCCAATAGCTGATAGATTAATAATGATAATACATGTGTTGAAATCTACACAGTTGTGCGATATACACGTTTAGGTTTACCTGTAAAACTTAAGTTGTAAAGGCAAATCTGTCAAGCTCAGCGTAAAGTGTATGGCTAACTTTAGATTGCAATTGGGAACATTATTAGATTTTGTCAGACCGGGTTCCGACTCTGAGTAAACAGCAATTAAAGCGTGGATCGACCCTTAGTGTCAACATAGCAATAGCGTATTGCCTATAGGACTGCGGAAACTGATTTCGATTTCATTAAGTCCATATCGATATTTTTGTATGTAGGTCGTTTAAATTACGTGGTTATTTTTATTTAAAAAGTCCGGTTTTGTTTGTGTCTTTGCTCTTTCGAGAATATAATGTATAAGAAAATCTACATGTGTAAGCAATATACAATTAAACGAAAATTTTAATAAGATTTTGTTTACATTAATCACATATGATCCTAATTAGATAGTGTCTGCAAATTTGTGTGTAGGAAAGTATTTTAGATACATCTCCCGTTTGAGTCTGATTTTAATCAAAAAGCCATAAGACACATTTTTCTAGATATACTGATTTTGTATCTTTTTTAACATCTAACATCAGTTCAGGCTGTTAGCAAAAGCCTTTCTATAGCCATAACACACAAGCGTTTCAATTCATATATTTTATTTCTATTGATACATAAATGTCGTATCATTCCTTTGAAAGAGAATCTTATACGCGGGAGAAGCTTATCTTTATATAACAATAACTTTGAGCCATTTGAGCTAGAAATAGGAAATGTTGTACTTCAGTTCGCGTCCCCGTGAGATGAGCAGCCGCGCGATAAAATGATTCGAAGATGTAGTTTGTATGACTTTTTAGTTATATATGTATAAAAATTAATATTATATATATCAGTCCGCGATACTTGTAAAAATGGAACGAGGTCATTTATTCGACGAAATTTATTCTAGAAACACAACGACACATCGGGTCACTTTTTATTTTTAATTAGTACTGATCGGATACCTGTAAATTGGTATTTACGGCAATTAAAATACATATAATTGGCAAATTTGTGAAATTGGTATATACAAACTACTCGAGTCTATGTTCTGCGTTCTGTTCAAGAATTACACGTATATCATTTCAAATAGATGTATAGAAAAAAGTTGACATGAAGGACGCGGTGATGATATATCACATCATCATCATCATATCAGCCTCCCCAAAAAGGGAGAATTTGACCATAATTGCCGCGCTTGGCAAGCGTGCTGGCAATCGCAGAGTGCAGCTTTCGCGATGGGGATTCTGCTGCCCATACCTACCCTGTGCACTTGAGCTACATTGATTCGGATGGATATACCGCCATCTGTTTCTGGTATGTTAGTCGCCTTTTACGATATTTGATACAGAGAGAGGTGTATTCTACTCTACCGGTACCACACAGCAGAGTAGAATAGTAATATATATCTTTTATATTGTATCACATGGCGGCTAATAATTAATTATGGCATCAGAGGAAACGGTGATTGTGGATGTCAGCTATACACGACAATAGGAAATCTAATATCCTCTCGTCACTGGAGCAATTCATTAGAAAGTGCAACTAAACAATGTTCGAGTGCTGGGCGTCTCGCAGCTAAGTCATGTGAAGCGCGAGCGAACCCTATGAAGTGCGGCAATTTACCGACAACGGCGCGAAGGATATGCGTTTTCGCGAAAATGATTTATGGTACGTCCAGGCGAGTCTTCATCAAATTTAGAGAAGAAATTTAAAATATTACGGTCTCCCAACATTTTTGAAATAATATATTAGGACATCGCTAGGTTTGGTTAAACATTGTTCTATCTGATTGAAATACAAAAAATTATATTACATACGTTCGGCGGTTACACCAGCATTAAGTTGTAGAACTTACATAAGAACTTTGTGCCCCATTTTTAGGTACCCCCTTAAAAGATGATTTTCGATTCACAACTAGTTCATGACTATTTATAACCTTTATATTAATAACCTATATGTTAATAACCTTTATATGTACTGAAATTCATTCGAATAACTTCAAATACAACAACAACGTTTCAAAATAATTTTTACACCTTCGTTTTATTCCTTTAGGGGGTGAAATTCCAAAAATACATTCTTAAACCCTGTGCAAAATATCAAGTTTCTAACCTTTATAGTTGCGTTGACATGTCAGTCACTCAGTCAGACAGCTTTACCTTTATAAAGTTTTACTAGCATAGCGCGCACATTAAATGTAGTGTGGTTCATGCTATGTTGTTATTGGTCCTAGCGTAGTGTTATATAACTTAAGGCTTCGTCGATAATTGGACTATACAACACTGAAAAAAATTTTAAGTCGGGCCGGCGGTTCCTGGGCTTAGCGTGATTAAACAAACAAACAAACTCTTCATCTTTATAATATTAGTATACATAAGTCAAAAGGTCTGTTATCAGTATTTATTATTAATTTATTAAGTAAGAATGTAGAGTAAAAGCTCTACATTTTCTAGGTTGATTTACTGCTACCATGTTTATTCAACCACGTAGGATTTCTTTTTTAATAATTAAAAATAATTCCATTGCCGCCTCACCGGCGATATTTTAAAATATTTGCCGGATCCGAGAGCTAACTTAGTTACTGGTGGAATCAGGGCATGGCACGGTGGACTGGCTCCTGGAAGAGGTGGCCGGGTGTCCGGGAAATGGGGTGGCATAAAATCGTGTTTCAAACGCAAATTTGGTTTTACCAGGCATGGCATTTTCAAATGTAATTTTATTCATGCAACATGAAATAAGCTGACACCGAGATATGTAGCCTAAAGCACATGCATTACAGATACCAGATAACAGAGGAATTATAAATGTTACAGTTAAATATATATTTGACACTCAGATACAGAGCAAACGGTAATGCGTGTCACCTTATTTAATATTTCATAATGTTTGACTTGAGTGGGGATCGAACCAATGACCCTTGACGCATAAGTTAGGGACAAACCGAATACGGCATCGGAGCATTTATATAAATAATATAATGTTTTATAGAAATAAATCAAACATAAAAAGTCGTTGAAAAGTTTATTCCAATGCGCATAACTTAAGAAAATCTGCACCAATTTAGATAATTCTTTTTATTTGTTATGATGGGCCCGATGGCGCAGATAGTAAACCTATGCTATGCATCAATGGTCTTCGGTTCAATACCCACCCAGAAAAAATATTAATATTTTTGTACGTACAGTATCTAGTTATTAAATTTATGTATTTAAGTATTTTATTTGTGATTTTTCTGTGTTATGTTTCACAAGTGCTTTGAGCTTTTTATTTCGTAATCAGGACAATGTATACGATCTTGTGTGCATTTATCAGGAACGAATGAACGGGACGTTGTTATAAAAACCGTTGGATTACCTAATGTTTGTACTCAGGTAATCCAACATTGGTATTATAAGGTTCGATTTGTTCCTGTAAAGGGATCAACGGGCTAAAATTTTTATCTAATAGAGTTTTATTGTAGAATACCACCATCTCTTTTAACACGTACTTTTTTATGAACCCGCGTAATAAAACTAACTGCAGTATATTTATTTTTATGAGAGACCATACAATAATTTATTTACACAAATAACTTTTTAATTCTATAGGTATATTTGTATAAAATGATACACGTTAACGATATAATTAGGCTTCTAAAATAACGATACTCATCGACAAAAACGTTTTGTTATAACATACATTATGTTTTGCTGTGACTTAGAGGTACATAACGCATATGTTTACTCCTGTAATTGTTTACTACACATACAGCAAAGATACTTGTATTGTCTTTTAACTGATGAATTGGTGTACGCAAATGTTAGCGAATCAATAAATAAACGTACCCTGTTTCAGAGTAACCCGCTTTGTTTCTAAGTGGTAACAAGACAAAATATAATTAAACGCTAAAATATAATTAAATTAACTTATAAAGTATGCAAAACAAACTGGGTACAAAAATTCATCATTACGGCCATTGAAGATCCACTGCTGGACATATGCCTTCCCAAGAAAAGGGGAATTCTGCTCATAATTGCCGTGCTGGGCGAGCGTGTTAGCAATCGCAGAGTACAGCTTTCTCGACGGGGATGCTGATGCCCACTACCACCCTACACAGTTTTAGATATACCGCCATCTGTCGGTTCTGGTACCTTAGTCGCCTCTTACGACACCTGGTATAGAGGGAGGTACTATTCTATTCTGTCGGTGCATCACGGTACTAAATTAAGTATAAGTCGCCCACCGCAAGTGCTATAATACAATAAACTCAAAATCTACGGAGCCCCGCCAAGAAATTTTAGATGGTACGTTCATTACAGACCACATTCGTAATATTTTCAGTATATATTGCTGTTAAGTCCACTGCTGGACATGGCCGTCTCAAGAAAGGGGGAATTATGCCCATAATTGCCGCGCCGGGCAACCGTAGAGCAGAGCTATCGCGACAAGGATGCTGCTGCCAAACCTCACCCTGTGCATTTGAGCTACACTATTTCGGGCAATCTATCGGTTCTGGTACAATAGTCGCCTCTTACGACACCTGCTATAAGGGGAGGTACTATTCTACTAAAATTACAAGAGTAATATAAACGTGACTTCAATACATAACTAAATAGCAAAACATTTAACAGCACAATATATGTAATCATGTGATTAGCATTAGGTCCCGTTTCAGATCACAAGCATTCCTGGAAGGTTTCCCCTAATCAGCGTTGTGTCACCTGATCAAACAATTAGGTAACTCAATCAGTCAAATCATGAGTGGTAATTTGTGTGTGCAAGTACCTTTGATCTGGTTAAATGTTATGTTAATTAATGCGTTCATGCGATAATTAATGCGTTCATGCGTCAATTAATGCGTTAATTATATTAACGTATTGAAAAAAGTCGAAAAAATCCTGCCGAATACTGTAAAGAAATACATACGAGAACATAAATTGATTTTACTTGAAAAAAAAACTAGTATCAGTTGTCAGGCGGGACTTGAACCTGCATTTTTCCAATTCAGGGGAGACTGCAGTACCGTTATGCTACCGAGACTTTAGCAGATATGTCGAATTTTTCCTAGTGTTCTCTTTGTGAGATGTTGATTTTTTCTAGTTAACATCATCTTAAATATAACCAGCCATATTCTATGCATAAAACCTCACCAAATGAAAACATTAAATGTTACAATACTTGATTTCGCGATGGAATATCGAGACTGCGCTGTCAATGCAACTTAACTAGGGAGTCCCGGTTAATATTTTTAATGAATGACCTGCACTTTATTGTATCAGGCTGGAACGCAGTCCCTTCGCATCACCGCATTTATAAAGCACCGGAAAGGGGAGACAAGTAACAGCGTCGATGTTGACCAATTCTGTTTTTAATCACAGTACTGACCCAGTATTGCTGTCATCCCTTATTTTATTAATAACGCATTATAGTTTAAAAAGGCCAGTGTCGAGCTGAGAATATCAACGATTAGGCCGACTAAGGCAATTTGCCCAATAATCTTATGTGTGTATTTGTATTTGTGATTCTTCTGTTTATGACTTGAATCCATTAATATACGTCATAATGTATGCGTATATCTCTATTTGTATATATATATATATATATATATATATATAGCTGAAATAAAAGGAGCCGCTGGATCATCATATGGATTCAAGGATATATATATATATAAATGTGTATATATATACATATAATGTAATCATCTCTTAAGGCAGTAAAAAGTAGCTAAAGAGGGCAGGTCTAAGCATTTATCATTGTTCTCATTATACCTCGTTGGGATTTAGCTGCTAATTAGGACTCTAATTATTTTGGTATACCATTAATGTATATTTGAAATTACAAGAAAACAATACAGCCGGGTACTTACTATACTGGAATGGAGTTTACGGTCGGTTATCATTTAATTGTAGTACTAAAATTTCGAGTAATATTAGCCATTGTATGCTCGCAATACTAATTACATACACGTGCCCTGTTGGTGACATTTTGTTTGAATAATTCTGACTTGCACAGTATACATTGAGCCGACCACCGGCCACCTAACCACATCAAAGTTTTGGACGGCAACCGCGCTAAACGCGCCATCATTTAAATTCTGTGTAGTGAAATGTAAACCCAGGCACGGCATGTGCCTAATTAATGTTGTACGTAATTACTTTTGTATTGGTTTGTTTATGTTACGTTTTCCAACAATAAAGCTTTCTGAACACTATGAACCTATTGAAATACCGACGTGTAACTCGTAATTCAAAACATTACATCAAAAGCAAAATTTAAAAAACCAACTAAAGTAATAATAATTAATAAAAAAGACTTAGTATACGCTCTGTAGTCTATGTAACAAATATATGATATATAAAAAATAATCCCAATTTTACTAGGTCAGGGAATATATATATATATTATTTACTACTTTTTTCCTTTTTTTGTTGTTTGTTATTGCCGAAAAAATACTGTCAGTCATAAAGCAGATGTAGGTGTCTGTAGAAATTATATTATCCTTTCTAATATTATAATTCCAGAAGTAACTCTGTGTGTCTCTCTGTTATGTAAACTACTGAACTTTATTTAAATGAAATATGCTACACAGATATTCTAAAGACTTAAAAAGGACTAAGAGGCCTTAGGACATAGGCTACTAATTATTGCTATTTTTAGAGCTAGAAGCTTACAACTTATTATTTAGGGTAATGATTTGTATAAATAAATAAATATACCATTCAAAGTTTGTATAAGTTAAAGTAAATAGTTATAGTACCCAAAAACTACTGCCTGATGTAGCGGAAGTTGCGGGCACAGCTAGAATTAAATATATTAATAATAACTCAATATATATATATGAGGTAGACCCCATACAAACTTCATCAGCTATTGCTTTCGTCAAATAGCAGTGTTCGCATTGCTGTGATCCAGTTTAAAAGTTGAGAGAGGTATTGAAATTACTAGGTAATGTAACATATTATCTTCAAGCCACGAGGTTGGCAACGCTCTAGTGATATCCATATATTACAAGCGTCTATAGGCTGCAGTGTCGCTTATTATCACGCGGACTGTATGCTTGCTAGTTTGTCGACCTGGTCTAAAAATATACATATAAATAGTTTAGTTAGGGCAGGTTATTAAATTTTATAATACTAATATTTGTTTACGCCGCCACTCTGTGACAGATTTTTAGGAAGCTCCGATAAAATAATGCAATTTAAAAAATTACTCACTGTAATTTTATCAGCCGTAGTCTTTAACTCAGTTACGCGACGACCTACATTCCTAGGCAACCTACAGGAAATATTTACCTAAGCATATTTTAGCGTTCATATAATAACGTTAAAGACTAAAACTTGCTTTTAAGTGAACAAAAATAAGTAATACTAGTAGAAGAAACATATTGTTTCTCTTATTTAAAAAAAATAAAACACTTCAATATTTTGCTAATAAATAATTACTGAAAAACATGAAAATTGCAAGAAAAATAAAGGAATCTTCTACTTCCTATGGGATGTTACCGATATACCATATTTTTCACATCCGCAGATGCGGATGCGGATATCAATAGACTCACATCCACGGGTACGGATGGGGATACTAACATTTGCGGATGCGGGTCAGTACAAATAGCTTAAGTATGGTTTGGTAGGGTAAAAAACGCAATAATATTTGTCCTTTCTGTATTTTTTAATGAAGTAGTGAATTAATTACTGTTACTACTATTTGGTGCATTAATTTGGAATGGCCGCCTTTCCGGACTCTAGTCTGTTTTGCAACAGTTCGTATATTAATGCTACGCTACTGTTCACTTCTGCATTCGTATCAACTCTGCTTCGATTTATATCAATGCGGATATCTGAATTGAAATGGACGTTCCGCATTATGCGGATGCGGATGCGAATATTCGCTATATCCATACTTTAGACTTTGTGTATGTCATCTACTTTGACCTTAATAACGACTATTTTGGAAAGCTCAAGCGACAAAAAATGTTTGCATGTGGTTCATTATTGGTTTACGCAGAAATGATCACGTATCCGAATTTCGGAATAAGCTCACAAGGATTCCCATTAAAGTTCTTACTAGTGCGTATATGCTACAAGATTCTATTTCACTCCTTATTATTTTCGGAAAACTCGTTTCATGTGCCTAGATGACTATTAGGATAAATCTTGTTAGAGAACTTAGTACTCACAATTTACACACGTTTTTTTTAATCCTTTAGCTTCTAACCCGTCCGTTACTGGACACTTTTACCTGACTGCGGGATATACCGCTCAAAGCACTTGTGTAACGGAGATCACACAACGGAGGAATTAGAAATTTAATTATAAAATAAAAAAGAACATTATTTATTTAATTGTCTCGAACCCACGTCCCTTTGAGCACAAGAAAGGATCACTAGCATCTGCACCATCCATCCCATCAATATCTTAATGTGCATCTTTCGCTACCCCTTAGTAACTTTTACCCTTTCCATCCAAATGTTGCCGGAAATAAAACCATTGTATTTGTACATGTATTTTCTGTTCACTGTGTCTGGGAAACAATAAATATTTTTTATTTATTACTTGTACTGGTTTATATTACATACAAGACGAACTCAAAAACCTGTTTTTTAGTTTGTAAAAACAATTGCTTATTAGAAACAGGTTAATTGTCTAACGCATAAAAATCAAGTCAAACGTAGCCATGACACACTTAATTGTAAATTGTTAAAAGGTACATTGAACATCGTTATCAATAGGGACACGTTTAGTCCCACATCATTAAAATATGCTCAAACAAGAACTGCATAGGTAATGCATTCTCTGTGAAGATAGCAATTAAGCGCTGTTTAGGTCAAACTACGATTAATGATGGTATAGTATAATGTTTCGATGCTAACATTCTTTTTTTGCTGCTTTCAATATTAAACTCTTTACAAACGAACACAGAGTATATTATACAGAGAAAAGACATATTTTTACTCAAGAGACTCAGACTCAATTAGTACTCAAAGTACGATTTTCTAAATACTATAACATCAATAATATAAAGCTACCTTTTTCGTAATTAACACTGGGTAAATTATATTGACAAAACAAATTGAGATGTCTACCTAAAATTTATGATATTTTATGTGCATTTGTTAATTGTAATAACTCCAAACTACTGGACCGTTTAAAAAAAATCCTTACATTACATTAAATAGATAGGAAGTGCCGTGGTGTACGGGTAGAGTAGTATAGTAACCAAGTGTCGTAAAAGGCGACTGAGAACCGATAGATAACGGTATATCCAAAAATCCGAAAAAGTGTAGCTCAAATGCAACGGGGTGGGAATGAGCAGCAGCATTCCCGTCGTGAAGCTGCGGTCACCAATTGCTACTACACTTGTTTAGCGAGGTAACTATGAGAAAATTTCCGCAAAAAAATGATAGAAAGTTACATCTCTCCGGTGGCGCAGTAGTTTTATTTTAACGCCATGTACTTCCATTAATCCGCCCTACATACATAACCAAACCACCTCGATCTTCACAAGTCCTCTTTGTGTTCTTTTAATGAAATTTATTTAGTAATAAATTTTGTCGGGAAAATGTCCCGTGACACACGTAAAACAATACAAACAATATTTTGGCGCTAGTATGAAAATACTAAACGTGACTTTTACTTACGTGACACTTCCTTAAATTAATTATTGTACCTAGCTCAAAAATAATCTAACTTACTCCAGCCGCATGGTTATCCCAAGGATATATATGTACAAAAAATTTTGCGACGAGCAAAATAATAATAATAATTTATTTATCTTTCTACAAACATTAAATTATTCTTACGCTATTGCAATAAATATTTTTGGGACAGGGGGATCTAAACTAGGCAGTGATCTGTCTGTATTTCAAAGCACCAGGCCTGCATCTCTCTTATTTGTTAGATAACATTAGATTTCATTACATTTAAATCTTAAAATAATACAATATTAAAGACTTGTATGTGTACGTGTGTGCAAGGGACACGTGGGCAAAATATGTGCTGAAGTCAATTCAAGAAAGACGTGACGCGTTTGTTCGAACGCAAAACTTGCGATTCCTATTCTAGAACTACTAGATATTAGAACATAATCATAAATAATTCATAATGGGTGTGGATGTTTGTGACGTGTGGCGGACTGTTACAAAATCGATAAATAATCTACACTACTTTTATTCACTAGGCCGGGTCGACAAACAAGCAAGCATGCAACCGGGTGGTAGCAAGCGTCACCGCAGCCTAAAGGCGCTTGTCACGAGAGTATCACTAATGCATTGCCAACCTTATGCCTTTAATATAGTACCCAGATCACATTACCCAGGAGTTTCACTGCTTCTAGCACACTTCAAACCGGAATACTGCTATAAGACGGTGGAAAAAGGTGAGAGTGAGTCACGGAAACTCATAGAAATACTAGTGTCTTCACTTTATTTATCGTCTCAATCTTTTCCCGCTTAAAAACATTTCCCATAAGGCCACAGATACTTTCCCATGTTATCCTTAAATTACATGGTATATGTCCAGAGCAGTATATGTGACGTCGTATCTCTATTAATTAATTACTTATTCCGACCACTGTCACAAGAATCCAAACAGCAAAATCCTCTCGCCTAATGGATTGGATTTGCAGAAACACACGGAGTAGGATAAACTTCTTGCCCGTATCGAGATCACAAAATACAAAGCAGATAGCTACAAGCGCACGTACTGACTGGCGTATCTCGGACTGGATGTCACGTTCAGGGTAGCCAATTAGATTGAGCGATTTGGTTGTCAATTTCTATGATTGAACGTTGGAATAGAAGCGACTGGACGCGTCTACGCACGGTTTTCATACAAAAGGTCGGATGGATTCGAACCTTACTCTCACCTATTTCTACCGCCAAAAGGCTATGCTCGCTCTTTGCTGTATTCTGGTCTGAAGGGTAAGTGAATTTACTGGGTAATCTGGTATAATATTTTCAAGTTACAAAGTTGGCAACGCATTAGAAATATCCTTATGACATTACTAGCGTCTATAGGGTGCATTGACGCTTAGTATCACGTGGACTGTGTGCTGTTTGTCGACCTGGTCCAATAAAAAAATCTTTATTTGTGTTGTTCTGACATACTGCGATCTAACAAAATATATGTTAACAAAACTGTATACTAAATCCTAGATAAGTATTATATAATTAAAGCACATGTGTTGAAAATAAAATAACTACGATAAAAGTGGTCCTGGGTTGAGACCCACGACCCTTGGCGCATAAGATAGGGGTGCTACTAAATGCGGCACCATTAAATGTGATCCATAGTGATTTTTTTCTGAAAATAATAACACATGGATATGTATGTACACTATTGCCCCATCTATTGACTTAACTTTGCCTGAAATCAATAACACATGCCATATGTTTTAAAAACTGATTAACAGGTTTAGGTGTAACTTCATCACAAACAGACAGACATGCCTTTATAATATTAGCTTCTTGCTGGACCTCGCAGGGTCAAAATATTGTCTGTCTCCTACACTATAGTTCTTTAGATTTAGTTTCTAAGGAAATCAGCTTTTATATTTGACGATTTTTACTAAGCTTAACTGTTAAGCTCCGACCACAAAGTAAGTGTCTATGAAGTTCTCCCGTGCTCCACTGTGCATTGGCAACAGACAAAACTAAATCCGTTTTCGACCTCGAAGTTATATAGGTAAGTATACGAAGTTTTTTGAACATATCAAAAAACTTCGTAAACTTACCATGAAGTACTATATGGCAAACCAAAACTCATAAAACTAACTGAAACACTTTTTGAAATCATTTTCTGATATATCCAAAAGAGTAAATTTTCAAACTTAAAACATATGTCCCCTCGAAACAAAGATAGAGATATGTGTAAAATGTTTTTCCTGCAATGTACCACAGATTCATGCTAGTTCCCCCCCCCCCACCCCTGAGGTTACTATTTTGTATAATTAACATCAAGGACATCGGCCTGAGAGGAGATATCACATTATATGCCGATGATATATATACATGCCGACAAAAGCTTATTTTATTTTGGCCCAACTATTGATGAAGTTGCCTTAGAAGCTCAAAGTAATCTTCATTTAATGTAAATAAAGCTAAATAAACTTTACAATTGCCAGATTAAGTAGAAAATAATCGCAGATTATGAGCATTTAAAAATATTCTTAATTTTATGTATTTTTTGTACATCCTGATCTTAATGCGAATAACATCTTAGATTACGTATCGATGACCAATTAACATACCGCTGGATCTGCTGCTGTCACAAGTCTATGAGGATTATAAAGAATAAATAAATAATAAAATATATGAAAACATTCAACCGAATAAATTTCACCAAATCAAAAAATCTTATCCTATGTAGACTACGTACGAACTATAGTAAAAGAAGCTTAATTTTTGAAGGTGCAAAACTGCACAATATTCTCCTTATTAATATTAAAGCATTCTTATTGCATAAAAAATATCAATTAACGTTAAAAAATATTACGTTATTAAAAAGCCATCAAATTTCTAATGAAATATTAATAGGTAAAAAAACCATTTTTTATGGTATGTAAATAAATAATAGGTGAGTATATGGTATGTAAATAGTATCTAATTATTTGTAGTATAAAGAAATTAAGATACTCAAATATAAAAGTAACTCAGTATTCTATTTTGATTAGTTTACAATTATAACTTCAAACGTTTGCTTGAAAAAGACAACCCTCAGTTTGGTTCTATATCCGTGGCGTGGTACCGTCACTCATTTGCTTTAGGCGCTCTCTGTCTGTTCCGAAACGTTACGCATTTGTAATATACCCGCTTCACCGCATCAAATCGTTACCACATTATTTTTTGTTCCTATTAAAATATAGTATTCTCAGAATAAGTAAATTGTAAATATTCTTAATGAAAAATATAATAGCTTAACTGTTAATACACTTTGTAATTAAATGTACAAATTATTATGTCCAATCTCATAAAGCTCATCATATAAATAACACGAGCAGCTTTGACATTAGTTATTCTAATCAAGCTTTATTTAGAAAAATTTAGGTTCCACATTTCATTCCACATTTCACAGAAAACGGAACAAGCAGACGGACACACGTTTGCGTTCATAACCATCTTTATCATGACGGTGCCGATCATTATTTTATACTATTATTATGAGTTCATCGATATCCACCAAAATATATTATCTATTTTCATCATTCCAATCAAACCTTCATTTTCTATTCTGAAATATAATTCCACTGACCCACTTTTTATCTGAAATGTATTGTGATTTAGATTCTACTGACTAGTTTTCCTGACAATGTATTGCATTAAATACTTTAGTTTGCTTTTAGAATTAATTAATTCGCTTCAAGTGAATTACGGGAAGAGCCGTTCGATGTACCAGCTGTATTCACCTATTAGAACTGACAGTCGAAGTTGTCCAGGCTTAATTTCTGAGCGGCATTATTATTCATGGACGCTTTTTTTAAGTAAAGCCTTTGTTCAAATAATCAAAGCTATTAGAGATAACGTATACTGAAAAAGAAATACTTCTCTCATTTGAGACAGTATTCCTTTCCGGGGAATATAATAATAAAAGGTACTATATTCTAGCGCGGCGGGGCTCACTCCGTCCTATTTTGCAAACTTAACTTCAGTTCCCAACGATGGCCGCCCGAGCCAAGGTCGAGGCTTTAGAGGCGCCCTCGGGCGATCGCCGTCGATCCCGCTCAGATCCCGCGAGCCTTGCGGGGGCGACCATAGCTAAACGCGCGGCCGTAGCCGCACGGTACGCAGGATAATATGGACATCGGGTCGCTTGTAACGGGCGGCCCCGCCCTCTCGCTCGGTGGCGCTGGAATTGACGTTTGAATAGTCCAGCAATAGCTTCGTCCGAAATTAAACTATCTATATTGAGAATCATATATGTTATTCAAACATTGGTTATATTTATTTTATTAATTAGGAAATGGAGGAACGCGACCGGTATTTCATTGCATAAAATAAAGACCAGTACGTCAGCAAATCATAAGTACAGAAGCAAATAAACATACCTTCATGTAAAGATCCCAATTTAATAGTCATTATTTGTTAAAAGTCGGTTACAAAGCGAAATAAAGGCAAAAGTTGTGCGGTGAACAAGCAGGGTGCGGATAACAATAGGAGCCAGGAGTTTGTACCGCCATTGATTCGGAATGTTTGCGGGGTGGTGGGGTGCGACGGTAAGCTTTACTTTTTCGGGTGCCGAATGGACTCTGCATGTCATTGGAGCACGAATATAAGAAAAAGTATAATAGAATGCATACAACTGTGGATTTATTCGTTCCACTACAGCGATACAACACAGCTCTACAACGAGATTCAGGACGACGACTTGCCCAGGGCCTCTTGCCATTTTATTGCGATTTTTATTATTGTACGTCCCAACTGTAAACAAGTCCCCATTACGACGCTCGCATCCTTGCCGGTATTATTTTTTAACGGATTTCCTATTTTTATCAGCGCTACTCTGTTTAACGAAGTGAGGACTTCGTTCAAATAATGGATGCCATTATTGTAACGAAACGAAATAGTGCGCCTCAACCACTTGCATCTATTCTACTTTACTATTGTATCTATTTTAGTGATGTAGGTATGTATGAGTAATATGTGTAAATATTTAATATTTAAATAGGTATATGCTGATGATGATGATGAAGTCGTCGTCATCATCATATCAGCCATACAATGTCCACTGTTGGACACAGGCCTCCCCAAGATCCCCCTATCTTGGTGCGGCATGCATCCTATTTTTGACCATAATTTCCGCGCTTGGCAGGCGTTGTATTGATCGCAGAGTATGACTTCGCGAGGAGGATGCTGCCCATCCCCACCTGCACCGTTTCCTATGGATACACCGCCATCTGTCAGTTTTGTCAGTCGCGTCTTATGACACCTGGTTTAGAGGGAGACACTATTCTGTTCCATCGGTATTCCACGACATAGGTACCTAATATTTGTTCGTCCATAATGAAATTTATTTAATTATAATATTTGATTTATTACTGTTTTTTATTTGGCTTTGGGAATAGCAAGGACAATTCAATAATATTGTATTGAATACTTCATGACTCTTAACGCACAAGACAGGATCACCATCTGCGCCATCGGGCCCTTTGAAATATATGGTCCAATGAAATCAAATGAAATGTATGACCAATCATAAGGTAGTCCTAAATAATGTAATTTCAACATTTACGCGAACAGAGCAGTGCTGTAGCATATTCTCTAAGTGCATATTAGAACACGTCTAACATCTATGTTATAATCTAAGCACACGCTCTAGCGTGAATCACGCGGTAATTCTATCACAAGCGACCAATAGCGTAATCTCGCAATCCCCTCACCCTAAAAATTCAGGGGTGCAATAGAATAAAATATTTTACTTTTAGGGGTGAGCCGTGAGGGTTTAATATATATACTTTTTACAATAATATCCTTGTCGTCAATAATATAAAATCAATAGATATAGTGCGCCATAGAAAATAAAACCTTGTATTTTAATAAATTTATTATATACGCGTTGTTGTGGAGCATTCGGTTTCATGAATGATCGTTTTAGCAAATTAGAATGTGGCATTACAGTTTCGGCATGGGTTATTATTTTTAGCATAATTATAATGAGCATAAATAGAAAGGGCATAAATACATCCATAATGAGCATAAATAGAAAGGGCATAGTACGTATACTACAATGAATCAAGGATGTGAATATTATTAAATTTCTAAATGTATACTTCTCCTCTTTTCAATGTCTAATATTGAAACAGTGTAACCATATTTACAATAAATAAATGTTTAAATTCAAAATACATAAATAGTTATAGGACAGCCGGTTATCCATAAATCCGACTATTTTGAAGTATATCCTTTCACCACCGACCTTTCAAGCCATGGTTGTGTCTTGCCGGACTGTCTCGGCTTCATTACATTGCTCCCGAAAGCAATCTGATCAAAACTAAACGTTGCCATCGATCACCTATGGGTTACCTTCAATGTAGTCATAATTGGTTTGTATTTCTGTTTCAGGACCCTCTAGAACCTTTTGCGTTGCCGTAATATTCGATAACTATACAAGGAGGCTTATTTTTTCGGTAGGACAGCGTAAATCTATAATAGATGTCGCCAATTCACAGATTGGCGATATGGTGGTTTTAAAAAATGAGGGTGGCAATGCAACTCGTGGCAGTTTAAGAAACAGCACCACGCGGTTGGCGAATTGCCAGCTATGTCACAAGATTCTATAAACCTGTGGCGTCCTATACACTATGTCTGCCAACCTAGACTAGTTCAAATACAAGAAATATAACGTGGTTCTGCCTTCGTAGCCAGTTGAAATGACAGTACTCACCCACACATGAGAACAACTCCTGGGCGCCGGCCAGCAGGCAGCCGTTGGGGGCGTTGATCCCAGACGTGACGTTCAGGCAGAAGCAGCCTTCATCGTTGTTCAGGAACCACTCGTTGGCGGAGAACCTCATGGCAGGTATGCCGCTGAATTCTGCGTCGTGCTGATACCGCAGTTCCACGGATCTGGTATTAAATTATTTACTTTTTTTCTTTATTAGGTCTTGTATTTAAAAATTCATACATAATCCATCCAGGTTTTTGTAACAAACAATTAAGGAAAAATCTGCATGTGTTTGAAGTATGTAGGATCAAGCACTATAATAATAGACTAATTGGTACGATTACAATAATGTAAAATATAAAATCGTAACTATTTCATGACTGAGAGACATGACTTTAAGAATGTGCATTATCTATGATGTCGCTATACTTATTCACAGGTCAGATACCTTACGAAATTGAAGAGAGAAAGGAATTTTATAATTGTGTGGGTAACTATTATGCGCATGGAATACACAATACATTTAAGGTGTAAACAATGTTGATACAAAAAAAAATGTCAAGTTAAACCTCCATTTTTGAAGTCGGGTAATAAAGTTCTACGGTCAAGTATGATCATAATTTTGAAATGTTTTAGTGGCTTAACATAGTATTTAAACAGAACTATTCTTTAGATAAGCCACAAGGTACCAATTATATTTTGTGAATATGTTCTAAACGTATATTACATGAGATTGTCCTCATATAAAGATCGTCTGCATTTGTACCACACTCTCAACTATTTCTATCGCTAAATAACAGGTTTGCTTTGCTGTTTTAGTTTAAAGGGTGAGAGAGGCAGTGAAATTACTGGGTAATGCGACAAAATATCTGCAAGTTACAATGTTGGCAACGCATTAGTGATATCCTTGTCATATTTCGAGCGTTTATAGGCCGCGACGCGAGCCTTTAAATTATTCAATGCGAAACCCAGCAACCTAGCAGCAAGTGAAGCTGTTTTTCAATAAAAGGAATAAAGGTTAATTTGCTATCAAATAGGTATCATTTAATTATCCATCAAATTAATCCATTATTTGATTAAGCCATTATCGTCAGTATGATGATTGGAATGCTAAATATATAATAAACAAACTAGTTGCATGTTATTTAGGTATATATAGCATTTGGTTTTATGTGAAAATAATTTAGATACAAAGAATTCACGTTTCACGGTTCCGATAAAAATATATATCCAACACAAAAGAGATGAATAGCTCGTTAACTCTATTTTATATATTTTACTAGCTGTGCCCGCGACTTCGTCCGCGTGGAATAGCTTTTTTTGGGTACCATACCTCTTTACCTTAACTTATATAAACTTTGAATGTCATGTTTATTTATGTCGAATCAATGGCCTGAAAAATAAGTTCCAAGTTTCTAGCTCAAAAAATAGCAATGCTTCCATACTACTTTTCATCCCCCTTTTTGACGCCTTACAATCCTTATTTCAAATTAACAAATAGCCTATGTCCTTTATCAGGGATAAAAAATTGTCCAAATTCATCTGTGCCAAATTTCATCAAAATCGGTTGAGAGGTTTAAGCGGAAAAGCGTAACTTACTTAACACTTTCGCATTTATAATAATAGTAGGGATGTCTACCAAGCCTATGCAAAGTGATATATTTTTGTATATTCTAAATCTATTTTAGAAATTGTCAATACCATTAATTTAAATTTGTCAGTTTGTTTTAGTTGCATAAGTGTCGTCATATATATAAATCGTATATACATATTATATGTATAGTTTATATATATAGTTTTACGGGCCCGATGGCGTAGAAGGTGGTGATCCTATCGCGTGCGCGAAATATTTTTATTATGATATTTATGTTTGTTCTGTCACTGGGTGTTAAATATATGTATTAAAGCAGTATATTAGTAATTCCTCTGTTGTCTGATGTCCGTAACACAAGTGCTTTAACCTACTTATCACGGAATCAGGGGCATTAATTATTATTACATATATATGCAATAATAATAATAAAAATAAATGGTCGGTATCATATGTTTCCGACCTTGGTATCTGTTTCAAATGATATTTGAATCGCTTATTAAGTCAATCGTACCGACCACCAAACGGCTAACACTTGTGTCAAACGGCTTTACGTAACATTATAAAAATTATATAGAAAACTTAACGACCTAATTATTTTAACTTAATTAACCGCGCAACATTATCATTTATATTTTATTTACGATATGAATATTTACCTGTCAAAAACAGATATATAAAAAATTTAGCAAATTCCAAATATGTAGCCAATTTTTTTGTATATAGACTTCTATTACAACTTGCACATCGCCATTTCATGAAATATATTGTGTTTTTCAGTGCATTACCGCGCTCGTTATATGAAACGAGGACATCACTATTCCGCACAACAACTAGCAATGGTTGTACATAATCCAAACAAGTAAGATCAAAGCGCTGAGTTATTAATAACATATCAACAGTCGGCAAGGGGACAGAAAATATAATAGGTGACTGGCTGCATTAACATTACCTACATATGACGTCAAAGAAATTTATATATGACAATGAAGCGTATTTTTTTTTACTTACAGCATCTCAAACATTAACCTGACTCCATGATAAGTCGCTTAAAGCACTTGTGTTACAGACGCCAGACAACAGAGGAATCACAAATATACTACTTAAATGCATATATTTAACACACAGTCACAGAATAAATACAAATATCATCATATAAATATATGCAAACAACGTAGGTGTGCTTGTTTATAAAGGTGACCGCAGCATAAAGACACTCGTGTCATCCAAAATATTATTTTGCTATTTTATATCACTGGTGTGTCGCCAAGCTTATGAACTAAAGATTTACATAGTGATTTCAGTGCCTCTCTCATACTTTACACCGGAATACAACATTGCGAACACTGGTACTTGCGGTAGATATTGGTGAGAGTTAAGTACCAATGCAAACGACCTTTGACCCATAGAAAAACAGTAAGTTCAAAGCATTGCTAAGTTAATAATAATAGTCTAAATAGACGGCAAGTACACAGAGAATATAATATACTCGTAATTAGTGACTGACTGCATTAACATCACGACGACATAGAAATTTAAGTTATTCACGTACGATTACAACATATAAGGTCCGCAATAACTGGAAAGGCTAGCGCAGGTTTAGAATATTACTATTAAAATAAATAAAGCTTAATTAATATTTTTACTACCCAAATATTATCTTTACTTTGAAAGGTCCAATTTTCGCTGTTAGAAAATATTGTGACTGCTACAGTAGTAACAAACGAACATAAATATTCAGAAAAGTACTTTTTATAAGATTACATAACCGGTAGAGGCGTATAAAGTATTTATTTATTTAGGATCAGACACGATCAAACTAAGCTAACGTTTTAGTCGTTATATTAATAAGACTCTTTTATAAAGTGAACGATAACAATCTTTTTAAAAGCAGTGTTATTATTAACAACAAAATTAAAACCGTTTCCGGTGAAAACGAATAATTACAAACTTTCATGTCCAGCCCCGCAGAATTTTTAATCTAGGATATTGAGTTTCGCCTGCCAGTTACCAGTTACGTACCAACTCAATTATCAAGGATAAAAGCACCCCTCGTCAATTTATATCCCCCAAAAAATGAATGCCTTTTAATCAGTCAACAGCGCCACCCTTGTACACATGGCTTCGCATGGACACTATTCAGAATGCATCCTTCAGATAATTTTAAACTCCAAAATCTAGCAAACAGAGTTCACTATCAACAGTGTTGATTCAGCAAATTTTGATAGGTGTACGCGTTTACCGATCGATTCATTTTAATTTGAGAACTTCATACTGATCCTACAAATTTAGTTTAATCAACGAGCAAAGGCACCGAGTGAGAGGGGCCTTTAATATGATTATTATTATTATTTTGTATGGACTATGTTATGCAATAGGCTAAGTATCTGCTAGTATCCCAACAATATGACGAACACACTTTAAAGTTTTATAGAAAATATTACTATGATATAGATACACCACCCCATGACGGTAATGTATATAAATGTATGCCGGTATACATTACAAAGCGTGTTGCTACAGCTCAGGACTTTCACAGTATGATTTTATTTAATAAATAATAAAATGAAATTCCGATTAACTAATATAAACGTGAATTAACATCACTGTGACAGGTACAACTCTCCCTATCATCATCATCACCACATAGCCATTGAAAGTCCACTGCTGGACAAAAGCCTCTCCAAAACAGGAGGTTTTTACCCATAATTGCCACGCTGGGCAAGCGTGTTGGCAATAGCAGAGCGCAGCTATCCCGACGGGCATGCTGCTGCCCATTCCCGCCCTGTGCATTTAAGTTGCACTGCTTCGGATGGATATACCGCCATCTGTCGGTTCCTTAGTCGCCTCTTACGACACCTGGTGCAGTGGGAGGTACTATTCTATTCTGCCGGAACCTCAAGGCACGGAGCTCTCCCTTTGGAAATAATATATTATGAAATACCACGCAGGCTCAATAACATTTCCCCATACCCTTTCCCATCCACTTTAGATGCCATGCCGATTACCGTGTCACTGGATTTAAGAACTAATTGATACAAAATTGGAATATTACGCCTTTTTCCCTGAAGGTAAAAGCGCCAGAATTTCTTTGGGGCATGGTGAAAATGAAAATGCATTCGCATTTTACTCTACTTTGAAGCGGCACAAAGGAGATTTTCATTAAAATCAAGTTAATTTACAAGAGGCGGAGTTCATGGTGTGGGATGAAATGGATATGCAAAGTTTTCTCTTAGTATGGATAAGATTAAAAAAAAGCAATTGGTACATTTAGTTACTGGGATTGAAAAAGATTGAAAGTAGCATTTATGGGGATTTAGGACAGTGAAAATTTATATGGGATTGTACCTACATATGTTAGCTTACACTCCCGTTGTAACGATTTCCGATACGATTCACATTACTAAATTATGTGGCAAACATATATGTAAATATAGGTAATACTATATGTAAAAAGCAAATGCGTGTGTTTTTGTATTATTAACAATAATTTAGATTTGTATGAAGACGTCTGAAAAGCCATTTATAACGAGAAATACCTGTTTAAATTTAAAAAATGTCCAGCAGTGGACGTCTTATGGGTGATACGAGGATGAAATTATAGTTTTATAACAAGAAATGTGCAACGACAGTATAAAAATAATAGTACAATGAAAATATGAAAGGTACAAAAATTTTATCCCAAAAAATTTACAAAAATACCGTTACTTGTTTTATTTAAATAATACATATTTATAGCAAGTTATGGAACTATTTATTACGATCATCTTCATGTTTACAGCCATTGGTAGCTTACTGCTGGACATAGGCCTCGTCAAGTTAAGACGAATTTGTTTATAACTGCCGCGCTGGGCAAGCGTGTTGGCAATCGCAGCTTTTGCGACGGTGGTGCTGTTCCCCATTCCAACCCTTCGCATTTATGCTACACTATTTCGGATTGACATACAGCTATCTGTCCGTTCTAGTACCTTAATCGCCTCTTACGGCACCTGGTACCGACGGAAGCATTATTCTACTTATCCGGTACGTCCCCTGTGGCTTTTATACATCTTTTCTATATCAAAATCATCTTTTTATATTACACAATTTCGTGTCATGTTGTTTGTCCGAGATGACTCCTCAACTACTGAAACGACTTTAATCAAATTCTACTCACTGCGTTCAATTTAAGAGATTCAACTTAAGGACAGTTTATATAAATCTATAGTTGCAATATCTTTTTATTGCAAATTATCTATTATATAAGCTATAATTATTTGTGAGTGCCATTCGATTCTAATAGATAGTGGTATTAGGTCATTGAATAAGTATCCAATGATATTAATATAATATACCCACGGTATCGGGATACACGGGATATAATATTTTTTATATTATTATATTCTTAAGGATCGCAATTTATATATTTCAATGGGAGACGAGCTCCATCACCTAAATATTATAAGTAACACATTATTATTTAATAAAATCCAGTTTGGTTTTGGATTTTAGCATATTATTATATAGATGACCCGACAGACGTCCTGTCTTCGCTTCAAATATTAAATTCACATTGATGTAAAG
>JACJUM010003259.1:18301196-18313144 GCA_020976665.1 Heortia vitessoides
ATTACATATATATATATATATATATATATATGTAATATTAAGTATATTTTTTAGCGATGCCGATAATTATACATTCCTTCCTTTTCCGTCTTACCTTATCCAATTTTCTTCATCTTCTTTAACGTGACTTCACTTTAGTATTCTACTGATATGCCACCCGTTGGCATCGGTAAAGAACACAACATCTGAAACCGATCCCATTTACATTTACTTATGATTCAAGCAGGATCTTGAAACTAATTAACTTTATAGATACCTTTTATTAATAAATGCTCAGAATGTGTAATGAGAATAGTATACTCGCAATTGTCACACGGATTCTCTTTGTGAAATAATTTGGACATCTATGGCAAATGAGCAAACTCATCCTGCTGTGCGCACGCCTATATTGTAACTAAGTTAGTTTTCATAAATAGACTCAGAGACATAAAGAAAGAAAGCAATTATTGACTGCACAAAATAAATAAATGAAAACATTACAAAAAATTAATACTCGTATTCTTTTTTTTTCTTCTATACGTAGCACGTAGAGAAGAGGAAAAAAAGAAAAATGTAAGAAAGGGGAGAAAGCGAACTAAGACTAAGATGAGAAGATGTCGGTCAATTAGATGCCTGCCTCAGCAGAAGCTACAGCGGCAGCGCGACCACAAATGATAGAGGTATCACAAATATAAACCTTAAATACAAATTTAACATCCAGAGATAAATAAGTCCTGGTAGGGCGATCGAACCCTCAATCCTTGACGCACAAGATAGGATCACTAACATCTGTGTCGCCGGTGTATTTTAAATTTGCAACCCGCCCCGGCTTCGCACGGGTGCAATGAGGATAAAAAATATTATTGTGGGTTATCCTGAGAGATGGCCATATATAATCGCGGACTTATTTGTAGAATTTTGTAACGTGCACAATGCTATAGTACATTATTTTGATCAAACTCGTTGGGTTCAGTCAGCGTGTGCAATGTAATCGCAATAAAACCCCTACTGTAATACAGTAGAGATTTTTTTTGAACGCCTGTGGATAAACCTTCCTTTTGATTAAATCCGTCGCGCAGTTTTATTGATCCGCATACATGGGTACATACAGCGGTAACAACTTTTTAACGGCTTTAAAAACTTTTTTAGTGTCGATGCAATTACCTTACCGCATATCATCTTTTCGGTAACCATACCGCATACCATACCTTCGGTTACCAAAATATCGATCAATCTATAACGTAAAATGCACCGCGTTAAGTGCCGTTAAATTCGTTCTGTTGTGATAATGGGTGTCGGACTGCATGTCCGTCCCGGATGGCGTCGCCCGACGCAGCGAGGGGATGAATTATCAACTCATCCCAATAACATTTTTATGTATTATTCACATCATTACGCTAACATCAGCATCACTGTAGAACTTACAACTTTTTTCTTATCGGGTTTTAAATAAAAGGCTATGTATTATTAGCCGTGAGTTCCCGGCAGAGAAGAACAGTTTCCCCAAAAAAAATAAATAGAATTTTAGCATGCTTATATATACAAATCGTTAGGTACCGGCAGAGTAGAATAGTACCTCCCCCTGTACTAGGTGTCGTAAAAGGCGACTGAGGTACCGGAAGCGACAGAAGGCGGTATATCCGTACCGTGTGGCTCAAATACAACAAGGCAGGGATGGGTAGCAGTAATCTTGTCACGAAGCTACGCTCTGCAATTCCCCTGGCAATCCCCATTTCTTGAAGAGGCCTGTGTCCAGCAGTGAATGTTTTATGCCTACTTTGACGATGATCATTATTTATTTATTTCAAGCGGCTCGGCCAGACTTCTATAGCATATTATAATTATAAAGTTTTATTCCGTTGATCCTGTTACTCATAAAAGAAACATAAGTTACTTCTAGTAACATCGGCTATCTGCCTATGAAAATACGGTTGAAACCGATCCATCCGTTTCAGAGAATAGTCTGAACAAACAAATAGAGCGATAAACAATTTAAAAATTATTAATAGGTATCGTATTCATATTTATGATTAATATTTTCGTATATTCAATTTTATTTAAGAAAATAATATTTTTTTTATCTACTCTAAAATGTATATTTATATAGATTTGATGTATAACAAAAGTATCTGTAAAATAAATGCGATATGAATTTAAAACATCTTTTAGCAGACTCTGTAACAAAATGCTTGATAGTCCAAAATCGCCCTTCAAAAACTGACGGAACTAGGGATCGGTAATTTTATTATTACTAGTTAACTCAAAGATTCGTTATTTTCTGGCCATTATTATGTTAATCCTAAGGCCGTGAGCCCCTTGCGTTATGGATGACTAGCCTTTATACATCAAAGACAAAAGTACGTGAAGTTGCAAACAACGACTCCTTTCAATGGGAGACGAGCTCCATCACCCAAATATTATAAGTAACACATTATTATTAAATAAAATCCAGTTTGGTTTTGGATTTTAGCATATAATTATATGGATGAACCGACAGACGTCCTGTCTTTGCTTTAAATATTAAATTCACATTGATGTAAAGTATATATTAGCGTAGTGTATCAAAAGCGGTAAGATTACATCATATTTTTAATTTTGTAATACTCCCTTGCAACTGTTTTATTCTTATTTTTCACGAGAAACTTATCCGTACAATAACAAATACAAGAAAACAATTAACTGAGTCAGTTCAACTGTTCATGTGTGATGCCGATATAAAAGAAATAGACAATCATATTTATAATACTGATAGTTGGAAACGTACAGATATAGAAAATAAATAAAGAAAAGAAAATATTTCAAATGACAAAAACAAATCAAACCTTAGTATTATTGAACGCACAGATATAATACATACCTCAGTGTATCAAGTTAAAAGTCTTCGACCAATGTGAGATATCAGCGATGGCTTATGGCAGTGAAACGTTTGCAACTATTAGTCTTTTTAGCCAACTGAAAATAGCCTTACGAGCTACGAAGAGGGCAATGCTCGGAGGTTTTTTGCGCGATCTAGTCAGAAATGAGGAGATCCGTAAAAGAACGAAAGTTACCGACATAGCCCGGCGGATTAGCAAGTTAAGTGGCAATGGACACAACACTTAGCACGCAGAATCGATGAACGATGGAATCGTAAAGTTAAACTAGAATGAAGACCACGTTCCGGCAAGCGCAGTGACCCACAAGGTGGACGTCCTTTGCTGAAATCTGATTAATACCACAGGATCGCGCTAGACGCAGGCCGCATACGATTAGAAACGAGACGATACGAGACGCTCCAATTAGAAATCACTTGGAGAGGCCTATGTCCAGCATTGATATGATGATGAAAGCAGAGATCGCGGCTGACAATAACAATTCGATAAATTTACTCACCACAAGTTTTGAATTACAAAGCATTCCGCCCACGTTCCATGGCATAAATGACACCCATTCCAAAGTGACAGTAATACTAAAACGAGCGCGCCTTATTAACCGTTGTGTATTAAATAAATAAAAAAGTGGAACAGATGTAAGCAAGCCGTGACCGCTTGTTCTCATTCTTGGCTGGACAATGGACTGCACCAGACCAGTAATGTTGCGAATGTAGCTTGGGTCGGGACGGGTGATCACTACCGTTACGTGATCAGCTTTAATGCAAATGCAAAGCTTTTGGAGGTCATGAACGATTTGAATACGCGTCGGACAGGACGACGCCAACGGCCCATTGTAATTTGTGTATCTTTCAAAATTGGCAAGCAGTTACCATGGAAAATAATTGAGACAAGATACAGAATAAACCATACTAATATATGTATTATTTTTGTTAAATATTCTAGAAGCAGTTTATGCAAACCTTTAAAAATATTGTTGTGGCGCGTTAAAGATTGTCATCGACTTAGTTTTATTACAATAAACTAACTTATACTTAGATACTTTGAATAGCGCAATATTGTTTTGAAAATTACTTATTGTATTTTCGCAACCATAATTATAGTAACTTGACATTTGACAGAAAATCTTAAAGTAGGTAGGTACCTATGTTACATCGTCTCACTCAAAAATAACATTGCATTGTTATTTCCTTACATTGCTTAGTAGACAGATTTGAGATCTCCCCAGTTTCATTGATTATTTTTACTTACTAATAGTAATTTGTGACAACCACAAAATTAACATACATGGTCTCACAGAGTACTTCCGTGCGTCTTCACACGCAAAAAATTATACACGAAGCTAACAGAAAATTAGCCTAAACGCGTAACGTAAAAGGTCAAACCAATCTTCAAATTGACGGATTGCTATGTTGCTAATTACTGACACTCTGTCAGAAAGAAGTTAGTAATTTGATTCCAAGGCTATATATTTCTATATTTGAAAATAGCAAAATTTAAATAATTACCCACTCCATCGATAATGATAATTAGGTATTCTTTTTCGGATTTTTATTTGTCTTAAATTGCGTAATCATATATTGTATGCTGTACCATAACGTCTAATATTACTAGTTTTTCATATTCAATACATCATGGAACTGTGTGTACACCTAATTAAATTTGAATAAATGAGAAAGGAATTAAATAATGCTTTACGCTTAATTTACATTTGTAAATGCTTGTAAATAATATACTGTATTCCAAAGTCACACGACGCGGGCAATCAGGACTTGGTCGCGGTATCAGGACATGACTATTGAAATGAAAGAAAGTTGTTAAAAACTCTATGGCTGCGGCTTTGTATCAAAATTTTGAATTATATTACTTTCACACTTTACCGTCGATGTTTTTTTCACCCATATGTCAAAACCGCAAAAGCACAGCGACGCTGCTTTTAATGCCTTATTAAAATTTTCAAACCGCGCCGAGCCGTGTACGTACAGAGCGGATGTAATTCCGTGATGGTATTGATCGTATCGCTAAAGGTTGGTTGTCATTAGAAACGAGGGACGAGGGACAGGGCGCTGGAGCTGTATGATCTGACCTTTACAGACTGCACACGCATGCATCGCGCATCCATCTACGAGCACTTTTACACACCAGGTAGCGATATCGATGTGTGGGTGAGGCGTCTATGTGTGAGTGCGCTGTCGATGGGTGGGTGCAGTATCGATGGTTGACGTGTGGGTGCGGTGACGATGTCTGGGTGCGTTGTCGATGTGTGTGTGCGTTGTAGATGTGTGGATGCGTTGTCGATGTGTGGATGCGGCGTCGATGTGTGGCTGCGATGTGAGCTAGGCTTCGTAAAAAACATTGGGAGCAGCGGGGGGGGGGGCGTAGGAGGAAGAAGGTAAAGACGTACAGTAGTTCGTGCAATTTGATAACAAACGAATTATCTTGTCAAGAAATTTATACACAGTTGTAATACAGTTCTACCTAAAATATTTTGACAAGTCGCCTATACCTGATTTTTGTAGAAAATTAAATATAAAATTAAATATAAACGTCGCTGTAGACCGCGATTAAAGGGTTTGAAAATGTTACGATCGAATGAATCGACCAGATTCAATAAAACATATTGCATACAAGCTCTTTAACTACCGAGCTAGCAACTCACCTGCAAATGTCGGTGTTGAGGGAATATAGGTTTTTGGTTTTATCGACGAAGGGGTTAAAAATGCCGGAGTCGGTGCCGTTGATCATATTGCAAACAGGCGATTGTTCCTCTTCAACTCCGGGCCAGTAGGGCAGATAATTTTGATTATTAAACAAAGTTAATCTTCCAAGGTCGTCAGGGTTTTCTAATCCTCTGTATACTTCGTGCAATTGTCCAGGGTGCCCGTTTCTCTATACAAAGAAATTAAGTCTAAGTAAATTCAGTAAGAATCTATGTTAAAACATCAAGGGATTTTACAGATGCGACCTTACAGTTCTAAACTGAAAGATCAAGATAAAGAAAATTCCTTATTCATTTATTTCTTATTCCAACAACTGGTTCTAACGAGCTCTTGTGTGTAATCAGACCCACAGCAAAATGGAATAAAATAAATCATTTGATAACGAACGACAGCACAAGGCTTCCAATCGGTAAATAAGAAAAAACAAACATACAATTTGTTAAAATATAATACCGCTGTTTCTTTGCACTGTTTTGTTCTGGAGATGTCTGCAATTAGGAATACAAAACTTCGATGAACGTGGGCTGCTCCTGGCGACGGGCGCCGGTGTTAGCATAACAGCATTAATTTCGTATATTTTTCTCTAGTGCCTATTATTATTGATGTGCAGAATGTATTTTATTATGCCTTCTAAAGCTTGACGTTATCATTTTATCTTTACACTATTTATTTATATTAAAATGTGTTTAAAAAAATAAGTTAGACTAATTAATGCTAGAGAATACATACATAGCCTAAAACTGAGAAGAGAATGCTGCCATCATCCAAGGATTCCATGTTCTGTATGGTCTCGGTCATCTCCCTGATTAGGTTGCAGGCGATGACGCCGACTAACCCGGGGTTGTCGCAGAGCTTGATGCCGTCGAAAAGCAAATCGCCTACTCGCGTCTTGACCACGGGTCCGAGGTTCGGTCCGAACACACCGCCGAGAGCCAGGTTTAGTACCGGCAGTAACCCAGGAAACCGCTCTTCCGCCACCTGAAGCACACCCTGAAACAGGCGCGAAACCCGCGGCCTTAGTACAAGCGGCAAGAGCGGTTAGCGATTCGCCAACTAAGTGACAACGCCGAGTGCTAAAACTTCTTCATTACGGTTACATTAAATAACCGCAAATCTGTTCGCAAGCCGCTCTAATGTATACATGATTATTAATAAATATATATTAAGATCAATTGTATTTGCTTTCAAGTTTCATAGTTAGTCATTACGTTTTTGGTTAATTCTCCCAGCTCCATTCTCTTTTATCATCGAAAACATGTTTATGCTTGTGTATAAATATTCCAGTTTACTAAACGAAACCAAGTCCTCGAACTTGTTTTAAGAATAACGAAACTTCGTCGCTTGCTTGCAGACCTGAGCTCGGTAGGGTGGTAGGGTGAGATGCGTTTGTGTTCGTGTGGGGGAAGTGGGGAAGCGGGGCAGCGGGGGCGGTGGAACGCGTAGGAGGGGCCTGCACACAGCTGCAACGGAGCCCCGCGTGGTTACTAAGGACTTTAGCCCTTGCTCCACCCTGCCGGCCGGGCCGCCTCCCTGCGCCATCTATCGACGTCACGCAGAATGCCCGGGCCGCGATGGACGCCCATATTTCGTAATATATTAACACGGATGGCCGAATAAAATGCGGTGGGAGGACATGCTCTATTTAAGTCGTCATCTGGATGATTTTTGTGGTGCTCGGTTTGAAATTACTAAAACAGATTTAAAACAAGAATCAGCTTAATATATCTATATTTACTAATTTAGGATTTTGAAAAAAACAGTAAATTTATATAAAAAAAAAATTAACACTTACTACATTTTGTTTATGTTAATAGTGAATAGTTAATTAAGATAATCTGGATAGATATAATACTAAGGGTACTTAACATCTGAATTCTAACAAATCATGCAACTTTCTAGTGAAAAAGAAATGATAACATCGATATCGAGCGCGCACGACCTGCCGGCCGTGAAGTTAAGTAAGTGCTCATCCCGTTGCGGCTGGTTACATAAATATATTTAAATCCTGCCCAAACCGTATTGTTTGCTAACTCGAGTAGATAGTCTCGATTGCTTTTAAATGTTTTTGGTTATCACTTCTAACGACTTTTGTTAAAATGTTTATTAATTGTTTATAACAGTGATAGTATGTGATAAGACAATTCTGTAATTTGATTTTGCGTCTTTGCCGTCACGAATAAGGTTTCTAACTACATTTACTCAGCTCGCTTGCTTGTAGAGCAAGCGTTCTAAGTAAATATGGCGGACGTCTTTCCATTAATCACGTCTCTTTCAACTAGCGGTTGTCACCACATTCTCGTACAAGACCTCTTACTATGAGTGTACTCTTACTTTTATTATTGAGTATTGTTGTCAACTGACCGTATTTCATATAAAAAACATATTTAGAGTATTATGTATTATACAAAAGAAATACAAAAGAAAAATAATATTTTAGTAATATTGTTTTGTCAATTATTATATACAATGATAAATAAAATAAAATTGTAGTATTGTTCTGATGTTATCAAAAGCGAAACTACCTAAAGTTGGCAACGTCCGATATAATGCGATTTCAACAAATCCAACAGTAAATAAACAACATTATCTGTGATTGCCGCTATCAAATTCATTACATATAAGATGTTTGTTCAATAATCCTTTAAACCGTGTCGCCACACTGCTAAGTAGGGTAGATAATGATTTAGAAACTCACGAAAGTATTTGCTATGTCACGTTCCGACTAAAATAAAACAGTTACCGATATTTTAGGCTTATTGATGGCTTTACCATTGCCGAATTTGTCAACAAAAGTCATAAACCATAAGCAGTAAAATCCATTTATTTCGATTCAAGCATCTCTCCTTTAAAGAATCCTTTAAAGAATCCTTCAAATTCGATCATCTAACCGTCAGTGATACTGCAATAAAATAAACGAGGAAGTTTGCTGCAGCCTACCTGTATTTGCCTGCCGTCGGCTGTTTGATTTTCGCAGAAATTTTCGTTGGTAAAATAGGACATTCGATTTCCAATATATGGTGTGTATTTGATAGGTTACCGTTCACGAGTTACCTACGCTCGCATTTAATGAAGATCGTATTTAATTAAACTTTCACGCATGAATAATGAAGTAACTGAAAACAAATCGTGTTTCCAAAATAGAAGCCATAATAACTCTCTAATAGCGTTCGTTTTTGAGCACTGGTGATTTTTGTTACATCCGTGTTCGATTAAGGCAGTCCTATACAAAGGTGGTATATAAAATTTTCCCTATCCAATCGTCGTATTGATCCTCTCGTCATTGCGTGTCATGATTCCCATTGAATACGAAATTTTCGGGATGAATATAAGACCAGTTCATAATTGGAGAGTCGAGAACAATGCGTTTACAACAAAGAAAACTGATGACATGTTTTTTTTTTATTTTCATCAGATATCTGGTCATGTCAGTTTGAAAAATATTTTCAAGTTTATATTTCGGAGAAATATCATATTTCAAGTTCCGAATTATCAACGGAATTAAATATCTATTTGCTTTTATGAGAGATGCATCCAAATCAATTAACAAAAGTTTAAATTGAATTGATATTATATTAATATCTGTACTACGATTTCGTTTGTTATATAATTTGATTAGTTCCAGGAACAAGATAATGAATTATTTGCATTAAATACAATTTTACACAATATTTAACACAATGAGTATAAAATTTTTCATATTATATCAACAGTATAAATTCAATTGTAGTAAAGGACTATATGCAGGTTAACAGGAACAACAAAAAAGGAAAATTAATTAGAAAGGCTATTTTTAATTAAGTTAAAGCAAATTTACAAATATTATTAAATCCCTATAATTTAATCCCTTTTTCAAATTTTTTTCTTATCAGAAACAATTGAAGAAGCATTAATACACACGTGTACCAGTGTATATGTAATCCTTACGCGTTTAATGAGACAATCTTTCATAGTTACGGATTTATTGATCAAAGCAATTCTTTTTTCGATGTAGGTACTCAAAAAAGGATTATGTTGTACAACCCTTCGCCACGTGCGAGTGTAATTTAAAAAATTTTAATAATAAGGGGTCAAAGAGAACTAACATGCAAGGGGCACATTGATGTGAAATGTACATTCCCCCCCTATGGGACGAGTCAAGTAAAAAGCTTTTGCAGACAATAACAACCGGTGATCCTTACGCGGCGTCGGATGCATTTATGTTGCTACAGAAGAATAATAATTATACGAATAGCTGCTACTTTTAATAAATAAGTACGTATGAAGTAAACACTATAGAGTATAAATACGCATGTAGGAAATTTTGAATCTGTTGTGAGAATAAAATGCGTAACTCACTTATAATATATATTATTATAATTTACAATATACATACATGTAAATAAAATTGAAGTGTCTGTTTATAATATTAAAATAACTGCTTCTTTCTAAATTCATATGGGTTTTGTTTTACCCTCGAGTTCGCTGTAGACAGAGGCGCTTCCCGAAAGACGCGGCGACTACGGTAACCGCATGGAAATTCAATTAAGCAATTTTTTTTATTTTTAGTGATATTTTATAGTAACATCTGAATTACTGGCCGGAATCCTAGATAATGGGATTAACGTAGGAATTTATATTTTATTTGTATTTTATTATATAGGGGCACCATAATGGATATTATGAAGCAGAAAAGTTACTGATTCCGCGCAATCTTTCTCAGGAAATGCCTCAGACGGCACTTGGCAAGTGATTTCCGGAATTGAAATATGAAATATCGGAAATTTTCTCCTATTTCCCCGTGCGATGCCGCTTGTTAGAATAAATTTTGTAGGTACAGAGTTGAAGGATGAATATAAACTCTTTGGAAATCCAAAGAGTTTATAAGCAGAGCTGAGTATATTGTCGTTATATTCTATCCATGTTGGATAAGTTAGAATTTTATGATACATTGATGCGCGTTAATATGCATATATCTGATTAACTCACTCTTACTGCATAATGTAAGCATGTAGATTGGTATATAATGTAGTCAGATATTAATAAACAACATCTTATTTAATTAATTTATCTTTCACAATTTCATATAGTTCGATCGTATATATTCTGCTCCCTAAAAGTTTTCTTGTTCGAAATTTCGGTTGCTTTACGGCAATTAGTTTATTTTTATACATTCCGAGGAATCGAATTAGTACGTCCTACGGTAGTAATGAAGGACGTATTATTTTGATAATGTTTAAGTTGGTATACAGTCACATGTATTGTTGTTTGTATATATGCACAAATAAATTTGTGCATTGCAGTGTTGTCCTATAGTATCTTCTATATGGGATTTTTTTATCAAATACATATTATGTTAACAATAATATAAATTAAAATCCATACATATACCATGTATTACGCACAAAGTTACCCCAAATGATTTGTTACTAAGACATTGACCTTCAACAATATATCTAAATATATTAAATATATACAATATAAGAAACATATATATATATATATATATATATATATATATATGTTTTTTATTCGAGATTGGCATACGGCTCGTAAGATGGTAATCGGATACCGAGTCTATAGACGCTTGCGACATTCCAAGGTTTGAGCGAATCTCTAACCTTGTTTCTGAGGAAATTATGTCACTTTATCCAGTAACTTCTGAGTTGTGTTGTCTATTTGTGTGGCAGAAATAGACGAGTGTTATCACCATCGTGGGTCCTATCCCCACCCAGGAAAACATATCTAGGAGTCTGGTTAATATTAGATATGTGCGAATTCAAGCTGTACTACATTTAAAATAAATATAGTATATGCATAAATAAAAAATAATATATAAATATGCTACGTATATTTTCGATATTGAATCGGGTTCAATATCAAATAACTAAGCCATGGGCACTGGCATTGCAATTTTGAAACGGAAAAAACTAGTATAAGTAGAATATAAGCGAAAACTATTAGTTGTATGTATTTATTATTTAAAGATAGTATTATTTTACATTAAAAATTAATCTATATAAATATTCCTTTTGTGAATTTGAATGTTCTAACTTATTTCTTCCCTGAGTGCTAGAGACTACCGTTTATTTTTGTGAACCATTATATATTATCAATAATAAAATATAATACCTACAGTCAAAGTTATCAAAAAAACTATATACATAGTAGCGTGCGGCTTCAAAATGAAGGTATAAACTTTATGCTAAAGAAATAATAATATTCACACAACTTCTAAAATATTGACTTGACACCGAGGTAAGTCGCTTAAGGCACTTGAGTTACGTACATTAGACAACAGAGGAATCACAATATAATACTTAAATATTCAACACTCTGACATAAAACAAACACCAAACACAGAACTAACACAGAACTAACACAGAACTAACACAGAACTAAC